>PVKZ01000172.1:0-443957 GCA_004027375.1 Macroglossus sobrinus
TATATATATATATATATATGTAGTGTATAGACATATATAATTTAATATGAAATTTTCAGAATTTCAATGAATTTATATCATAAGAACTTGTGAAAAACTTTAAAGAACAAATGGAAGAATAAATGCCCAACTAAAGCCAAGAAAATTATGAAAAAGAGAACTAGAATGGACATTTGGCTTAGCAGATTTTATAACGTATTATAAAACTACTAAAATCAAAAAATTTTCATTGATAACTAATACATAAATAGGTAGACTCAACAACATAGAGGTAAAAAAATAGATTCTACTATAATGGAGTACTTGCGCTGTATTAGAGGATATATAAATGGTTTTGAAATAGTATTGGCTATGAAAAAAATGAGGACTCTCCTTCCTGAGGTTCTCTTGGTGTGCTTCCTGGTTTGGTGGAAGTTAGGGCTCTACCGACCAGTAGGAGTGGGCCATGAATTTGCCTTTCTGCTTGGGTAAGTTTGCAGAACAGGCTCCAAAGGCAGCATGACTCATTGGTTGGGGACCCAAATATGCCATTGTTCTCAAGACCATGTATTGAAGTGACTGTGTTTACCCCATTTATATTCTTGCCTCTTTTGTCATAGATTAATTGACCACATAGGTGTGGGTTTATTTCTTGGCTCCCTGTTCTGTTCCATTGATCTATGTGTCTGTTTTTATGCCAGTAGCATACTGTTTTGATTACTACAGACTGTAGTATAGTTTGATATCAGGTAGCCTGACACTTCTAAGTTTGTTTTTTCTCATGTTTTCCATGGGTATTCAGAGTCTTTTGTGGTTCTGTATAAATTTTAAAATTTTTTGCTCTAGTTCCATGAAAAATGCCATTGGTGTTTCAATAGGGACTGCATTGAACCTACGATTGCATTGGGCAGTATAGAGATTTTAACAATGTTAATTCTTCCTATCGGTGAGCATGGTACATGCTTCCATTTTTTTGTATCTTCTTCATTTTCTTTCTTTAATATCTTATATATTTTTTCTGAGTAAGGGCTTTTACTCCTTGGTTAAATTCATTCCTCGATATTTTATTTTCTAATTTCTGATGCAATTGTAAATGGGGATTGTTGCCTTAACTTCTTTTTCTGATAGTTTGTTATGGGTGTATAAAAATGAAACTGCCCTTTTAATATTAGTTTTGTATACTGCTACTTTACTGAATTCATTGATCAGGTCTAACAGTTTTGGGGAGGAATGTTTTGGGTTCCCTATATATGGTATCATATCATCTGCAAATTATGACAGTTTTACTTCTTTCTTTCCAATCTGGATGTGTTTACTTCTTTTTCTAGTGTGATTGCTATGGCTAGGACTTCTAATACTATGTTGAATAAAAGTGGTGAAAGTGGACATCCTTGTGTTGTTCCTTCCTGATCTTAAAGAAAAGCCTTTTAGCTTTACTCCTTTGAGTAAGATCATAGGTATGGGTTTGTCATATATGGCCTAACTAATCTAATGTAATTAGAATTTTTTCTGTAAGTCATCCTTTTCTAATTTTAAGACAAACTCTCTTATTTGTATTAAGGAAATAAGTTTGGCTTAACAGATACATTTATTCTGTAGCTGAAAATGTTTTATTTTTACTTTGGTCTCAACCTGAAAATTATAATGGTAAATCATCATAAATGAATTTTTTTATTTAAAATAATTACTGCTATATGAACTGATAATTATATCCAATCTCTGATTTTCAAAGGTGAGAATATTGAGTCTAGTGATCTAAAAAATGTTCTGGCAAAACTTGGAATTGTACTTACTGGTAAAGAACTAGAGGAGGTGCTGAAAATACTGCAAACTGGTGGTAAGCCATATGAGTGTCACTGGGAGCTTCCAGGGAGCTTGGTTTTTTGTTGATCTGTGAAAATTTTAATTTCTTCTAAAACATGATACAACATATTACAAAAATACAATTTAAGTTATATATAAAGAGTCACAGCATCATTTAGAGTTCATTTTAGAAGCCAAGCAACTTTTCAGGTGTTGAGTTGCCATCAGTGCTAACAGATGTCTACTGTTAACCTTCAGGTCACTAATGGGCATATGTCATAAGAAGGAAAGAGAGACAGAGATAAAAGATCAATGAAAGCAATTAAAGATAAAAGAATTTAAAAGAAAGAAAAGATGTATTTATGTTTTGGTATAGTAGGCCCACTGGATGCGATAACTTTATGATATTGAGAAAGGCTTCTTTTCCTTAATTTCATTGTTATATAAAGTTGAAAATTCAGAGTATAACATTTTTTAATATCGTTACTGAGATATAATTCACATACCATACAATTAACTCAATAAAGTGTACAATTCAGTAGTATACTCACCAAGTTGTGCATCCATCACCACAATTAATTTTAGAACATTTTTATTATCTCAGAAAGATATCTCACATCCCTTAGCAGTGGTACATGCCCCCAATTCCTCCATTCCCCTCAGCTCCTAGGCAACCACTAATCTGTTTTCCATCTCTATTGATTTGCCTAGTAGTTCATAGTAGTAGTAATGAGATATTTTTTAAATCCTCTATACTGTTAAAAAATATCTAATTTATTTTTTTCTAATATTGCATTCACTGATCAGTTATTTTGATCTTCTCCCCTAAATGCGGCTAAAGGAAAGGATTCTAAATAGACAATTCCATTTAATTCAATGAATCTTTGCTCTTTATGTTGAAAAGTATAATAACAATTCATAGGAATTAACTTTTCTAATGTGGAGTAGACATTTTAAGGCTGGGTTTCATGAACACTTAGGAGGTCCATGAATGGGCTTTGGCACATCCTTTAAGTCTTATTGCATAGTTTACAAATATGTATATGTATATGTGCACTTTGTGGGAGTATGAGACATAGCTTTTCTCAGATTCTCAAAGGACGTATGTGTGTGTACACACACACAACACACACACCAAACATAAACATAAATAAAAGGATGTGTATATATAAGAACAATTTTTAAATAACTTTTTTTGAGTTACTAATTTCCTCATGGGTCTGGCTCTTTCTGATTAAGGGAAGGTTGACATCAAAAACCTGGAAACTGTTCTGGACAACATGGGAATCAAGCTTACTGACAAGGAACTTGAAGATCTGGCACAAAATCTGCCATTCAGTGGTGAGCATGTTAGATACTACTGGCTTTTGAACTTTGGGTTTTATGTACCTTTTATGGTGGAAGGGAAGATATTAAGGTTGGAGATGAGACAGTAATAGTAACTATGACCAAGAAGTTGGGAATGTAGTTGGGCAATGGTAACATAGTTAACAGAAAGATCTTTCAAATTCTGAGAAAAAGAAATCTGACCTCCAAAAAATAGACATTTTTGAATCCATCTTTTCATTATCAAATACGAGATTAGATATTTTATGGGGTAGGAAGTCAAAATTGTATTTTTAAAATAAGTATATTTTTACCATGTATAATTTTTCTTCTACTCCATGCTTTTAACATATTCTGAGTAAATATTTACTAGATGACTATTTAAAGTGCTTAACAAAATGCCCAGTACACTTAATAAGTGCTGTTGCTAGATGTTATAATCAGGAGAGAAGGGTGTTCCTATGCTATTTTATATCATTTTATGAGCTTTAAGCTAGTTTTTGTGTTATAGTTGATAATAAAGCGTCTCTGAAAACTTTGAAGGATGAAATGAGGGCTTTTACAGGTAAAAATTGATCACAAATGATTTGCAATAAATCATGTCTTACACTAAAAATGTTAATAATATGTTCCTAATATTTTATGAATGGCTTACAAATTTACATATTTTCAATATTCATTTTGATAAAATATTTACATCTACTGACCAACAGATGAATCTAACATTATCCAGGTTTTATAAGTAAAACAAAAAGATTATTTTGTTATAATTCTTACATTCTTTGATGATTTTTTTTTTAGTATTTATAGAGCCAAAAATTATATGGACACAGTAAAAGCAGAATGAAGTATTAAAAATAATAAATTCATTGCAAATAGCCCATCAATAGTTTTAACAAGATAAAGCAAAATATGTCATACTCCGTTAATTGTGTATTTTGGTAAATTAACCATCTCTTGTCCTAATCTCTAGATAATTATACAACCAGATTTGCTTCTGCACTGTGTGGTGTTATTCTCAATTGTAGGAGTACATCTTATTTGTTAATATTAAGGGACAAATTCTATTTTTGATTTACCATCTGATTATTAGGAAATCTTTCATTCTGTCTTTCCTTTTTATTTTGGTATTAGATAAAAGACTAGAGCAACACAAATATACTTTTAAATCATTTGAAATGATTAGGTTATACCTTAATATTTTACTTATGAATATTCAATCTTTTCAAAGGAGAAAAGATTGATTCCAATGGCCTACAAAATATTCTACAAGACATGGGGATTGAGCTTACAGATAAGGAACACAAGCAACTGCTGAAAACATTGCCCATTGATGGTAAGTCACATAAATGCCACCAGGCCTTCAAGGGAACTTGATTATCTTGGTCAGTATGAATAGTTCTCAATCTTTTAATAGTACAGTTTTGTCTAAAAAAAAAATCATACAGTAATATGATTTTGTAGTAATAGGAGTTACTCTTACATTAATACACACTGACTTGAAAAATTCTGTCACTACCTCTTCAAACACAATTTGAGAGTCATCACAACGTTGCCAAATAGCTGTCTAAGTGACAAATACTACTCCCTCAGGTTGGTATTAGGTTTACTGTATGAGCAATGAAAAATAATGAAAAAAGAGAGTAACAGGACAACAGTAGGACAAAAAGAAAGGAATACTTTCATGCATTTTTTCAGAGTTGCACCATGAGAGAGTTAAACTAATAAATGTGTCGAATACCAAGGAATGGATAAATCAATCACTTTAGAAAATATTTATGTCTTAAATATCAATATTGTGTGGCTACAAAATAAATTAATTTTTCAAAAAAATCATTAAAATGTAGCCTGCTTCAATTTAGTGTTTTGGCCAATCTTCTTATCAGTTTTCCAGAGGTCTGAATTGTATCTTTTCTTACAACTCATGAAAAGGTATTTAAAAACAGGTTGCTGAAGGATGTAATGTACAATAAGAGTGAGTAAGAAGCATGATGAGAAGAAATATCCTCAAGCATTAAATTTATATCAATAGACTGTAATACCTTATTTTGCTTCTTATATCACATCTTTGTTTTTCCTGGTTATAACCTTTATCTTAGAAGGAAGTTCTCTACTGGATTGTATTTTTCTAACTTTCTCTGGGAGAAGAAACCACCATCTGTGTGAACAGAAATAAAAGAAAGATAGAAAGAAAGAAGGGAAAGAGGGAGAGAGAGAAAAGGGTTGGTATTTATTCTAAAATGTGATCAGGAGCAGCAAAAACAACCTGCAAGTAAGAGTTAAGAACACAAATACAATCTTTACTTCTTCATGGAGATTATTGATTAGTGCTCTGGTCCAGTTGCAGTTGCTTAGATCCTGTCCCACCTAACTTTTTCTTGGGCAAATACGTTTAAGGTTTGAAGAAACAATTTCTAATTCTAACTCAACTTTAAGTTTTTTAAATTCTAACTCTGCTTATAAAGAGTTAGACGAATCTATTGTAGTTTTGTTCTTTGCTTAAAAATATTAGCAAATTATATTTTGTTATGAAGTTATTTTCTTTTATCAGTGTGTATTAATGTAAGAGTAACTCCTATTACTACATGAAGAGATATCTGCACCCCCATGTTCATGACCCACCTCCAGATTCATTACCCAATGTTGCCAAGGATGGGAGGATGTGGAGGGGAATGAGTGATAGCGATCCAAGTTCCAATTTAAGATGAATATGTTCTGGTGCTATAACATACCGCATTGTGACTATTGTTAACAAGACTATTTTATTTTTGAAAGTTGCTAAAAAGTAAATATTATGTGTTCTTACCACTCACACACACAAAAAAAATTGTAACTATATGAAATGACAGATATGTCAGGGATCCCTAACCCCAAGGCTGTGGACCGGTAATGGAACCAGGCTTCACAGTAAAGGTGAGTGGGCAAGCAAGAGAGAGAAGCTTCATCTGTATTTGCAGCTGCTTCCCAGCACTAGCATCACCGCCTCAGCCCCAACTCAGATCATCAGGTGTTAGAGTCTCTCATAGGAGCACTGGTCCCTGGTGCCAGAAAGGTTGGGACTGTTAAGATAAGTAATATGGTAATCATTTTGCAGTACGTACATATATTAAATCACTATATTGTACACTTTACATTTACATAATGTTAAGTGTCAAATATATCTCAATAGAGTTTGGAAGAAAATACAATAGTCACACCCATTAATTGAAAATTGTTATACCCTAAACTGATGTCAGTGATATATGTATCAATGAGAAAACACATTGCAGATCCTAATTTTGTAAAACCAGACAATAACCCCTTCCTTTCTCACTATTGTCCATCACCATCCCAAGATGTATAAAGATATAGATAAGTTTTAAAGGAACAAAAATAAACAGCCACTTTTCCTAGTTCTTCTGAAAAGTAGTCAAATGTCTTTTCGGCAACAAATAATTAAACCTTTAAAACAGTCATAATTAAATCTGCAGGCTCAACCTCTGTTTAAAATGAATACTTTCCATAATGCTCACCATTCAGATGATCTTTTATCAGATCAAGTTCCTTTTCTGTAAGCTTGACTTCCATGGCTTCTAAAAGAGTATCCAGGTTATTTACATTAACCTTTACTCCTTGAAAACAAGAAAAAAAGGGTAGAAAAATGAAATGATTCTAACATAATAAAAAATTCAAAATATTTACTATTATCTTCTTGGCATCGTAGGGATCGAAGGAATCATAGTGTCCTTATGCTGGCCTTTATTGACCTTCATCAGGGTCTTCAGACTTTTAAGTGCCAAGCTCTTTCCAAGATCTACTGTTCTCCAGTTCTGTTCCTGTGCTCTGACACCTCTGATGCTTCCCTAGTCAGTGGGGGAGAGAGTCCTATGCCCATTCTTTCTTCCAGGACACAACCAGAGCCCAAGGCTTGACATAGCCTTAGCAGCCTATGGAGACCAGCAACATTTGAGTCTCAAAAGACAAATAGCTTGGAAATGTTCGTAAAAGAGATATGATCCATGTTCTAGTTCTCATGTTTGCAGAGCCCTTCTAAAATTCTGACTAGAGTAAATATGAAAGCGTGTGAATAACATAACAAGGAAAATGATCAACTTTGCTTTAAAATGTTTTCCTTGTCACACAGAATGTTTTAATTCTTGCTAATAGATACCTCCTCAGGTGAGATGAATTTGGACTATTTTAATGGAAGAGAACCCCCTTGTGGTGAGGGAGTAGTTCTCAGTGGAAATGCTCAATAAAATGACCTAAGGTAGAGAGGCCTTTCATCGTGGGTCAGAATTTTCCCAGTTATAACCCAGATGAGCAAAGAAAAAGGTAAAAAAAAAACTTTAGCTAAATCCTTACAATAGACACCCAAATACAAAGCCAAACCAGAAAGTTGTGATTCCCTTTAAGGATCCTCTTTGTTCCATGATAGGTTTGGTTACCGATAATAGTCCAGTTGAGCCAATGTATTTTCCATTCTGTCATGACCTGGAGCTAGTGTTGATGTAGAAATTATTAGTGGCCAGGAATTCTTTAGCAGAAAAAGAATAAGATACAAAAATTCTTTCACCTGTTAGGTACTTTGTGAGTCTCAAAAAGAAAATTCATGTTGAATTCATGAAATAATTACATTTTATTTCATGATTCCTAAGTTATACCTAGATTTTCTCATCAACATGGAGTATTATTTTGCTGGTGAGGAAAATAGCACCTTTCTTTTCAGAAACTAAATGATAAAATTAGCCACTTTTCTTCCTTAAAAGATAGTACATTAGAGATGCTAGAATATTAATTTTATTTAGGAAATTGTTGTGTTTATTATCATTTGAGCTTTCATCTTTCTTCTTCTACCTTCTTATGAAGGGTCTAGCAAAAGGTTAAATTTTCATCTGTATGGAAGTGTGTGTGTGTGTGTGTGTGTGTGTGTGTGTGTGTGTAGCCAGCTTCTTTTTTTTATTATTGAGATATAATTGACATATAACATTATATTAGTTTCAGGTATACACATAATGATTCAATATTTGTACATATTGCAAAGTGATCACAATAAGTCTATTTTACATTCATCACCATACATAGTTACAAAAATGTTTTTCTCCTGATGAGAACTTTTAAGATCTACTCTCTCAGCAACTTTCAAATTAACTGTAATCACCAATATTGTGCATTATATCTCATGACTTATGTATTTTATAACCTGAAATGTTAAATTTTCTAGAGCAAATATATGCCGCTAAATTCTTCTGCTCCAAAAAACATTTTCTTAGTCTCTTTTTCATGTTTCTGAAGAATTTATTCTTTGTATTACAGTTAATGGTAAAGTAAATCTGGAAAAGGTGATGAATGAAGTGAAACCTTTTTCAGGTGAGTAAGATATTTTAAAACACTTTTAAATGAATTCTAATCCTATAACATATTTGCATAGTGTTTTTTTTCTAACATTACATTATAAATTCATTAATGCTGATACTTTATGTATTTTTAATGAAATATTTACATCCACCTTTTCTTCTGCCTTTGACTTTAAATTATTTAAGAGTCATCCATAAAAATAAATTATAATGTCTGAGCAATGAATTACATTTTCTGTAGTTTATAGCAGTATTATGCTGATCTTAACCAGTGTTGAAGTCAGAGGTCACAAATTGGCCACCCACGAGTTGAATCCAATCTGCAGTCAACTTTCGTAAGATCTGGCAACACTGGCCATACATCCCTCATAACAGTAGCTGGTATGGTTTCTCTTTGGACAAGGCATGTGCTGTCTACTTCACCACAGCCACTTTCACTCATTTTTACCTCTAGGTTCCAACAAGGTTTTGATTAATAACTGCTCGTTTAAATAACCAAATTCTAAATAGGCACAGAATATAGGAAGATGAATATTTTTTAAAAAATTAAGTTGATACAGTTGCTTTCAATAATAATCACAATACATTAAAAAGGAAAAATATTAGATCCCCTAAATTACTGGCCAATTTTGCAATTTGATTTTCTTCCACAGTGCCTTGCCACTATGCTTTTGAGAACACTCTTTCTTAATGAAAAATCAAGGAATAAATTGTGTCTCACTATCCTGAAACACTGTGGAAATATATGAGAATATGAAAGTGAGAATGGCATTATGAGCCAGCCTTTTCATTATTTCAGATCATCAGAATATCCTAAAATTGCCATGTTTCAATAATTTTTTTTTTCAAAGGAGACAAAGTTGATACCAGTAAACTTAAAAGTGTTTTGGGAAACTTGGGGATTGAACTCACACCTAATGAACACTTGAACTTGCTAAAGACATTGCCAGTTAATGGTAAGCCTTGTGGGTGCTATCTGGGATTTTTAGAAAGTATGGTTTTTAGAACTATGTGAAATGTTACAAAATAAACTAAAAATGCTTGAAAACTATTAAAAAGATAATGCTAATACAAAAAAGTTTCATCACTTTTGATTTAAAAATCATCAATCTAACCACCTTTCAGCTCTAAGTTGCTATCAAAAGCAAAGTTCATTACTCAGCCCTCAGGGTGCTGATGAGACGGATTTGGAAAAATAGATTAAAAAGAGAGAGAGAGAGAGAGAGAGAGAGAGGGAGGGAGGGAGGTAGGGAGGCAGGAACAAAGAAAAGATAAAAAAACTAAATATAGCTGTACAGTATAGAACATATAGTTTACCAATAACTAGATAAGTTTGTACACTGAAAAAAAAAAAGGGCTACCATTTTTAACTTCCTTGTTAGATAAAATAGCAAAATAATTTAGGAAAATAAAATGCACTTTCACTTCCATAACACAAAAGATATTTTGGTGCATTTCCTTTTAGTATTTCTAAGATAAACACATACATACATTCATAACATTTATTAATATTATGTACATATTAATTTGTAATTCATCTCTTCACAATGTTAATGTGTGCATTCATCATAGAAATCTTACTAATGCAAATAAACAAAAGTGAAACCAGCTCTATTCCCACCTTAAAGTGATAACTACTGTCAGAAATTAGAGGTATAGTTTTCTAGTTCTCCATCTGTGGATATATATCCTTTTTATTCAGCAACCTTATGGATAAATCTTTGCAAACATCCTAAAATTTCTTGAGATTAAATTCTTTTAAGTTGAATTACGAAATGGAAGATATTTGTTTTGTCACATTTCCTTCCAGAACATTGTAATTTGAACCACCACAAAGAGCATTTGAGAATACAATTTCCTTTACATTCTCAATATAGGAAAAATAAAGAACATCTCATTATTGTATTTGCATTTCACTGCTTTACCACTAAGAGTGAACATTTTGGTATATCTATTATCTTTTTGTTTTCTCCTGTTTTGTTTTGTTTTGTTTTTATTATGGCGACATTGGTTAACAAAATCCAATTAGTTTCAGATGTACAATTCAACAGTAAGGTACACACACACACACACACACACACACACACACATTGCATTGTGTGTTCACTACCCATAATTAGATTTCTTTCTGTCACCGCACATTTGATCACTTTTACCCCATCTACCTCCCCCCTCCCCCCTCCCCTACCCACTTCGATAGGCAAAGATTTCTAAGTTTTTCCAAAATTAAAAAATGTTCTATCTTTCTGACTTTATTTCCAAAATACCCATTGTTTTATAGCTGATGGAAAAGTATATCAGAAAAGGTTGATGAAGGACATAAAAGCTCTCAAACGTGAGTACACTTAGTCTGTGACTCTTATCTGAAAACACTTAAAGTGAAAACACTTAGTCTGAAACTCATCTGTTTTGTTAAAATATGAATTCTCCTTTCCTTTGTAATTCAGTATTAATGCTTCCTTCAGTAGATCTGCATTTTGCCAGGTATTTACAAAGTCATTTATACTAAGTTTGGCAGATAATATTAAACTTCCTTAGATTTTTCTAATTCTGTCCAAAAAAAACAAAATAAATGTAAAAACCAAGGCAGAAGGTGAAGAATGAAGGCTGTCTGATAAAATTTTAGTCAAAAGCAGAGATACATAATTTGAAAGTATTGGCAACCAAAATAACTTTTGTTTTGCAGAATATTATGTCAGTCATCACTATCTCTAGCTGTTCATTATTCCCAACATAAAATTGGAAGGAATGAGTTTTAATTTTTATTCTCTTATTAACTGGGGAAGACTGGTGTTTTGGTATTTGTCTTGAAAATCTTTACAATAATACTAAGAAATAAATGGAATGTTTTAATTGTTATAAAACACATGTTCAATAAATAAGAATAATAAGAGTGATTGTATAATCTAGTTTTAAAATCATTCAATTTTACTATTTTCCTTTCCTGTCTCTTATTTAGAAGGTAATGTTTTTGTCAATAAGCTGGACAGTATTTTAGAAAATTTGGAAGTCAACATCACAGAAAAAGAATTCACAGATCTAACAGAAAGACTGCCAGATAATGGTGAGCACTGTGATTGCACCTATATTTTTTAAGGGATACTAATTTTTTCATCTTTATTGAGACATAATTGACATATTACATGGTATAAATTTAAGATGTACAACCTGTTGATTTGCTACACTTTATATTGCACATGATTGCCATAGTGTTAGCTAACAGCACCATGTCAGATAATTATCATTCTTTTTATGGTGAAATATTGGACCAACATCTCCCCATTTCCCCACCACCCAGCCTGGTAACCACCATTCTACTCTTTGTTTCTATGAGTTCAGCTTTTTTAGATTCTGTGATAGACAGACAGACAGACGATAGATGGATAGATGAGTGGATGGATAGATGGATGGATGGATGGATGGATGGATGGATGGATGGATGGATGGAGTTATAAAATAATCTTACAGTATTAGTCTTTCTCAGTCTGACTTATTACACTTAGTATAATGCACTCAAAGTCCATCTATGTTGACACAACTGACAAGATTTCTTTCTTTCTCATAACTCAATAACTTTCCATTGTATACAATATACCACGTTTTATCCATGCACCTGATGAAAGTCACTTATGTTGTTTTAATATAGTACCTATTGTGAATAATGCTGCAATGAACATTGGATTGCAGATCTCTTTGAGAGCCTGTTTTCATTTCCTTTGTATATATACCCAGAAGTGGAATTATTAGATCATACAGTACTTCTATTTTTAATTTCTTGAGGAATTTCCATATTGTTTTACATAATGGCTATACCAATTTACATGCCCACTAGCAGTGAATAAAGGTTCCCTTTACTTCCTCACAGATATTCGTTATCACTTGTCTTTTTAATAGCCATTCTTATGAATGTGAGGTAATAGCTCATTGTGGTTTTGATTTGCATTTCCCTGATGATTAGTGATGTCAAGTAGCTTATCATGTACCTGTTGACCATTTGTATGTCTTCTTTGGAAAGATGGCTATTCAATTCCTCTGCCCACTTTTTAATTGGATGTTCGGTTTTTTGCTACTAAGTGTATGAGTTTCTTACAGATTTTGGATATTAACTCCCTATCAGATATATAGGCTCTCATTCAATAGGCTGCCTTTTCATTTTGTCAGTTATTTATTTTGCTATTTAGAAGCTTTTAGTTTGATATAGTCCCACTGGGTTTTTTTGCTTTGTTTTGTTTTACTTTTATTTCTTGTGTTTTTGGTGTCCTATCCAAAAAATTATTGCCAAGACTTATGTTAGGGAACTTTTACCTATGTTTTCTTCTAGGAGTTTTATGGTTTCAGATCTATACTTAAGTCTTTAATCCCTTTCAAGTTACTTTTTGTGAGTAGTATACGATAGAGGTCCAGTTTTATTCTTTTGCATGTGGTTATCCATTTTCCCAGTACTATTTATTGTAGAGACTGTTCTTTCCCTATTGAATATTTTTGGTTGCCTTGTTGACAGTTGACTATGTATGCAGGGGTTTACTTCTGCGTTCTTTATTCTGTTCCATATGTCTCCTGTCTATTTTTATGCCAGTACCATACTGTTTTGATTAGCTTTGTAGTATAGTTTAAAATCAAGAAGCATGCTACCTTTGGCATTATTCTTCTTTCTCAGAATTGTTTTGGATATTCAGGGTTTTGTGGTTCCCTACAAATTGTAGGATATTTTCCTGAGACTATGGCTTTGGATAGTATGGATATTTTAACAATATTAATTTTTCCAACCTATGTACATGGGATATTTTCCTATTTGTTTTATCTTCATTTTTTTAATCAAAGTCTTCTAGTTTTTGTTGTATAGATCTTTTACCTCCCTAGTTAAAATTTATTCCTAAGTATATTAGTTTTGTTTGTGTTATTGTGAATGGGTTTTTAAATTTATTTTTTAGATATTTTGTTGTTATTGTTTAGAAGCGCAACTAATTTCTGTATGTTGATTTTCTATCCTGCAACTTCACTGAATTCAGAGAATTGATTAGTTTTAACAATTTTTGGTGGAGTCTTTAGGATTGTCTGTATGCAAGATCATATCATCTGCAAATGACATTTTTACTTCTTCCTTTTTTATTTGGATGTCTTTTATTTCTTTTTTCTTGCCTAATTGCTCTAGCTGGGACCTTCAACACTATGCTAAATAGGAGTGGTGAGAGTGGGCACTCTTGTCTTATTCCTAAGGCTCATTTTTTAATAAGCTTCTCTTTCTTTCTTTAAACCAGTGCGTCAAGTGAGTATTTTTTTAATGAAATAGAATGGAATATATATATATTCTTTCATGACTCCTTTTGATGAGTTGTGTGTATGTATATGTGTGTTTGTTCAGAGTTTCCAGTGTGACTTAACAATCAAAAATTTTGAAAATCACTTAAATGATAGTACAGTTCAGTCAAAATCCATCTAGATTTTAATATTTCAGTATTTTTAGTTTATATATATATAATCTATCTCAAGTTCAACATAATTTTTTTAGCAGTTTGCTTTTACATAAACTTTCCAAATCATTCAAATTTATTTTTATGGTAATGTAAAAAAATAATATAACAGAGCCATTTCAAAATGGAGTTGGAGCTACCACCCAAGAAGAACTGCCTTGTACATCTTACTTCTCAAACCTTTGGGATGTTAAAATGGGGCAAAGTAACCTTTGGACTGGGCCTAAAGCAGCATTGTATTCCAAACAACTGTTTGTTATGACTACCAAGATTGAAAACTAAAGACATTCTTTATAATTAGCATCACTATGTTAACTTATCTACACCTATTGAAATTTCTTCCTTGACTTATTAACACCCACAGAAATTCCTTCCTTCTATTAATGTTATTATTGCCTTTCCCTTTCTCATAAATACCTCTTAACTTCACCTTCTTTTCAGAACACTATTAGGGTTTCTGCTCGAATCAATGTTCCCTGGGTAGCATTCTTTTGGATCTCAAATAAGATTGCCTCTCACTTTGGCTTTTTAAGTTAGCAATAATAACTCCCCTTTCCATTGTTGATTTATCATTTTATATAACGATTAAGTTATCAAGTTAGTAGTAAGTACAACTACTTATGAACAAGCCTGGGAACAACTCAACAGTTGTTCCTATAAGAACACAAATGCACTGGCTTACTAAAAGTATCTTAGTAGGTATGAAAGTTTGGCATGCCATCAGCATCAGTCTGATGTTTTACAGTAAGAATAAAGAATGACTTCAGACTACCAGGTTGGTTAAATGGAAATCAATTAAGAGGTCTCCTTTATGTCAACAAATCCCTGTTGAGACATAGATTTTCCATGGGCAACCCAAATTCAATGTATTAAAAGTAAACTATTTTTCTCTTTTAAATTTATTCCTCATTCTTGATTTTTTTAAATTTCTATACCACTATCATCCACCCACAATATAAAATACTTTACAACTGCTCTTTGACTTTTTATGTGCCCTCATTTTTCCTCTTAAAAATATCTCAACTATATCTCTATCTTTGCTACTCTTCTCTTATTTTAAATCTTCATTATCCCTGGCTTAGATTACTGCAGAAGCCTCCTGACTAATCTAACAGCCATATTTGTTGCCTTAAATCCCTTTGCACACATTAGCCAGGGTGACTTAAGGTGAAAATCTGACCTTCATTTTCCTCAAATAACCTTTCAATAACCCCTCATAGTTTATATGCATTGAGTCTTATGTCAGACACAGTGCTAAACATTTTTATGAATTTTACCATTCCATTAATTTATTCAGTCATTTAACATATCTATTGAATACCTAACACCTAACAGTCTCTGTTTCAGCCTTAGGGATACAGCTATAAACAAAACATTAATGTAAACTTGATGGAGCCAGGATTTTAATCTTTTTTTTATTGCTGCATTCCCAGATTCAAGCAGTCTGGTGTCAAAGTCTAAACCATTAACTCCAACCAGCCTATTTTGACTCATCTTTCTACTTCCTATGAGGCATTTTTCCCTCAAGAAAAATTTAAAAGCTCTAGTTTACCATACACTGTGCTCTTAATTGCTCCTTTTCCTGGAATTCTGTGTCTCCCTCCAATGGTAGGAAGTAACATAATACCATAAACAATGGCTTTAAGTGTATTCCAGTCATGTCTTAGCAACCATTCCTAGAGAAACATGGAGTTAGAAACAGAATTAGTCCAAAGACTTGAGAGAATATTTTACCTAGGATAGACTTTATGCTTCAAGCAATCTTAGTCCCTGTATCAGATTAAAGTCTAAGAATTATAAATTTAAAAAGGAAAATATATAGTGAATAGCCTTCATCTAGGTTCTACTTCATAACAAGTACTTTATGCTTTTTTTTTTTGAGTTTGGATTTTTTCAGTACCTACATTTTGCTTTGTCTTATAGATGAAGAGACGGTCAAACTAAATACAGTGTTTGAAGAATTGAGTACTATTTTAGGTAAGTGAAAAATTACTTAATTCTTTATATGATTTTAATGATATTTTAAACCGTCCCTTTATTCCCTTGTTAGTTTCATCATTTTAACCTTTTATTAGTTAAGCATTTTTATTACCTGTTTTGATTACCTATGCTTTTGCAACACAAGTACTAGGTCTTTGCATAAGGCAAGAAATTTTCAGATTTAGACAATAACTGAGATACTACATATAGATCATTTTGATTGTTTCTTTATAGAATTGAGGTCAGATTTTATGCTTCTGTAATGGAATCTTTGAACCTGATACTATACTTGTTTTTCTGATCTATAAGAGGTCCTTTAAAAAGGACTTTAGTTTTAAAAATGAAAAGATAAGCACAGTTTGGCAGAAAATATTTGCAAAACACATCAGATAAGGAGCTGTATCTCAAATAGTCAAAGAATTCTTAAAACTCAATAACAAGAAAATAAACAACCTAATTAAAAAGTGAACAAAATATCTGAACAGGCACCTCACCAAAGAAGATACACAGATGGCAAATAAGCATATGAAAAGCTGTTCTACATCATATGTCATTAGATAATTACAAATTAAAATGAGATAACACCACACTTAGTAGAATGATTGGCAACAGGAACTTTCATTTCATTGCTGGTGGGAATGTAAAATGGTACAGCCACTTTGGAAAATAGTTTGGCAGTTTCTTGCAAAACTGAACTTAATCTTACCAGAAGAACCAGCTGGAATTTACCCAAATGAGTTGAACATTTATGTGCACACAAAAAAACTGCACATGAATGTTTATAGCAGCTTTATTCATAATTGCCAAAAACTTAGAAGCAAACAAGATGTTCTTCAATAAGTGAATGAATAAACAAAATTTGGTACATCCATATACTGGAATTTTATTCAACGATAAAAAGAAATGCACTATCAATCCATGATAAGAAGCAGAGGAACCTTAAATGCATATTGCTAAGTGGAATAAGCCAGCCTGAAAAGGCTACATATTATATGATACCAGTACACAACATTATGAAAAAGACAAAACTATAGAGACAATAAAAAGACCAGAGTTGCCAAGAGTTTAGGGGGTGGCATAGAGTAGGAAGATGAATAAGAGGACCACAAGGGAACTTTAGAGCAGTGAAACTATTCTGTATGTTACTGTAATGGTGAATGCATGATATATTGCATTTGTCAAAACCCATAGAACTGTACAGTAAACAGAGTAAACAGCAAGGATATACAGAGTAAAAGATATAGGCAGATTCTGGAGGAATCCATGTGTAGGCTTCCTATATTCTCCCTCCAATGAGGGACCACACAAAACATACTTTCCCTTCAGCAAGAAAAATGTAGTTACATGTATATGCCCAGGGAAGCCCATTAGAGACTCAGTGCCCAAAGTTTTTTATTGGGGGCTACTCACATATGTACCCTTTGCCTAACAACTACTAAAATGCAAAACTCCCAGAAGGAAAACAAGTTTTCACCATAAATCACATTGTTTGTACAAGTCTAGGCACAGTGAACCAGCCTTATCAGTTAGTATTGGAAGGAACATTCTGATATTCAAGTTCTCAGATGTCAGCCAAGTAACAACCTGACAAAGCAGCCTCTTCAAAAGATAGCAGCCTTGGGCCTGCTAACTCTTTTCTGCACATAGTTTAGTTAGTAAGATAATCTGCTAAAACATTTTATCTAGTCTTTATTTTATCTATTTTACTATGTGCTTCTACATTTATGATAGAAATTTTTTTGAGCAACATCAAAGCATCAAGTGATAGTTACTTAAAAAGCATATCATCTATTATTTAGTTTTACCAATTTGAAATCTCTAGAAAAGACCAATGTTGAGTCACTTCGACCAATCTAGTAACTGTTCAGGAATTGGATTTTCAAGAGAAACTAGATTAATTATTGCATATTTAGCCTAGTATGGTCCCTTTTCACTTTTAAGATAGGACCTATCAACAAATAATAAGTCAGAATTTTGTACTGAAGTGTTCAAAAGATCTGTTGAGAACGTGGTCACTTCTTGAACTACAGAAATACAATTATAGAAATTACAATTACAGAAATAGGATTCTCCTTCATAGGGTAAAGGTAATAGAGTCGCAGGACTGGGAGTGCTATATCGATGTATGATAATACGGGAAGAAAGTAATAATATTTCATAATTAGCTCACCAACTAGTCCAAAAATACTGGATATTTTTAGTTAGTAATAGAGATTGTAGCAACGTGTGATATCATTAGATTTGTTAATAATCCTAATATGAGATCTGAAGAGGCTTTGACTAATTTTAAAAACTGCAGTTTCTCTGAAGCAAGAAGGATATAGCCAAGGCCACTGAATTAAGGGATAAGCTATATTAAACAATGGGTCTTTTATACATACAATCAATGTGCTGTGTTAACACTCCTGAAGTGCAGCCTAATCTTTTATGTACTGATAAAAGGAAAGATTTATGATAACATAGAAAGAATCAGCCTAGACTCTTATGGACTCTGATTCCATTATTTGCTTATATTAGTGGAGTATTTTGCTTCAGGGATTCTGGAACCATGGATAATTCTTTGGTTATTTTTTAATCATAAATAGTATAGTTTTATTAATGTCTAAGTTGGAAGTCGATCCTTACCTATTAAGTTTGTCGAGGTTATAGCACAGAGAAGAAAAGAGTATTTTGGGGATGATGACCCCAGAAAAACAGATACAGATTAGGACTTAGAAAAGGACTATTATTAGAAATTCCCACCACTTTAGTAGTTTAGTAAATAAAGTTTATTTCCTCTCAAGCATTTTATAACTTACTGTGCACCCTTGAGTTTTTGTATTTTATTTTCTTCTTTCACATTCTAGCACAGACATTATTAAGACAAAACTTAACATACACACATACACTTTCTCTCTTTCTTTCTCATGTGTGTGACTCACTTCTTTCTCTTTTTATATTGACTACCAATGAATTTGTCTGTCTTCTGGTTTTTCAGACTTTAAATATTTATTAAAAGGAGTTTAATGTTTTATGGTAGTGGAATTAATGACATATATAGTAGCACCTGTAACAAGAAAATAATCTTGTTATCTACTTGTATTTAGTTCCCTTTGGGTGCACAGAGGAACTGTAGGAGATTGTCAGATTTTCGTCCTCAGTTTCTTAGCCAACATGGTTAAGCATTGGTTTTTTAATGGCCTTTCTGCTTGGCACAGGTGTCCTCATACATAGATTCCCAGTTGTTTGTAAACAGAGGACTTTTTGTTTTATTTATATTTGGACTAGTTATTTTATCTAAATGGTTATGTTTGTTTTTAATTTCTAGTTTATTTTGTCAAAGTTCTCTGAAAATGTTCAGTCACATATTAAAGATTTTCTAAATTGACCATTTTCCATTTCAGTTTATTTTTTCTATATCCCCTAAAGGACAGGGATTCCTTTATTTCAGCTATTGGGCCTATCCTAGAACATTAATTAAAAGTGTCCTGAAGTCTTTTTTTATCTTTATTTGTTTACAATTATAAATATTTACCTATCTATATTTGAAGGAAAGGCTTCTGAAATGGCCCAACATAATACGCTCTCAAGGTCAATTTTTGAGTTAGGCACAGCTGGCTTTTAAATCTTTTCCTTGCCTTTTTTTACTCTGCTGCTTTTAACTATTTTCTTCATCTTAGGAGCTACTAATTAAGTAAATTATTGTTGTTATTTAGATCTGGTAGTCCAGGAAAATAGTATCTAACAAAAATCCAAATTCTACAATAAGTTTCTAACATCCTGAATTTTAAGAAAATCCTTAATTACAATTAACTAAGCTCTAGACTGAAATTTAAATTCAACCCTTATAAAACTGACATCTAGTCTAACAATTTTAAGGAGATACTGTGCAATTCATTGATCTTTTTCTGAGAAAACCCATGGGGAAGGGATCCTTGTTAAGAAGTCAGGGAAGATACAAAAGAGTAGGAATATTAGCAAGTAGTACTGAGAAAGCAAGACAAAGTAATGAAAGGAGAGTAGGTTACAGAAGCTTAGAGACTATCTTGGAAATAGCGTTTTTTGTTTTGTTTTTTTTTATTTTTGTATATATACCAATTAAACAATTTTACTATTTCATTATCTTTGTTATCTTTTTTCTAATTATTAAAGATCCTATAACATGTATTAATTTTTTAATTTTTACATGTTGAAAGTGCTCCAAAATAGCCATTGTTTTTCTAAGTAAAAAATTTTGCTATTTACTAAGTAAGTACAATAGTTGACTTAGACAAACATGACAGAGCCACTAAAGTCAGTCAAAAGTATGTGCTTATAAACTATGTCTTGGGCTCCACAGTCATACAGAGGTTATAAAGGGCTGCACTATCAACAACCTGAAAAATCACTGTCCCTGGAATATAGAATTTTAAAAGTCATTTTCACAAATGAAAAGATAATGGTGCTTTCATGAAGGTTTTTTAAGCTTGACTAGTTGCCTTTATAGAAATTGGTTACCACTACAACAAACCTACAACCACTATTTCATAGACTGATTTGAGCTAGGCCTATGATTTTATCCATTCCTGTGAAATCCTCACATATATTCAACAGAAATAAGACAATCCAGAGCAAATAAAATAACAATAAATGAGACAAGACTTTATTCAAATGGACAAGTAAAAGCAAAAGCACAAGTCTGGAAAATAGGGAAATTAATGGCAAAAATACCAAATAGCACACTATAAATGAAAAAAACTAATTACCTTATACAAAGATCTAGCACTCAACAAAGCCAAATCCTGGAATAACAAAATTAATTCACTACAAGAACTCATATGACTTGATTATGTGGACATGATAGAAGGAGCCCCCCAATCTGATTCATTAACAACAGAAAAGAAGATCCAATGATAACTACAAGAAGATAGAAAAGGCAATTTCTTGTCATAAAAATGCAGCTATGTGTCTTTCCAAAGCTCTAAAGCTGACATAGTCTGAGAAGGCTCATTTATCTCTAGAATTACAAAGGAGTAGCCATGTGAAATAGATACTGCTCATTCCATAGAGATAGAAAAGGGTAGAGCAAGAGGAAAGGTAAGAGCCCAGTAGAACACGAATAAGTATAAGTATGTGAGAAGCCTATATATGCTTCTCACATACCTTCTGAAAGTATTTCCATTTCTAGCAACATGGTGGACTAGGTGCCTGGATGCAGATAAAATATAATTTTAAAAGAAGGCTTAAATGCTTTTATGAACTTGTAAACTAGATAAACTAGTAAATGATGGTAGAAGCCCCCCAGCCTGATTCATTAATAGCAGGAAAAAAAGATTCAATGATAACTGCAAGGAAATAGAAAAGGCAATCACTCCCACCAAATGCCTGAAGTCACACTTTACTCTATATAAACATTTGCTGAACTCAATGAATCTGAGCATAGTTTTCACAGCCTGCCATAACTCAGTAGAGAGGATGCAAAGGCCAGATCCCTCCCAAGATAGGGGGTATAATAGGAGACTTCCCCTAAAGCTAAGACTCTAAAAGCCACATATACAGCATAAGAGTGAGTTAGAAATACTTCCCTGGACTTCAAGGAAAACTACCTGAATAAATTTGTAAACACAGGATGACCTTCACACAGATTTACATGCCAAATTCACATTAACTTATGCTAGAAATTTAAAGCAACCCTGGATGAATAATACCCCCAAGCAATTGACATAAACACATTCATATACTCATCTGAATAAATACATGAAGGATATTAATCTTCTCAAAACAAAGAATTTCAGAAAAAAAAGCAGTTCATAGTCTAAAATTATTAAACATATAAATAAACAAGGCACCATGAGTAAGAACCATCATGAACAACATATAACGGAGTCATATCAGCAAAGATTTTAGATTTTGGAATTAACAGACAAAAAATTATTAAATAAACATGCTTAATATAGTTTAAGAATTAAGAAAGGGTCTTGAAAGTATGAGTAGAGAGCAAGCATATATGACAAAGAACCAAATAGATCTTCAAGGAATGAAAATAGTAAAAATTTAAAACATTTGAAGAATTTAACAGTAATTTATAAACAGCTGAAGAACTAAGAAACTTAAATTATAAAGTATATAGAACAGAAAGACAAAGAATGAAAAATATGAAAGAGAGGTTAAAAGACATAGAGAATATATAAGAAAATCTAACATATACCTAATTGGAATGCCAGGAAAATAGAAAAAATTAGACAGAGGCAATATTTGAAGAGACCTTTCCAGAACAGATAAATGATACCAATTTAAAGAGGCAAAGTGAATCCCAAGCAGAATAAAAAGAAACCCATACTAGACATATACACTTGTTTTACTTTTTCCTGTTTACATAAATCAATCAAGGTGATTATAAATTTTAATCAGTTCGTTGTACAATACATGAAATTATCTTAATGGTGCATGAGTGAAAATGTTGCTAGTTAACAGTATTTGATTATAATAACTCAATAATTTTGTGTTCTCAAATTCTTTTAATTTTATTAAATTTATTGGGATGACATTGGTTAATAAACATATAAGTTTCAAGTGTACAATTTTATAATACATAATCTGTATATTGCATTGTATGTTCATCACCCAAAGTCGCATCTCCTTCTGTCACCATATAGTTGACTTCCTTTACCCTTGTCTTCCTCTCCTCACCCCCATTTCCCCCTAGTAACCACCATAATGTTGTATGTGTCTATGAGTTTTTGTTTGTTTATCTTGTTTGTTCATTTGTTGCTTTCAGTTTTATATCCCACATGAGCGAAATCATATGGTTCTTGACTTTCCATCTGACTTATTTCATTTAGCAAGATAGTCTCAAAATCCACCCATGTTGTTGCAAATGGCAGTATTTCATCTTTTCTTATGGCTAAGTAGTATTTCACTATGTATATGTACTACATCTTATTTATTCAATATTCTATCAAAGGACAAACAATCCAATTAAAAAATGAGCAGAGGACCTGAACAGACACTTCTCCCAAGAAGACATACAGATACTCAACAGATGTATAAAAAGATGCTCAATTTTACTAGCTCTTAGGAAAATATAAATCAAAACTACAATGGGATACCACCTCACATCTGTCAAAATGGCTATTATCAAATTGTTTTTTGTCATCATTTCTTTCTTTTATAGGAGAGCAAGTAGATGTCAATGACCTAAACAATGCTCTGAAAGACATAAAAGTGGAGGTCACAGATGAGGAATACTTGAATTTAGTAAAAATTCTACCAGTTGATGGTAAGGATTTAAAATATATATGTATTCTTCAAAGAGCTTTAAAGTGCTTGACTGTGAAATTTTCTTCTAAAATAATACCAGATTGTTACCAGGTTGGGTTTTTTAAATCATTTTTTAAAACTTTTAAAATTACTTGGTTTTTGCCAAAGAAAATCTGGCTCATTTACTTTTTATTATGGTAGTCAACAGCTATTTCACGCATTCCTGCCAACAAGATATGTGTATTGTCTTTGATTCCATGGATATGCCAGAGAGTAAGTGGAAGGATGTAAAAATGGAAGAGTAAAAGGTATAAAGAAGTCCGAGATAAAAATAAATAGGATATATGTTTTATATGATTTAAGCCAATAATCATTGCCTTTTCTGTAAGAGTAAACAAATTTGCCTCATTAAATTTTTTCTCCAAGCAAACTTTGTTACTGTTTGAGAGCAAGTTAGGTAAATTTCAGGGGGAAAAAAATAATTTAAAAGTCTGTCTTCTTGGAATTATGAGATTAGGGAAGAATTGTAGAATTTTTATTGTTTAGATGAATATCACTTATTATTTTTCTCTGATATGAATTATGCCTTTTCTTAAAGCTGAAGGAAAGGTGTTTCAAAAAAGGTTGCTGGATGGTGTGAAGACTCTTAAAAGTGAGTGAGAAATGTGATGAAAAAGCAGATACATCTGAGATATTCTTTTATTTTTCAAATATACTAATTTATTTTTATTATATTAAAAGTCCTGCGTGTTTTCCCAATATTTGTGAATGTTAGCTATGTTATGCCATAAATCCCTGGAAAATTTCCCAGCCCTTTTAAAGCTTGCACTATGTTGATATGAACAAAGGATACAGTAGGATGAGATTCTACATCTAATTTTAATGAAGACCCTTCCTGTATCTTTGACAGGGTCTTATTGGATCTTAATATCCTCATGATTAAAGTGATAACCATAGTATACATGAATTAATAAAAAAAATTTTCAGATTTTATATTTTTATGATACTTTGTCTCTCCTAAGGAGGAAAAGTTGATATGAATAACCTGGACACATTTCTGAAAAAGATGGAGATTAAGGTCTCCCATAAAGAACTTGAAGATTTTTTACAAAACCTACCAGTTGATGGTGAGCATTATAGGTAAAAATTATTCCCTTTAGGTCAGCTTGGGTGCGAGAGTGTCCATAGACCAATGGTAGTGCTTATTTGGTATCAGCAGGGCATTTTGAAGAGCAGGTAGCTGAATTCAGGTTTCAGATGAAAAGCCCTTTCTGTCTCTTCATCAATTGAAGACCAGCAAATGTCTTCCCTTATGAATAATGAAAATTGGAGAGAGTACTAACAGACCATTCTTAGGTCAAAAAATGAATAAGAGAAGGAAAAAAGAATGAGAAAGATTCAAAAGAAATATTAAATAGTAATTGAGAGAAAAGGAAAACAGCCTATGAGAGAAATGATTAAAATTGATTAATGGTTATTTTCAATACGTATGCCTCAGCCATTCTTATATAGACTAAGAGGTTAAAAGAGAGTAGAGAAACACATTAAGAATTTTTTTAAAAGATGTAACTATGGATAGTAAGCATAATAATGCTCTTATAATAAGATTATGTATGATATGAGATTAAGATGTTAAATATATTAATAAAATGAACATTTTTCCAGGATGAAAAAATAAATTACCAATATTTATCAAAGATGTGAAAAATATAGGTAGACCAAAATAATAGTTGAAAAAAAACTATCAAATAATTATGCCTATTAACTTTCCACTGCCACCCATTACTCAAACAAAAGGTGATAGGCCCAAAGAGTTTTAAGAATAAATTCTTTCAGATCTTCAAGGAACTGATTATTTTGAAACTATCTAAATTGGTCCAGAGTACTTCAGTTTACCATTATGGAAAAAAAAAATCCTTCTAGTTTTTCTTTCTTCCAGTATTCAACAAAGTAAACAAAAACAGAAAAGGAAATTCAACACCAATCAAATAGTGAAAGGAGACCATCTTTATGCCATCCATGTTTAAAAGAGACAACCAAGGAAATAAAAAATTCTGGAGTAGAAAGAATAGTACAACAGGGCTAGGCTCCCCTTAGCCTTTCTTATCCATCAGAAACTAAAATGGTAAAATCCCCAAAACTGGAGTCAGGCAAAAGAATAGATGACTTTTTTTTCTCTCTTCATTTACTAGGAAGGAATAGAAAAAACTGCAGGGAGAAATTGATAAAACAGGATAAATTGAATAGGAGTCACTAAAACAATCACACATTAATGGATGTAAAAGCTTCAGAGCTACAGGATAAATTGGGGGTCTGATGTGAAGCCCAAGAATGCCATCCCATTGTCAGTTCTGGGTTTACTTAAATGTTTTTACGAGGATTTATTCCACTTAATTAGAGTTGTAAGAATAATGAACCCTGACATTTAACCAGCCTTAGATGTGAGAGCAGGGCTCAAGTATAACAAAGATCATGTAATATCTCATCAAATCCTTAAATTACAATAAATTGGGTAAAACAGTTTTCCTCAAATGTATCTCACTGAGAAAAGCAAACTGGTCTTACATGCTGTAGAAAGGGCAATTAAAAGTTATATTAAATCTTGAGAAAAAAAAATGAAGATCTGGACAGAGAGTCTGAAGCATATGCAAGATGAAAAGAAAGGACATGGCGACAATTCTAGCATTAACATATCGAAGAAAAATAGAAAAAGGAAAAAGGGAAAGAAAGACACAGTAGAAGGAAAATAGCATGCAAAAGACTAAGAATCCAGTCTAGTAGAAAGTATGACACAAGAAACAACCAAAAAGAAGTTCTTGACAATTCATTCATATTATAAAACAGCTTAAATTAATTCAATAAAACTAGAGTTCAAAAATGAGATAGTAATATAACATGATAATATTAAAAGGGAAATTGCCTAACTAGAGAAACCAAGTGAATACCAGAAAATCATCATAGGATTATTAAAAAAATTATAAAAAATCAAAATAAAAAATAGATATGGCCGAAAATCCTATTACTAACAGAGTGAGAGGATGTTCGATAATCACAGGAAATGCAGAGAAAAAAAGATTAAATTTGTCAAAAAGCTAGTAGATATAGATGATTCACAAAGTGATCCAGTGTAGAATGTCAAATATTTTTAGAGTAGAGAACATACCAAGTAAAATATTTTAAGTTAATTATAGTTTAAGGGGAAAAAAAATTCCCTAAAATGAAGAAATGAATGCAGATCGAAAATACTACACCAGGTTCCAGAGAATATTAATCTAGAAATGCTCTACAGTGAAACATTTTCTAGTTTACTTATTGAACTTCAAGTAAAAATAAGAATTCTTCAGACATACGCAAGTATAGAAAGCATATAACAAATGAGGAAGGGAAATAATAGGTTTTCAAAGCACATTCGATTCCAGAAAAGGGTGGAAGAGAATGTCTACAAAGCTGAAAAAGAAAATGTGACCAAAAAAACATTATACACAGCCAAGATGTCATTCAATTATAAAGGAAAAATTCAAACATTCATAAACATGAGAAAAGTTAAATTAATTCAGCACCTCTTGAAAAAATATTTTGAAATACAATTAATTAAGAGATCACTGGAAAATGAACAAAAAAGAACAATGGTGGTGACCTGTGAATCTATTTAAATTTAGAACAAGTACTAGACAATTCAAGATAATATCAATATTCTAGTTCAGGGAAGGTGTCACAGCAATCATAATTTAGGGCAGAAGAAACAGTCTCATTGTTGGTCTGTGACTGCTCTGTGTCTTACAGTTGATGGGAAGGTTGATCTGAAAAATGTGATTCTGAGAATGAAAGATTTTACAGGTGAGTTTTTATAACACTGAAATGCTAAGGCTTTATAATCAATTATGTTTTAGATGCTGTTATCCCAGTGGCCTGTTGTTCATATTAATTTTACCATTTTACTCAGTTATTATATAATATTTCTGCCTGATGAAATCCATTTGATCTTGGAGTATATATGTTTTAAAAATAAACCACAATATTTGGTTTTGATACAAGTCTTATGTACTGTAGAGATATTTTTTCATATACCTAAATTTTAGCAATTTATAGATCTTTGCCTAAAATTGCTAAAATTTAGGCAAGCACATTAGTAAATAAGGTATAATTTTGGAAAGCTTAAGATAATGTGGGTTTTGTGAACAATCAATTACATATGTCAGTATCTTGACTTATTTCTTTTGGCAAATCATTATTCAGTTAGTAACTAGATTTCATTCTGCACATTATCACCAACATCAAGAGAATCTTCACTATATCAATATTATAGGAACAAATTTACTTTGACTTCTGTTGACTCACTGTATTTTACATCCCATTTTGCCTTTGCTCTTTAACCCCAAATTGAGAATGATGCCATATAAGCTATAGTAAGTATATAAATATGTGTGTGTGTGTGTGTGTGTGTGTGTATAATATAGGCTAATAACATGTTCTCATGAACCTCTTTAAAATATTGTTATTTCTAAAAATTTCACCCATGAACACTGTTTTGTTTTGTTTTTTTTTTAAGGAGAAAAGATTGATGCCAGTGACATGAAAAATGTTCTTAAAGACATGGGGATAGAAGTCAATGATAAGGAATGTCTAAAACTGCTACAGTTATTACCAGTTGATGGTGAGCTGCATTTGCATTACTGTGACCTCCAGAGAGTTTAGTTTTATGGTTATAATATTTATGTTCAAGTGTTACCTGAACCCGTCCTCCAGCTCTTGTTTTCATACAGCCTCTCTATTACTCTGTGCCAACTCAAGAACAGAATTTAACTGCTAAAAGAATCCTCTTCTACAAAATCACTGTCGAGGGGGAAAGATGTTAACTTTGAAATGGTCAGGAAGGAGAGAGATTTACATCTTGTCTTTCTCAGTAAACATGGCAGAAGTCCTCATAAGAAATTTCTGTTTCCTCTCAGTTACTTTTCTATATATAGATATAGATATAGATATAGATGATATATATTTTTATATATATACATATATATGTGTGTGTGTATGTATATATGTGTATATGTATATGTATGTATATGTGTGTATGTGTATATATATGTGTGTGTGTATGTGTGTGTGTGTATGTGTGTACACATATATATGTATATATATATATGTATATATATATATATATATATATATATATGTATACACACACACACACACACACATACACACACACATATATATATTTTGTCCCTGGGGATTCCTTCCCTTGTCCTTCACAGGACTAAACCCTGAGAACTCCTCCCACTGTTCTCAATCCCTGGAAGGATGCAAAATGCGTCTCCTCTCTCTGTTATGAATGTTGTTTCTTCGTTGAAGCACAAAAGCTCAACATCTTCCCAAAGTAAGCTTCAAAAAGCATCTTCTCAACAAAGGCATATCTTTCCCTGCAAGTAATTTGTATACCAGCTGCTAGGAAATTTAATTTTTCTATATTATTATACCAATTGGAAAGTTAGCAAAACCTTCAAACATGAGCTTTGCAGCAGCCAGTATCAGCAGTTGCAGAGTGAGAAAGAGCCTGGGGAAAGTGAACAGGCTACAGATGACTTTTTTACCTTACAGTAGCATTTTTGCAGAATGCAGCATATTTTGACAACAAAGATGAATCTGGGTTTCCATAGTTTCCATCCAGTTTACTATCCTTTTGGTTCCTAGAAGAGATAAGGATTTTATGAGTTGAGGTGATTTTCATAATTCTGACCAACCATTTTCATGTTAACTTTTTTCATGGTATTCCTCTCTAACTGGATTGAGTTTTTGCTATCTTTTTGCCTGACCACATTAGCCGCAAAAGAGAAATTTGGTCTCTCTTTAATTAGGTGGCTCTTAATTGTCAAGTTTTCCACTTATTTCCTTGATATTTTGCTGATCAGTATTGGCTTTGGTGGTTATTCCTGGTTTTAGGCTGTTTCTCAGATTTGTCAATATGCAAAAGTTAGAAGATGCCAGAAACTTTCTCAAATCTCCCCAGGATTAGAGTTCTCTTTATTTCTTAAAGATGTTTTCTGGCAAAGGCCTTCTTGCATTTATGAGTTCTCTCTTGAGAAGCAAGAGAATATCTGCAGGAAGTGAATTAAGAGGCAAAACACAAAGGAATAATCACCTTAAAAAAAATAAAGTGTTGTTGAAAAAAAAAGAAGTAAGCTAATTCCTTCTGTAACTGAGGCTACTGACATGTCAAACTTTAAGAGTAAGAAGTAAATAGAATGGAAATATGATCAAAATAAGGAAAGAGAGGAGTTGAAAATAGAACAGAAAGAGATAGATCTGTGAGTTTCAGCTCTGTAGTATATAAACAAACAATTGCTTTGGGTATGAAAGAGTAAGTGTGAAAGATCTATTAATAATGATAGCTTGCATTTATCAAACCCTAATGATGTGCTAAGCTCTGTTCTTACCATGTACAATGATGACATCTTGTTCCCATTTGCAATGGAGGAAACTGAGGCACAAAAAGAGTAGTAATTACCTAAGCCCACAAAGCTAGTCATTAGCAGAGCAAGAATTTGAACCCAGGTTGTTAACCTCTACACCAGACTACTATAATGAGAACTTTTTTTATTGCTTTACTTCATGATTTGAAGGTGAAAGTGGATAGATTTCTAAAGTGAGTCACACGAGTCAGACCCTTATATATTCTATTTGTGAGTCATCTCTGTCCTGAGCTGTGCCTTTTCTTACAGATGATAAGAAAATTTTTCAGAATAGACTATTAACAGCTTTGAAGTCTTTCAAAGGTAGGTAATGTAATGAGAAAGTATATAAGACTGAGAGTCTCAATCTTTGTATTTGTATTTTTTCCATAGGTATTAGATCATGATTCCTCTCCTACTCCTTTTATATATTGATCTTCTAGTTTTGTTTTGTTTTTTTGGTTTGTTTGTTTTTCTGTGTAGGCTTGATCCCAGGGTCAGACTCAAAGGAACCAGTCTAAGTATCTCTGTGTACTCTTGGATAGGTCTAATTAGAGTTTTAAACTTCACAGTCCTGAAAATAATGATCATAATGCTCAGCTGTGAATTGTTAGTCTTCTTTTATTTATTGTTTTTAATGTAAAGGGTGTCACATGCCCATTAAATAAAATATCTAAATTAAAGAAAAAAATCACTCATAATCCTACTATGTAACCATTACTATTCATAATATTTCGAAGCACTGTATAGTTAAAATAACAAAAACCTCGTATAGTCAAAATTGCTCTGAAATCATATCGGAAGACTCCATAAGAGGCACCAACATACTAGTCTTGATAAGTCTAACATAGTCAACTTTTTTTTCCAGTGGTGGAAGAAATTATTATTTTTATAGTTAAGCAATTTAATGAAGTAGTTGGCTTACCTAAGAACCATAATATACAAAAATATATCTAATACTAGAATCACATAGGCACAGAGAATGTGAGTCCATCTGATGGAATAATAAATTGATATGCGGTTCTCTCTACTAATGTGCTTGCTACCTGTAGAATGTCAAAGAGACTCACATGTATTATTTATGTTGTTTATTTTATGTCTATTTTTACTGGGCATAGGATTTTAATTATATAAGTTACATGATTTTATGATATACACATACCCTATAAAAAAGCATTTTAATGTGGAAACCATCTTTTTTAACAGCTATGGCACTGTAATCTTCTGTGGAATGAAAATACATTAGTTTGCCCAACAATACCCTGCCATTATATATTTAAATTCTGTGTACTTTTCTCTATCTTTTTTTTACTTATGATTAGTAAAACTAATGAACACTTCCCTCTCCTCTTTGGCATAAGCTTTTTCTGTATTCCAAAATGTGAAATAAGTGGGCTAAGAGTTAGGAACATTTTAAAGGATCATGATTGTTATTGCCAAATCACTTTCTAATGTGGTGATTCTAATTAACACTCCCACCAGCAGCCAAGTCTATTGAAAGTTTATTTAATTCATCAGCACAAGAAGTATTTTTTATATTGTCTATTGTTTTTTCTCATATTTCTGTCTCTTTCCTAAGGAGGAAAGGTTAACATCGATGACCTAAACAGAGTTCTGGAGAGTATGGGGATCAAGCTCAAACATAAGGAATTAAAAAGTGTGTTACAAAAGCAGCCCATTGATGGTGAGCATTATGAATAACTATTTTTGCCTTTTAGGGGAAAACTTAGGATTTGGGGGTCATGTGTAAAAATTTCTAAAACTAGATGGATTCGAGCAGTTTAAGATATTTTTAAGAATCATCATCTTAAATAAGAAGAAATTCTGTCTTTTGTTATTTTTATTCATCTAGAATTATCACCCTGTTCAACTATGAGTGATGCTGAGAGAATATTCATACTTATCAGGCCAGAGAAACAAACAGGGGAGCAGGGTGGGAATTGAATGAATTAGCAGAGAGCCAGAAATGACTGAGAAAAAAAATATCTGTAATAAGGAGTAGAAGAATATCGTTAATATTTCCTCAAGTATCTAACCACATTTCACCATCATTTTGATAGATACAGAGGTTGAAAAGCTTATTGGGAATAGATGGAAGATGCAAAGCCCCTAGCTCAGTAAGGTTAACCAAAAAATAAAACAAAACAAATGAACAACCACCAAGTGAACTTTATGAATAGTACCTTTTACTATACTTATAAGAAAGTGAAAACCTAAGAAATGGTAGTACGTTTGTCATGGTCAAACCCTGTATTCAAGAGACAGACCAGACACCATTATTCTAATAATAAGGAATCAAACACTCAAGTAAATATAAATTTAAGGTGAATAAAAATAATTTAATAGATTGTATGGACTTTCACTGGGCCCTAGTTTATAATTTTTCTAAGTTCTATATCAATGTCTGAATTTTTTATGCTTTGTATTACAGGGAATGGAAATGTTTCTCTGAAAAAAGTGATGAGTGATGTGAAAGCAGTTACAGGCAAGTTAAAAGTCATCATAAAGATTAAAATTCTAATTCTTTAATGATATTTTCCTTCTTTTCTTTTCAATGGACATACAAATCCATTAGTGTAGTACTAATATCCATGACTCTACCAATCAACAAAATAACTAGAATATTTCCAAGATCACTGCATCAACAGTCCTCTATACCTAGTTTTGAAAGATAACTGTCATTAAGATTTTGTAGTTTATTGTTGTAGCTTATTACTTTTCACTTCTATATAAATAATTTATTTGCAAATATGTGATGGATTTATTCATCCAGTCTCCTGTATATGTATATGTTGTTAGGCAGGAAAAGGAAATAAAAGGCATCCAAATTGGAAAGAAAGAAGTAAAGTTGTTTGCTGACGACGTGATCATACATATAGGAAACCATTAAGCCTCCACCAAAAAACTGATAGAACTAATACAAATTAAGTAAAGTTACAGAGTACAAAATCAACCTACAAAAATCAATTGTGTTTGGAGACGGATATCACCAAGGTGGCAAAGTAGGAGACCCCAGCCTCTGTCCCTACACAAAGATCAAAAATTAGACAACTGTCCACCAACAGAAACAATTTGAGGAGAATTCAGTAGTCCATTTAAGAAACTCCAGCAATCCAGTGGAATGAAAAACCTGCAAATAACTGGGAAGGAAGAACAGCTTCATTTGCCTGCATCATCCCATCCCCCAGGGGCCCAACTCAGCACAAAGAGAGAACTCCCCGGCTAGAAAAGAATTCCCCTAGTGGGAAATGAAGAGTGAGGTGAGCAAGTAGCTTCCCTAGCCTTTCAGGGCACTGCATGACGGACCCACTTTGGATTCACCTCACCCAGGGACCGGCAAAACTGAGACATATAGAGACAGCTATGAATAATGAAGAAGAGCAGGACCTACCAATATCAGCCATACAGTTGAAGCAACTTCAGTTCAGTGACCTGCTCTGCAGAGGACTCCAGCAGTTTTCACCACTGAAGAAACCAACTACCAAAACAGCCACCACAGAAACTCTGCATATTTCATGGGTCTCACTTCATAAGTATTTGTGTTTGCAGACACTAGCTGTCTGAATTCATATCTTCTTTCTCCCACTTCCAGAGCCTGGCATCCACACCAGCAGCCAGCCCAGGTCTCTCTGGCTTCAAGAGTGCAATACACCAGCCTAGAACCCCCGGGCTGACCCCCATCCCAGATGCATGTTTGAGGCTAGTCCTTCATTGGCCTCTACTGCCCTATGTGGGCCCATGGCAAAATCCTACAGCCACAGAAGTACACACTGATAGCCAAGGCCCCCGTAGCTGCTCGTGGATTTTTAATTATATAGTTTCATATGTGTATGATGTATATGATTGTTTCTACGTACATATGTCTGTATGTTTGTGGATACACCTATATATATACATACACATACACAATGGAATATTATTCAGCCAGAAGAAAGCAGGAAATCCTGCCATTTGTGGCAATATGGATGAAGCTGGAGGCTAATATGCTAAGTGAAATATGTCAAATAGAAAAAGACAGTACTGTATGATCTCAAATATGTAATCTAAAAAAGCATGACTCATAAAACAGAATAGAATGGTGGTTACCAGGGGTCAAGGGTTGGGGGAAATGGGGAGATATTAGTCAAAGGGTACAAACTTCAGTTATATGGTGAACAAGTCCTAGGGATGTAATGTACAGTGTGGTGATTATAGTTAATATTGTGTCATGTATTTGGAAGTTGCTAAGAGAGTAGATTTTAAGTGTTCTTATCACACGCACAAGAAAAAGTAGCTATATGAGATGATAGATGATTGTGGTAATCATTTCACAAATATATATGTATATTAAACCATCATGTTGTATACCTTTAAAAAATATAAATAGATAAATAAGTAATATAATCTTCTCTGAAATGTAATGTATCTGGGTGTGGAGTTTTTAAATTTATCCTAATTGTTATATTGTACTTTGACTCATGTTTGTCAGGGACTGGGAGGAGGAGACAATGATGAATGACTACTTAATGTGATTGGGGTTTCCTTTAGAGGTGATAACAATATTTGAACTAAAATATTAAAAACATTATGAATGTACTAAGTGCCACTGAATTACATATTTTAAAAGTTAATCTTATATGTATTTCACCTTCATTTTTTTACAAATCAGCCAGATGTAAAAGTGGCATATAAAAGGTGAGAAGGTACAATAGGAACAATCTACTTTGTCAGGGAAAAGAATTTATGAATGACATTTGAAATGCCAGCATGTGGTAATAGTAAAAGGTAGACTTACTTTTAATTGGTGTTATTAATGTTTTCAAGTTCTTTACAAATAATATGCTTCCCATGGCCTGCACCCAGAGTGTACCATTCCCACCACCACCATCTTCCCAGAACATCACTGAAAATAATAACATATGCAATTTCATTTATAAAGTTTTTAAAAAGGCAAAACTAAACTGTCACAGTTAAGCATACCAACGGGTGATAAATGCATAAAGAAAAGCAAGAAATTTTTATCTAAAATGTCACACACATCCCCAAAACTAATTAATTAATTTAAAAAATGAAATAAAATAATAAATTAAAAAATAATAAAATAAAAAGTCAGCATAGTGATTACCTCTAGAGGAAGACTGTGGATAAGGATTGGGAAAAAATATGAAAGACGTCCAGAGAGCTATCAATCTTCTATCTTGTTACCAAGGTGGTATTACAAGTGCTTGTGTCTCATTATCCAAGTAAGTCTGGATTATCTGGATTAAAAAATTTGTTTTTATTTCTTTTTAGTAAGTTCTATATCTTCTAAAATATTTGCCAATAATAATACACTTAAGATCTTCACCACGGAAAAATCAAAATCTATTATAGGAATAAATAGACTACTGCCCATGGACCAAATCTAGCTCTCTGCCTATTCTTATAAATCTAGTTTTATTGGAACACACATTCTTCATTTATGTAATATTACTTAATGGCTGCTTTTGTGCTACAACAGCAGAGTTGAGTAGCTAGCTGCAACAGACACTGTATACTCTACAGAGCCTAAAATGTTTACTAACTAGCTCTTTACAGAAAAAGATTGCCAAGCCTTGATCTAGATCACCACAATAATAGATGAAGTAAATATTAGGATAATGGTCAAATAATCTAATAATTTAGAGAAAAACAGAGAGCAATATCAGGTTAACCTTTACATTCTAATTTATAAGACTATTACCTAAATCTCCAATTTATTGAGAACTGTGCTTTCTTATCTCCAATGTTATGAAAATGCATCTTTCCCTAGGGTCAAAGGAATAAGTTTTAATTCTCTGCCTGCCCTTTACTCCACTGGGCAGGTCTTATTCTGCCTTTGTCATTAATCTAGCAGTTGGGATGGCAGTGTATAAACACAATTTTGTTTCACGTTGTTGAAAACTTAGATAGTTCTTATTATTGTCAAATATAATTGCCATTTCTGTTTTTTTTGAAGGAGAAAACGTTAATGTCAAAGATATAAAAAATATTCTGGAAAGCATTGGGGTTGAATTGACACCTAAAGAATACTTGGAACTGGAGAAAGTTTTGCAAGTTGATGGTAAGCATTTCAAATACTATTAGAGCTTTTGAGGAAGGTTAGTCCTGTGTATTCAACTTTCTAAAAAACTATACATATGAGATATTCTAATTTAAAAACAACAATAAAATGACTAAGAAATTTTACCATGAACTTGTTCTTCCTTTGGAAAGAGGAATGTAGTCTTTTTTGTGGAGGGAGGAGTGGAAAGAGCTATTTCCTTTAATCTTGCCAATGAATATAAATTTTTCTATTATTTGTTTGGTTCTGCCCTCAGATCTGAAAGTTAAGCTGAGAGATATAAGAAAAAAGTGAGGGTGGGAGGAATAGGAGAGTAGGAGAAAGAAGGAAAAGTCAAAGAAAAGTAAAAGAAAAACATGTTTATATTCTATTATGATGTTTGCCACTAATTATTGGCTTTGCATTAAGACACCACCCTCTGAGAGTTTTCTCCAGTCTATGACTTCAGACTCATCAGAGGGCAAAAATCAAAGTTATTTCTAAGGCAAATCATTTAAAAGTTATCTTTATGAAATGATGCCTTTATACTGTTTCTCTAAATCTCTATATTATCTCTAATGTGAATCTATAATGTGAATTGTGCCTTTTCTTACAGATGAGGGAAATATATATGCAAATAGATTGCTAGATGGTGTGAAATCTTTCAATGGTAAGAAGCATGATGAGATAAAAAGTAAATAAGATTCTCTTCCCTCACATTTGTACTGTTGTCTAGTTATTCTCTTGTAGATCTTACCACATCTTTTATGAATTGATTTTCTATTTACTTTGCTGCTTTTTCAAATAGTCTTTTATTTCTTTGGCTTAGTAAGTTGGTTTTTGTCAAATTTAATTGAAAAGAAAATTTAAATCTGGGTCTACATAGAAAATGCAAAGTAAAGAACTGGCAGTTGTTCAGGGCATTTCAGTAACTGAAAGAACTAAACTGAGGATTTATGCCCTACTCATTAGAAAGTTTTCAATTTTTTGTCTTCACCATTTTAATTCATTGGAGAATGAAGACCAAGAAAAAGGTTACAATTCTTATTCTACTTTGTCCACCTTTGTGCAGTTGAACATGTTGAGTCATTGATAGTTTTGCTGATAGCCATGGTGTATGAGGATAAATTGAAATTTTCTCATTCAGGGAGGTTATTAAATTTCCCATGTGTTTTTAATTTTTTTTTTTCATTAGGTGGGAAGGTTGATGTTAGTAACCTGGAGAACATTTTGGAAAACATGAAAATCAAGGTCCCAGATGAGAAACTTAAAGATATGTCACAAAACCTACCAGTTGATGGTGAGCATTATAGACATTATTAGATCTTTTAGGGAAATTCAGACTTATAAGTTTATGTGTGAGAACTCCTGAAACTATATCTGTTTTGATGCTAATATTATATTTTAAATCTTAGTGAACCCAATCCTAAAATAAGAATATTTTAATTTAGTGTGTTTTCATTAATCTAAGGATGCATAATACTTACACTAGAGTGAAGTATAGGTGATAAATCTTTACTTGAAAGAAGCTGAAAGAGGGCTTATTACCCACAGACAAGAGGTTGCTAATTTCAGATTAATTACATGATTTAAATATCTTTTAAAAGTCATGTCACCCAGTTATATATTCCTTTATAACTGTACCAACTTCCTGACTCCTTGCCTTGTGTTTTGACATTTGTTTATATTATTTATTCCTGGTGTCATCTCCTCTACATTAGGGACTTTCAACAGCAATACAGGTTTCTCTCACTCTCTGAAAGTAGTGTTCCTATGAAATCTTTCAGAAGCCAAAATAGCATAAAGTGAAGAAGGAATTTACTTAGAACACATCTTATTAATGGATGCACAAAATAATCGAGATAAAGCACACTTGCTCACAGACACAGTTCGGAGCTGTGGTGGCTTGATGCTGAGATGCTGAGTGTAGTTCCCAAGGAAGGAGCTTGTTGCTGCCACTCTCTATGCTCAATACTTGGGGTGCAAGATGCCTCTATAACAGCTGGCTGTAAAACAAACTCTGAACGCTATTTTTGCTTTTCATCTTTTTTTGTAAAAGCAAAATCTTCTTTGGATTTCTTTCAGTTAACGAAAGCAGGTACTAATGTAGGTCTTTCATAAAAGCAAAGTAATGGAAAGTGAACTTTCAAAAAACAGGAGATAGCTATATTTTACCTTCCCTTTAAAATCACCTTCCAATTTTGTTACTCTTCTTATCAAAAAACTATGCCTCATATTCATCAGAATAAACAGACCCTGCATTTTTCTATTTTCTTCCAACATGTAACTGTTTCCTAACCTTACTTTTTTCACTATGCTGTCATTTCTGTTTTATAAAACCCCCAACATTTGATTAACCCAGTCATTCAGAGATCCCTTCTATTGCAGAGTCTTGCTAAAGGTTAGTGCCTCTCCAAATTCACTTCCTTCTGGATTACAAGGACCTATGAATGTTTTAACTGTTTTTCCCCTTCCCTATATAATGTTTCATGTCTCTTAATACTATCTTGTTTTCTTTTAACTCAGCAAAATATTATTAATGGTAATGTTTTATAAAGCCAACATTTATTCAGATTTAACATGTTTACCTTTTCTTTGCTTTTCATTTTCTTCCACCTCAGCCCTTTCATTTGGGATAAATTTTCTTCTGCCTAAAAATTTTCTTTTTTGAGCATATGCTAGTGAACAAATACTGGCTTGAGATTTTTTTTTGGGGGGGGACTAAAATAATCTTTATTTTACCTTTATGCTTGAAAGATATTTTCTCTGTATTTAGAATTCTAAGTAGACAATTATTTTCTCTCAGCACATTGAAAATATCATCCCAGTATCTTCTGCTTTCTAATGTTGCTGATAAGTGTTAAGAAGCCAGCTGTGAATCTACTAGTGCTTGAAGAATAATCTTTTTCTAAAGGACATTTATCTTTAATTCTGAAATTTCACTGTGATGTGGAGGACAGGAACAAATTTCTTTTCATTTATCCTCCTTGGGATTCATTGGACTTTTGATTCTGACAGTTGGAATTTTCATCAGATCTGGAAAATTCTCAGCCATTATCTCTTCCAATATCTACCCCATAGCTTTTTTTCATCTAGACCTCCAATTAAATATATGTTAAACCTTCTTCCTCTACCTTTCATGAGTCTTAACCAATTCAGAATTTTTCATATTTTTTATTCCTGTGCTCCATTCTGGATAGTTTTGCTTGATTTGATTTTCAGTACACTAGCTCTTCATTTATGTTCAGCCTGCTATTGCATCTGTTTATTAACCTCTTGATTTATTGTTTGTATTCTTTTTGTATTTTATCTTGTATCTTTTATTTTGTTTTGTGTTCTTAATTTCCAAAAATTCTACTTAGTTCTCTGTTGTGAAGTCTCTTGTTCACTGGTATCTCCTCTTCCATATTGTTTGAGTATGTACATTTATTACTCCTTTCCTGTAATTTTAGAGAGATTTCCAGGGAGAAAATTAATACTTGTAGATAAAAAAAAACTACAACAAATGGATAAAATGACTTTTTCTAAGGAAAAAAAACATTAAATAAAACCCAGACTGAGATCTTCAATTAAAAATTAAGAGATGACTACTGGGTATTTACCCCAAAGACTTGAAAACCCATATCCAAAAAGATATTTGTACACCGATGTTCATAGCAGCATTATTCACAGTGGCCAGGACATGGAAGCAACCGAAGTGCCTTGTGATAGATGATTGACTAAAGAAGCTATGGTACATACATACAATGGAATATTACTCAGCCATAAGAAGAGATGAAATACTGCCATTTTCAACAACATGGATGGAGCTCGAGATAATCATGCTAAGCAAAATAAGCCAGACAGAAAAAGTTGAAAATCACATGTTATCACTTATATGTGGGATATAAACCTAAAAGCAACAAATGAACAGGACAAACAAACAGAGACTGATGGACATAGACATGGGGGAGGAAGAGGGAGATAGACAGGGTAAGGGAGTTATATACAGGGGCACGGGGGAGAGTGAAGTAGGTAAAGGGGATCAAATATATGGTAGCTGGAGGAAGCTGGACTTTGGGTGGTAAACACACAATAGAATGTCAAATGACAATGTACACCTGAAAATTATATAATTGTATTAACCAAAGTTACCCCAATAAACTTAATTTTTAAAAAATATTTAAATAATTAAGAGGTGAGAAGCTATTGCATGCAGACATTTGATAATCTATAAATATTTGTTAAATGAATGAGAAATTGAATTAATTAAATAATATGTTTTTAGCCACTATTTAAGACTCTAAACAAGGACTTTCCAGTCATTAATCAATGGGTATTAACTAATAGTTATCACTAACATGCAAGTTTTATGTAAAAGTACATTGTGCTATACTTAGCAAGAGCCCCCAAAGTGCAAATCTGCTAACTAAACGTATGGAGAGGGTGTGCTGAAAACTACCCCAAAAGCAAAATGGGATTCCATAATAACAAATAGCATATTCTTTTTTTTTTTAACAAAATACCAATAATATGCAGTTTCTAGATTTTATATACTACTGAAATATGCTGCATCTGAAATTCTGGGAAAATATACTGATTTAAGAGCTAATTCTGTCATTATAATTGTTCCATTCCACTGTTTAATTTTAAAGCATTTAATATTGCTATGTGCAAAGAAAGTCTTATATTACTTTCTAGGTTAAGATATCTGGATGATATACAGAATGAATAGACATCCTTTTCATTTAAAGGCATTCACAACCTTTGAGTATGTAATGAACACATCTACTAGAAAAGTACTACAATAGATTAAGCTAATTTGGGGGTGTTAGTATGGAAGAGTGTTAAATAGGGAAATAGATAGACTTAAAGGTCCAAACTGAAATGTTATAGTCTTGTTCCTAGGACCTGGTATATTAGATAGTGTAAGGAGAACAAGCCTAAGGAGGGAGGTGTCCCCCGGGTGTAGAGGTTGAGATATTAGAAGGGAAGAGAGTATAAACAATGAAATTAATCTTTAACATTTTTAGAGAGTAAGTTTCCTCTGTTTCATGCTCCTCAATGTATGTCATTAGGATATAATTCAGCAAGAACTCATAGAGAAAAAATTAATTATTTTGCTCTATTTAACAATCTTCCTGAATCAGGAATAATTATGTCTGTCTGAATTGTGGCCTTTTTTTTAGCATCTGGGAAGACTGATCTGCATGAGCTGATAAAAGAAGTAAAGAAATTTACAGGTGAGAAATATGTTTTATGAAAAGATGTAAAACTAAAATGTGAATATTTTAGGTTCACATACATATTTAAAGCTGATTTCTTATTCTATCATTCTTTTCAGCTTCTTTTATTTTTTGATGATTAAATTTTGATACTAGTGACATGAAGATTACACTGGACTATTTATGTTTTGGCAAAAATGTTATGGTACTACATCTCTATAACAAGTTTTGTATTCTCTGAAACTTTATTTTTATTTTGTGATTCATTTCAATAGGCAACATACATGTTTATTCATTCAGAATATTTACCTAGCACCTACTTGAACCCAGTAAATATTAAGGTAAAACTTAGATAGAATACAAATAATGTGGCCATTGAGGATAATCTATCTCAAAACTCAAGCAAGGCAAAAAGTAACAAAGATTTTACCTGATGGTAATATGATTTAGGATAGGTAGCTGCTGACATATAACTTAGATCACTGCCCCCTACAAATCCCTTTACTATGAGCTGAGTTAACTTCTAGAAGATCATTAAGAACATTGGAAATAAGTATTTCATTTAGAATTAAAGAAATAACATTTGAAAACTGTAGCCAACCCTGTACAAGTGTAGATACTTCATTTGAAGTCAGTAGGCAATTCTCATCTGTTACCATTCTCATCTTTTAAAGGAGGAAAAGTTGAAGCCAAGGGCATACGCAAAACACTGCAAAACATGGGAATAGAACTCACAAACAGGGAGCACTGGGAGCTGTTGAAAATGTTGCCAGTTACTGGTAGGTATTTTGCATACTACTATGTATGTATTTTTGTGCTAGTGTAAATGTCAATGTGAGAACATCATAAAAATGGATGCACCTGCTTTCCTGTAAAGATATAAAAGACAAAAAGCCCAACCTTTAGTTGTAAAGAAATTATGCCTTTACACTTAGGTTTACAATTTGGAGAAGCTGTATCTTCAAACCTCAGTTTTGCCATTAAGAGTACCATTACTTGGAGGTAAATGAAGCTTAAGGAGAGCAAGGAAAAGAGAAGGAAAAATTAGCAAATAATGGAGAAAAGAAAGAAAGAACTGAGTGGGAAAAGAGTATCTCAGTGAAGTATATCAGTGTCAGTGTAGAAGAATGATTAGACTATCTACATTAAGAATTTTCTCTTGTCTTATTTTTGTTCTCATATATGAAGAAGTATGTGGGCATAGAATATGTAGGCAAATTTTTAAGTGTGTAATTATGAAATTATGCTCTACCTACTCTTTTTTTGACTGTATAACTTTTTCTTTTACCTTAAATATGTCTTATTTTACAGATGATAGAAAAGTAGAGAAAAATATATTGTTAGATTGTATAAAAGATTTCCCTGGTAAGTAAGAATCCCAATAAGAAGGCAAGTAAAACTAAAATCTGCAGACTTTACCTTGATCTCATTATCTCATTAGCATATAAGCCTACTTTATATGCAACTACATCTAAGGTGATAATTTATAGTTAGTTCTCTGATACTGAAAATGTTTCAAAATCTATTTGCTGTCCAGAGCTCTTGTTATGGTCTTACATAATTCATTAGGGGTCACCTAAAAAACATATATATGTAATTTACAATATATAAAAATGGCATAGGGAATTAATATGTATATAAATATATATAATTTAAATAATACGTAATTAGGTTTCTTCTAAATACATCTTTCCTGCAAATAGAAAAGACCCCTAAATGAGATTACAGAATAATTATATTCCTGGCTTCCACAATAACTCTTTTGTGTAACATGTTGAACATATTCCATATGTAGCTCTAAACAGTTTTTTTAATTATTATGCAATGGATTGTTCCATCGAATTGTAATTGGTGTGTGAATGTAATCAGTATTGTTCTTAAAAATCAGGTTCTATTTTTTATTACTTCCTTCTTCCCTAAGGTGGGAAGTGTCATGTATCTAAATTAAACACTGTCCTGGAAAATATGGATTATGAGCTGGAGAATGAAGAAATTGCAGATCTTCAGAACCACCTGCCAACTGATGGTGAGCATGTCATTGTGCCTTTAGGGAAACTGAACTCCTCTAATAAAACTTCCCAATGTATTCATACAGAAAAATCTATTATCTCAGATTATTAATGTTTAAATCAGAGATCAGTAATCTTAACCAGTGCCTCCCTCCTGTAGGGCTTAACTCTAATGCCAATGAGGAATCTGACAGACCTAAGAAGCAGGTAGGGAAATGAAACAAAGAAATGTTTCAAAGGAAAATAAAGTCAAAGAAGAAATTTAAAAGTCATCCAAGAAAAAAAAATCCCTTAAATCACCATAAAATTTAATGAGACTACAGGAAGGAATATATAATATAAAAAAAGGCAATATGCATAATTTGGATATTCTGGGTATCCTAATCATTCTAACCATTTGACTTTAACTAATAAATCCTTAATATAAAATGAGTTCTAGGTGGAGATTTCAAAAGTATTCCTGCTTGCCTAGAGGGTTTACTCCATTCTATCTTACTATTAAGCCTCCATAGCCATAATAAAAGATTTATTTATAGTTTTGAGAGATAGTCTCATTTTAAGATTACCTTCTGAAGTCCATTTATAAGTTAAATACATTAAATACATATAAGTTAAATACAAAAACTATGCACTCAAATTTGTATACATGTATTGAAGCATATCAGAACAAGGCTGAAAGACATTGAAGACAGGCTGTGATTAGTAGAAAGGGGAGGAGTAGGCATTTCTCTCATTACTATCATCTTCTAAATGAGCCAAAAGCCAACAGAAGTAAAGTTTTTAGGAATCTAGAACAGCATGGCTGGTATATTCTACCCTTACAGAACAGAATGAACACAAATGACAATAGGGGAAAATGTATCCTTGGATCAGGATTTCTTAGATATGTGGAGCTAACAGACGAAGGGTAAATTGAAGAAAAAAGAATCTAGCTTTTTGACCATCTTACAGAATATCTCCCTTATATCAATATACTTTAAAATATTAAAATGATTTTCAAAAGGAAAAAAATTAAGTGTAAAAGATAAAATAGTTTTTTTAAAGCAAATAGAGATTGCTTACTAAAAGGCCAAGAAAAATTCTTTCCCTGATTGAAACTATTTAAGTGCTTGCTGATGTCATAGGCAATTGAGACACAGCTGAACTGCTCCCTGAGGGCCTTGGAGCTAGTTAGCTAGGATAAAAAGAAACCAAACTTTTTAATTGTGTCATCCCCAACTCTTAGCTAGTGGATAATAATATGGAGTTAACATTTTAAAGCTTGTTTTTATGATTACATATAACGTCAGGTTTTCAAAACCCTATGAAAAAGAAATAAAGAATATATTCTTCTCTGCAGTAGCAACATGGTGACTTTCCTGGGTATTATAATGTATTGTGAAGGTCTGAGATTATGAATAGTATAATAATTTAAAAGCAAATTCCTTAAGATTCTTACTGCACTATAAATGTACATCACATCTATCCCCATCCTTCTGATTCAAAATATACAGATTTAGAATTTTATAGTCTTGTGTTATTTAATATGTCTTATCACTAGAAGTATTAATTAATATAAATCAGATCAGTCTTACCCACTTAAATAAATGGTTTACAGACTATTAGCACACAATAATAAGAGTATTTAATTAAAAGGAACTAAGAACCATGTATTAATTAAATGGCTAATCTAAGAAACAGGCAATCCTCTCTCCCCTATTCTCATGCTGCTACATCTTGGGTCATATAAACTAACCATCTCTGTTGAGATAACCACAGATAATAATTATAAAGGATTTTTAAAAATGAGATATAATTGGCCTAATTATTTAAGTTTAAGATGTAGAACATGTTGATTATATATGACATATATAACACCTTTACCATATCAATAGTTATTATTTTTATAGTGAGAACAATTAAGATCTAGTCATTTAGCAACTTTGAAGTTCATTATTGTATTGTCAACTATAATTGCTATGCTGTACATTAGCTCTCCAGAACTTATTCGACTTCTATTTGCAAGTTTGGACCCTTAAACAACATTTCTCCCATTTCCCATCCCCTAGTAACCACCATTCTACTCTGCTTCTATGAGTTCAGCTATTTTAAATTCCATATATAAGAGATATCATCCACTATTTGCCTTTGCCTGTCTGTCTTATTCAACATAATACCCTCAGGGTCCATGTATGTTGTCACAAATGATAAGATTTCCTTCTTTCTCATGAATGAATAATATTCTATTATATACCACATAGTCTTTATTAATTCAAATGTTGATAGACATTTAGGTTGTTTTCATGTCTTTGCTATTGTGAATAATGCTGCAATAAACATGGGAATCCAGATATCTATTTGATATGCTGTTTTTGTTTTATTTGGATATATACCCAGAAGTGGGCTATCCAAGTCCCCTACCATTATTGTATTGTTGTCTATTTCTCCCTTCATATCTCTCGATATTTGCTTAATATATTTAGGTGCTCTGATGTTGGGTGTGTATTTTTACAATCGTTATATCTTCTTCATGAATTTACCCCCATATGATTATAGAATGACTTTCTTTGTCCCTTGTTACCTTTTTTGGCTTAAAGTCTGTTTTGTCTCATAGGTATAGCCACTCCTACTTTCTTTTGGTTTCCACACACATGGAATATCTTTTTCAATCACTTCACTTTGAGCCTGTGTGTGTCCTTAAATTTGAAGTAATTCTCTCGTAGGCGGCAAATAGTTATTTGGATCTTGTTTTGTTTTGTTTTGTTTTTGGTTTTTTGTTTTTTTTTATCCAGCCACTCTGTGCTTTATGATTGGTGAATTAAATCTATTTACATTTAGAGTAATTATTGATATATAAGGACTTACTGATGCCATCTTATTAAATACTTTCTGGATGTTTCATAGTTCCATTGTTTCTTTTTCCCTGTTTCTCCTGACCTTTGTGAATTGATTATTTTCTATAGCGGTATGCTCCGATTCCCCTCTCTTTATCTTTTGAAATCTACTACAGGTTTTTGCTTTGTGGTTACCATGAGATTTATACAAAACATCTTATAGATAAAACAATTCATTTTAAGCTGATAGCAACTTCAATTGCATACAAAACCTCTACCCTTATACTCCCCACCTTTTATATTTTCGATGCCACAACTTAACTCTTTATATATTGTGTGTTTGTTAACAAATTATAGTAGCTATAATTATTTTTACTACTCTTTAATTTTAACCTATATACTATAGTTAAATGGTTAACATATCATCATATTACAGAATGAGACCTCTCTATATTTGACTGTATACTTACCTTCACCACTGTTGAATATTTTTGTATATTTTTACATTACTAGTTAGTGTCTTTTTCATTTCTGCCTTGAAGAACTCTTTTCAACATTTCTTGCAAAGCAGGTCTAGTGATGAGCTCTCTCAGCTTCTATCTGGGAAAGTCTATTTCCGTTTATAACAAAGGATGACTTGCTAGATAAATACTCTTTCCCACTAATAGCCTAATGGGGGCTCCTTTGTAGGTTATAATCTTTTCTTCTCTTGCTGCTTTTAGGATTCTTTGTGTTTGATTTTTGACAGTTTCATTATAATGTGTCATGGAGTTCATTTTTCAGTGATATAACAAGATGTTTTATTTGCTTCATAAATTTTGACATTCATGTCTCTCCAGATCTGCAAAGTCTATTTTTTTAAATAAACTTTCTGCCCGCTTCTTCCCCTCTTGTCCTTCTGGAATTCCAATTATTTTAATATTTGGTGTGTTTGATAGTATCTCATAGATAACTTAGGCTTTCTTCACTTTTTTTCATTCTTTTTCTCTGTTCTCTGACTGGGTCATTTCAAAGTTCCTGTTCTATAGCTCACTAATTCTGTCTTTTGTTTGGTCTGTTCTGCTATAGATGATCTCTATTGCATTTTTTAAATTTTTATTTATTGAATTCTTCAGCTCTAGAATTCGATTCTTTTTTATAATTTCTATCCCTTTGTAAAATTTCTCATTCATGTATTATTTTGCTGGTTTTGTTTAATTGTCTTTGTGTTTTTCTGTATCATGTTGAGTTTCCTCAAAACAGCTTTTGACTTCTTTATTAGCTAAATTGCAAATTTCTGCACCTTTGATTTCAGTTACTGGAGGATTATTGTTATCTTTTGGTGATGACATGAACATGATTCTTCATGTTCCTAGGAGTTTTGTATTGCTTATTTTGTACTTGAACTAGCAGTCGCCTCTTCAAATCTTAATTAGCTGTCTTCAAGTAGAAGATTTTTTTTTTGTTGGTCCTGTTTATATTTGGGACTTTCTCTAACATTGTATGGATATTCCTGTTCTACACTTGTTGCTCTCTCGTGTGGAAAAATCTTAAGCTTGTATGTCTTCTCTGGTTCTTACAACACAACAGTTTGGCTGCTGAAAACTTCCCTTTTGTTTTCTAGAAGGTGGACCTACAGCTCAAGTTTGTGGTATCCTTTGCCCACAGACCCTGGCATGTTTTCTGAGAGTACTCCCTGTTTACTAAAGCTTCTCTCACCACACTCAGGAACACAAGAGCTTGTTGCTGAGTTGGGGGAAGTGTGGGTTTAGCACTCAGGGTGTTTGGGGTGCTCATAGGCCAGGTATGGGGTTCCTCAAGTGAAGTTCTTCCATCAGATTGTGGACAGTCTTCCTGCTGGAGTCCTGAATTCAGTCAGCAGAAACCACACTCCTTTAATGCTATTTGATATTCTTATCTGCCCATTTCTTGATCTCTTCTCTTACCCCAGTCATGGAAATCCTACCTCAATACTCTGGGTGCTACAGAGGAAAACCAGCCTCTGCACTGCTGGGGTAGCTGGGCATTCATTCACAGCTCTCCCTTTCCTCCCAGCCATGATTCTCAGCAGCTAGTTCAGCCCTGCACTCTGTTGCCTTTGGGAATGGGTAGCACTGGCAAAATTCCTCTTACCCTTTCCAATGCTTCCAAATTCATAATTTTTTCTGCTACATCAGAGTGCTGGAATCTCTCCTTGGGAAAGCTGGACCTCAAAAAGGCCCTTTCATCCATGGATATCTGCCCAAGTCAGCATTCTCCTGATTTTCCCTGACTACAGCAGAGAGGGTCTGTGACCTGTTTGCAAACTCCTGCTAGTTCTGCAGCCTATACCAAGGTCTGTCTGCCTATTACCAATGTACATGTGGCTGAGATTTCTCATAGGCTCCTTTAGGTATGGTGCTGGATCCCACAAATCCCACAGAGGTACTTTTGTTCATGGATAGAGGCCGAATTTAGTTGTTAAAGGATTGGGGGTGAATAGGAGGGATGTCTTATGCTGGCATGATGCTGACATCACTTCTCAATAATTATAAAGTGTTAAATAGCTACTCTGTACCAAAAACAATATTTGGCTCTTGAAATACATTACCAATAGTCCTCAAAACAACTCTGCAAAGTAGGTTGTTATCTTAGTTTCTCTGGTGTGGAAATTAAGAGTCAGTCACAGAGGCCACTAGCTGCAAATGACAGAATGAAGATGTGAGCAATTCGGAAGATGTAGAAGGTTTGTATAATGTTAAAGGTTTGCCTTTTCTACTGAATAATACTGTCTCATATAAGAGAGATAAGCAGGCAACACAGACTATAATACGAATGGTACCCTCAGAGGACTATGTGATGTGGCACTAGGAATGAGGAATTTTCAACTAGTAAGTATACAAATTCAATAAAGAGGTCAGGAAAGACTGGAAAGTGTGGTGGTCATGGAGCTGGAAGTATAAAAAAAGTGCTAAGTTAGAGTTGCATGTGGAAGTAGCCAGATACAATATTTTAGGTAGGCAAATATATTGATATTATAATATATATTGCTTTCAAATCCTTTAATAATAAGGTGGTCAAACATCAGAGTACTACTAGATTCTAAAGTGGAACAAGCAGGATAGAAAGCAGGTCAAGCAATTGCTTTTAAAACTTCCCAGCACTGTTGTGTACAGAATTTGATATTTTATACTGTAATTTCTTCTGTGCTGCATATTTACATTTAGAACTTCATTATTCAATTCTACATTCATCTGGGATAAATTTATAGAACAAATCAGAGTAAACTTTTGAATATAAATGTTTTCTTCCACAGTATAAAGTCTTTATGACATTTTCTGTGTCTGAGTCATTATGGCTAGATCTCATTTGGACCTTATCTTACAGATGGAAAGACTAGACTGAATACGCTCATGGAAAATGTAAAGTCATTCAGAGGTGAGTGAAAGGTTATAGTGAAAAATTATTGCAAATAGTAATATTCTGATGCTTTTCTATTATGCTTTTAGGTATTTTATTCCTATCATACATTGTTAGTCCTTTTAGTGTAATAGTGATTATATATAATATCTTTTATGCAGTGATCCAGATTAGTTTTGGGTTATAGACTTTTTAAGCGAAACCACTAAATTATTATATCATAGTAAAATATCTTGTATCTTCTGGATTTTTTTGTTATGTACATTACTTTTCCATTTTTTAAACAGCCAAATATATATGTTACTACAATAATTAGCAAGATAAAACATTGGCATAAATATTTTTAAGAATAGCATCACACAGGCAAATAAAAAGTAATATGGATGTTATCTTTATGTGATTATTTATGTAGTTATCTGTATAAGTCATTCTAGGACTTTATATAACCTCTAGTTCAGAGGGTTGATTTATTCCATTTTTATCAGAGCATTCAAAACATTTTTCCTCTCCAGAATTATGAGATCGAGTTCTGTTTCTGATTTCACCATAGAGTCTTTACTCAGCATTTTAATCAACCCTGAAATTAAACTTAGATGACATTTATAATTTAAAATTATTCATCACTCAAATTTTTTATCAGTCATCATTTCCATCTTTTCAAAGGAATCAAGATTAATGTCGATGACATAGATGGTGTTTTGAAAAGCATAGGGATAGAACTCACACCTAAGGAACACTGGAAGCTACTAAAAACTTTGCCAATTACTCGTGAGCATTTTTGATATGGCTTTGGCCTTCGGGGAACTTAGTTTAAGTATATATATGTATTGTGGAGTATATGGGAAATTATTAAACATTTATTTAATATATATTTATATTCAATATACTTATTGAGCACATCTTAGATTATGAAATTAATTAAAGACAAAAATTCTTGCCCTCAGGAGGCTATTGTAGGGGGTGGAGCCTACTCTTCAAATTAGGCTTGAGAACTTTATAAATGAATAAAAATTTTTAAATTGATAAATTTTAATTTAGGATATTAACCTTGAAATGTCCAACAGTCCTAAAGCATAACAAGAAAGAAGGGGGTGGGGAAAGAAAGGAAGTAAGATAAAAAGAGTCAAGTGAGAGAGAAGAAAGTTTTAGCATAGTAAAATAGATAAATCTAGAGCTTTCTCTTTTACTTTATTCTTAAAGCCACGGAAGAGAAGGATGTGTAGATGAGAAATTAGATAAAGCTATAAAGCAAATCACGTAACATGATTGTTTTTATGAAATAGTCTGTACTCTTTATGAATTGCTGTATCACTTTCTCTATGACATCAGTTATGACTTCTCTTATAGCTGATGGAAAAGTGTATTACAATCGGTTGCTAGCTGGTATAAAGACTTTCCAAGGTAAGTGAAAAGTATAATAAGAAGTCAGGTGAAAACAAGATCTTTCAGCTTTGTATTTTCTTTTGAAAGTAATAACTTTAATAACTTTATAATAGCTCATTTCTCTTGAGTGTAGTACCAGGCACTGTTCTAAATACTTTACATCTACTACCTCATTTAATTCCCATAGAAATCCTATGAGGTAGGTACTTATAATATCACCATTTTACAGATGATAGATATTAACTCACTTGCCTAAGGTCACACAATTTGAACTTAGAAGAATCAGGATTTGAACCCACATTCTTAACTACTCTGTTATGTTTAACAGTTAGATTATTAACTTTTTTATTCTACCCTTTATGACTTACAGTTCAAGTTCAGATAACCACTGTTTTTAGAGATAATTTGCTGTTATAATGTCAGGTTTCAAACTAAGTAGCCAGAATTATAACTGTTGTTGCTAAAATAGTAATATTAATAGTAAATGAATAATGAATAATAAACCTTATTAATTTTCTTTGTTTTAGATGTCTATAACAGATTTTAGCAGTGTCTTGTAACAGGTGTAAGGGAGATGTCAATTTACTCACATTACCAACCCCTAACCTTGCCACCTTAGTTTTATGTTTTTCTTGCACATCTGCATTGAAACTTTGCTTTTTTCACTCCTATTGAGGGTTTGGTGCATAGCCTTAATTAGAATATTTTAAATTTTAGGTGTAATTTTATATTTTTCTTATTTTACTTCTTTCTTAAGGAGGGAGAGTTTTAGAAAATAAAATAGAAACCATTCTGAAAAACTTAAACTATAAACTTAAAAGAGAAGAAATGAAAGATCTATGGCACCATCTGAAAATTGATGGTGAGTATTTAATTTACCACTTACCACTTCCTTTCAGAAGAATCTTTGAATTCTTTTTGTAGAATCTCAGATTATTCTTTTTTTTGTTTTTTAAAATTTATTTATTTTAGTTTCAAGTATATAGTACATTGGTTAAACATCTATATCATTCATAAAATGATCCACCCAATTGCTCCCTCCTTCCCCTGACCATCCACCTAGCCAAAATATTAATGCTAACTGCATTCCCTATGCCATGCTCATGACCATCCATCAGCTACTAATTTGTATTACTTTAACCCTTCACCCCATTCTCCCAGTCCCCCAAAATCCCCTCCCCTCTATCCATCACCAAATTGTCCACTATATTTGTGAGTCTGTTTTGGTTAGTTTGTTCTTTTTATTCCTTAGATTCTGCATATAACTGAAATCACATAGTGTTTCTCTTTCTCTGTCTGACTTAAATAGCTTCTAGGTCCATCAAAGCAAAATCTTTTTCCATCCCCTTCCTTTTAGTCTGTGTGTATCTTTTAATCTGAAGTGAGGCTCTTATAGGCAGCACGTAGAGGTCTTGTTTTCTTATCTGTTCAGCCGCTCTATCTTTTAGTTGGAGTACTTAATTCTTTTCCATTTAAGGTACTTATTGAAAGGAATGTTGTTGTTACTATTCTTTATTCTTGTTTTTGATACATATGTTTTCTTTTTAAAGAAGTCTTTCCAACATTTCATGTAATATTGGCTTGCTATTAATAAATTCCTTTAGCTTATTTTTGTCTTTATCTGTCCTTCAACTATAGATGATAGCTTTGCTGGATAAAGTATTCATGGTTGTAGATCTTAGGTCTTCATTACATCGAATATTTTGTGCCAAGCCCTTCTATCCTGAAAAGTTTCTTTTGAGAAATCAGCTGCCAGTCTTATGCGTGTTCCCATATAGGTAACTATCTGCTTTTCTCTTGCTGCTTTTAAGATTCTCTCTTTGTATTTAACCTTTGACATTTTAATTATGATGTGTCTTGGTGTGAGCCTCTTTGGATCCCTGTTTTTGGGAACTCTCTGAGCATCCTGAGGTTTTATGTCCATTTCCTTAACCAGGTTAACGAAGTTTTCCATCATTATTTCTTCAAATAGCTCTTCAACATCTTGTTTTCCTTCATGTGTGCCAATGAAATGGATATTTTGACCCTTAATAGTGTCCTATATGCTCCTTAAATTATTTTTATAGTTTTGGCATTTTTTTCCTTGCTATTCTGATTGAGTGTCCTTGGCTTTCCTGTCCTCTGTATAGGTCATTTGACCCTATATTCACTTTGTTTATTCTTTATTCACTTTGTTTATTCTTTTGTTTATTTGATTTAATATACTTCTCATCTCAAATAATGTGTTCTTCATTTCAGGCTGGTTTCCTTTTATAATTTTCATTGCCATTTTGATCTCTTTGTTGAAGTTTTCACTGAATTTATTACACTTCCCAAAAGTTCATTGAGCATCTTTATAACTAGTGTTTTGAACTCTGCAACTGTTAGATTACATGACTCCATTATTTCTGGATCTCTGTTCTGTTCTCTCATATGGTTTCTGCTTTTCCCATTTTGGCTGCCTTTCGATGCCTGTTTATGTACTAAGCAAAGCTCAAGTCTCCCAGTCTTATTAGTGTGGATTTGTGAAGTAGGTGTCCAGTGGCACAGTCCTGAGAGGGGTTCAGCTGCAGGTCAAAGTTAGCCCCAGCCTGTGCCCCTCCAGGGCCACCTGTTAAGATTCAGCAAGCAATCCACAGATGCTGTGCTTATAGTTGCCTCAAAAGGCCACACCAGTAACCAAGGCCAGCTGCCTCCTCCAGTGTTAGTCTCAGCAAGGAGCACCGAACTCGCTGAGGTTATACCTGGATGTGTCTTGGGTGGGGCTGTGAATTGGGGGAGGTGGTATTTCAGGGAATCCTCTGGGCAGAGCAACCCCAGAGGTTTCTATTGCTGCCACAGCCTCTGTCCTACTCAGCCTTGAGACTGCACAGCCTTGCATCCTCACCCTGTCCTACCTTCTGCCATTGCAGGGTGATTTCTTGGATTTCTCTCTATTTGTATGGCTTGTTCTTCTAGATCCAAGGTGATAGCACCCATTTAGGAGAAAAAAACTGAAGATCTAATTTAGCCTGTTAAAACATCTTCTTTAGAATTCTGTAAGACAGTTGTATACAATATAAACATCCAAAAATCAACAAATGTCTTATATTTATAAGCAAAGAAAACTTAGAAAATTTCATGGGAAAAAAGTAATCTTATTCCCAGTAGTAATAGTTTGTCTATATCTGATTTATGCTTTGTATTTCAGATAATGGAAAGGTTACACTGAACTCCTTCATGAATATAGCAAATTTATTTTCTGGTGAGTGAGAAGTAATCCTGAAAAGACATAAAATCAAGATCCTTTGTTATATGTACATATCATATTTTAATTGTCTATTCTAGTACTCTGAAATGACATACAAGCCTTATTTTAACAATATACTGTAAAGTCTTTTTTATTATAGGCTGTACCTATGGTTTGTATTCTTTTGACAAGGCTTAAAGGAAACATTCTGTTTAACAACTTGTGATGCTCCACAGTTAGATAAGCTTCATTGTGTCCTTGTTCTTCTGCAGTTACATCTCTAGAAAGTTGAGATATTACCGTTTTATTATAATTTTCTTAATTTAGAATTGTTATATATGAAAATGTTCACATATGATGTTTCCCCTCTTTATACAGGTAGTAAGATTAATGCCAGTGATACACAACTTTATTTGAAAAATGTAGGTATTGAATTAACAAATAAAGAAAACCAAGATCTACTGAATATATTGCCATTGGATGGTAAGTATTTCAGACATTGCAGTAATTTGGGAGAATCTTGGGCTTGCCATCAGCTACATGGTATACAAGTTGTCTCTCCTTTTTATCTCCCTTTTTAAACAATGAATTAAATATCCATACATGAACAAAAGCACCTCTGTGGGTTTTTTGGGATCTAGCATCCTATTCCAAGGGACCCAGGAGGAAGTGTTGCCACCAGTGCCACTGGTAACTCTATACAGGCTGAAAAACCATCATAGCCATCAAAATTTCCTAGACTCCTCTTGCCACTGCCAGGCAAAAATCAGTTGAGTGCTGACTTGGGTAGGCGCTCATGCAGAAGAGAGAACTGCAGAAGTCTGGCCTTCCAAAAGAAAGACTCCAGTACACATTAAGAGAAAAAAAAGAGAAGAAAGAAAATCATAAGTTTGGTGCCAGTGGAGGCAATAAAAGAAACTTTCCCTGTGCCACCCCTCCCCAAAGGAAGCACTGCACAAGGCTGATTTATCTGGTGGTGGGGACCTCTCCCTCAGGGAAAAAGGTGAGTGAGTGCCCACTACCCCACTGGGGTGAGATTGTCTGGAGAAACCCATTTCTCTCCACCAGCACCCAGAGTACTAAGGTAGGAGCTCCATGACTGGAGAAAGAGGTTGATAAGAATTTCATGGCATTAAAGAGATTGCACTCAGCTGGATTTCCACCCATGAGCCTCTGGAAGTACCACACAAGGGGATCCCCTATAGGCTTCTCAGCCACCTCAAATGCCAAACCCACACCTTCCCCCACTGCTGCTAGCTCCTTGTGTAGGGACCCTGTGTACATCTTTAAGAGCAAGCTCCTGAGTGCATCCTCAAGAACAAGACAGAGACCATGCTCAGAAAACAAGCCATAGTCAGAGGGCAAGGGAGAAACCACAAACTTGAGCTATAGCACCATCTTCTGAAAAACAAAAAAAGCCTGATGAACTATATAAGACAAGAGAAGATATAAAAGCTTTAAATTTGACAACAGGAGGGAGCAAGAGGAGTGGAGCAGGCCTACCTTCACAAAGACAGGAAAAATTCAAGATAATAACAGAACCAAAGAACCTAACACCCTATCTGAAGGTAAGGGCAAAGAGTAAGAAGGCATTTGCTACTTCAAATGTGAAAACAGCAACACATAACTACAAGAAATATGAAAAACTAAGGAAATATGGCATCATGAAAAGAAAATACAATTCTCCAGCAACTAAGCTCAAAGGCCTGGGTATTGAGATCTAACTGATAAAAGAATTCAAAATAGCTATTTTGAAGAAACTTAATGAGCTACAGGAAAACTCAGAAAGAAAATTCAATGAAATCAGGAATAAAACATATAAACAAAGTGAGTTCTTTACAAAAAAGATATATATCTTTTTGGTAAAAGAATATATATATATATATAAAACCAAACAGAAATCTGGAGCTGAAGAATTCATTGAATGAGATGAAGAATGCAGTAGAGATCATTGGTAGCAGAGCAGACCAGGAGGGAAAAAAAGAATAATACTTGGAGGATAGAAATTTTTGAAAATGCAATTAGAAGAGAAGAAAGAATGAAGACTTAAAAAGAGCAAAGAAAGCATATTTCATCAAAAGACAAATAGAATAATCATGATTCCAGAAGGAAAAAAAGGGGGGGGGAGACGAGAACAGAGAGTTTATTTAAAGAAATAATAGCAGAAAACTTCCCAAACCTGAGGAAAGACTTGGACATACAAGTCCATAAAACTAATAGATAACACTATTATCTCAATGCAGAAATACTTTCTTCAAGACACATATTAAAACTGTCAAAATGAATGCTACTAACTATATTTATTGTGGCAATTATTGCACAATATGTACAAATATCAAATTATGTTGTACGCCTTAAACTAATGTAATGTTATATGTCAATTATATCTCAATAAAAAAAATCAACAATAATGAATCTTAAAGGCAGCAAGAAAATATAAATGTAACCTAAAAAGGAACCCCCATTAGGCTATCAGTAGATTTCTCAGCAGAAACCATAAAAGCCAAGAGAGTAGAATAACATATTCAGAGTGCTGAAAGATAAAAAATTGTCAACCAAGAATACTTTATTTAGCAAAGTTATCCTTCACATATGGAAGAATAAAGGCTTTTCAAGACAGACAAAAGTTAAGTAAGTTCACCACTACTATACCTGTCTTGCAAGAAATGCTGAAAGTTCTTCAAGTGAAATTAAAAGATATTAATCAGCAACATAAGAACATGCAAATGTATACAACACACTGATAAAAATGAAAATATAGAGTCATACTTAGAAAATTTTAATTCTATAATAGAATGGTATGTTAACCACTCAACTGTGGTATAAAGATTAAAGGAAAAGAGCAGTAAAAATAACTATGGCTACTATAAGTTGTTAAATATATTAAAAATAAGTAAATTGTGACATCAATGTAAAAGGGTGATGCCTTTGTAGACAAAAATAATTTTCTATAAGCATAAAATGGATTGTTTAATCTACATGTTTTTTGTAAGCCCTGTGGAAACCATAAAGCAAAATCTCAGAGTAGATCCACAAAAAACAAAAGGGAAACTGAGTATACCAACACAGAAAATAACCAATTTTAAAAGATAAGCAAAAACCAAAAGAAAAAGAAACAAGGATACTACATAACAGTCAGCAATTAATAATATAGCATTCTCACATATCAATAATTACCATAAATGTAAAAGAGTTGAATTCACCAATGAAAAGGCACAGAGTGAGTGGATGAATAAAAAGCAAACCCAAATATATGCTGCTGACAAAAGATTTACTACAGCTTTAAGAACATATTTAGACTCAAAGTGATGAAAAAAGACATTTTATATGAATGAAACCAAAAGAAAGTTGCAGTAGATAGGCTTATATCATGCAAAATAGATTGTGAACCAAAAATGATAATAAGAGACAAAGGAAATTATTATCCAATAATAAAGGGATAAATTCATCAGGAAGATATAATAATCAAAAATATATACAAACTCACCATCAGAGCACTCAAATATATTAAGCAAATACCAAGAGATATTAAAGGAAAAATAGACAACAACACAGTAATAGTAGAGGACTTGAATGCCCTCTTTCAACAATGGATAAATCATCCAGACAGAAAATCAACAAGGACATGAACCATTAGACCAAATGAATCTAACAGACATTTCTAGAACATTTCATCTAACAGCATCAGAATAAAACTTCTCAAGTACATGCAAAACATTCTCAAGGATAAATCATATGGTTGAACACAAAACAAGATTTAAAATTTAAGAAGATTGAAATCCTACAAGTACCAATGTCCAATACTAATGTCCAAACACAATGGTATGGAACTGGAAATTAGTAACATGAGGAAAACTGAAAAATCTACAAATATGTGGAAACCAAACAACACCCTCTTGACCAACCAATATATCAAAGTCTAAATCAAAAAGAAAATCTCAGATATGTTGAAACAAATGAAAATGGAAATACAGCAAACTAAAACATATGGGGTGCTGTAAAAGCAGTTCCATTAAGGAGATTTAGAGTGATAAATGAATATATTAAGAAATTAGAACTATCACAAATAAAATTGTAACTTTACAGCTTTAGAAATTAGCAAGGGGTGGGAGAACAAATTAAGCCTAAATTTAGCAGGAGGAAGAAATAAGATCAAATTGGAAATAAATGAAATAGAGACTAGAAAAACAATAGAAAAGATCAAGAAAACTAAGAGTTGTTTTTTCAAAAAGACAATTGACAAATCTTTAGCAAGACTAAGAAAAAGATATAGATAAAATCAAAAATGAAAGAGGAAAAATTATAACCGACACTATAGAAATACATAGGATCATAAGAGACTACTAGGAACAATTAGATGTCAACATATTAGATAACCCAAAATAAATACATAATTTTGTAGAATCATACAATCTGCCAAGAATGAATCAAGGAGAAATAGAAAATCGGAACAAACTAATAATGAGTAAAGAGATTGAATTAGTAACAAAAAACCTCCCAACATAGAAAACTCTAGAACCAGATGGCTCCACTGGCAAAATCTAACAAACAGTTAAAGAATAATTAACATCAGTCCTTCTCAAACTCTGCCAAAATATTGAAGAGGAGGGAATACTTTCTAATGCATTCTACAAAGATATCACCCTGGTATAAAAGCTAGATGAAGACATCAAAGAAGAGGAAACTATAGAACAATATCCCTGATGAACACACATGCAAAAATTCTCAACAATATATTAACAAATCAAATTCAGAAACTCATTAAAAGGATTATACAGCATGACCAAGTGCAATTTATCCCTGAGATGTAAGACTAGTTCAATGTATGCAAATCAATATACATGATATACCACATTAATAGAATAAAAGATAAAAATGTTATGATCATTTTGATAGATGCAGAAAAGCATTCGACAAAATACAACATCCTTTCATGATAAAAATCAACAGATTGGGTATAAAAAATCAACATAATAAGAGTCATATACAACAAACCTATAGCTATTATACACAAATGAGAAAAAATTGAAAGCTTTTTCTTTGAGTCAGGGTACTCACTCTCACCACTGTTATTCAACACACTGCTTGGATATATACTACCTAGAACAATAAGGCAGGACAAATAAAATGCATCCAAATCAGAAAGGAAGGAGTAAACTCATCAATATTTGCAGATACGATCTTATATATTTTAAATCTCAGAATCAACTTTAAAAATTGTTGGATCTAACCAATGAATTCAGTAAAGTCGCAAAATGTAAAATCAGTAGAAATCAGTTGCATTTCTATATACTAACAATGAAACATATGAAAAAGAAAGAAAACTGTCCTATTTACAGTGGCATCAAGAACAGTAAAATACCTAGGAATAATTTAACCAAATAATTAAAAGATCTGTTCAGTAAATACTATCAGACTTTGTTGAGGACAAGTTATGACAGATACCATTGAAATACAAAGGATATTACAAGAATACTATGAAAATTATGTGATATCAAATTTAATAACCTAGAAGAAATGGGCAAGTTTTTAGTAATAAAAAAACCTTCCTAGACTGAATCATGAAGAACTGGAAGATCTTGATAGACTGATCAGTAGTATGGAAATTAAAACAATCATCAAAAACTTTTCACAAAGTATAAGTCCAGGACCAGATGGTTTTACCAGTGAATTTTACCAAACATTCAAAGAGGATTTAATTCCTACTTTTCTAAAACTCTTCCAAAAAATTGAAGAAGAGGCAATACCTTCTAATTCATTTTTTATGAAGCCAACAGTCCCTAATACCAAAACTTGGTAAATATAGTATAAAAAAGAAAACTATAGACCAATAACACAGATGCAAAAATTCTAAATATGATACTAATGAATACAACAACATATTTAAAAGATTATACACCATGACCAAGTGGGCTTCATCTCAGGGGCACAGAGATGGTTTAACACAGCAGTCTCCAACCTTTTTTGCACCAGGGACCAGTGCTCCTATGAGACTCTAATGCCTGATGATCTGAAGTGGAGCTGAGGCAGTGATGCTAGCACTGGGGTGCCACTGCAAATACAGATGAAGCATCACTCACTCCCCTGCTACATGGCCAAGTTCCTAACAGGCCGTGGACTGGTCAGTCTATATCCTGCAGATTGTGGACCCTGGTTTAACATATCAAAGTTGATTAATGTTATACACCACATAAATAAAATAAAGAATAAGGATTATCTGATCATATCAATAAATGCAGAAAAAGCCCTTGACAAGATACAGCATCTATTTATGATTAAAACACTTAATAAAATCAGTATAGAAGGAAAGTTCCTCAACATTATAAAGTCCATATATGACAGACCCTTAGCTAACATTATACTTAACGATGAAAAACTAAAACCTTTCTCTATGATAAGGAACAAAACAAGCCTGTTCACTATCACCACTATTATTCAATACAACATTGGAGGTCCTAGCAAGTGCAATCAGGGAAAATGAAAAAGTCTGTCACTATTTGTGGGTGACATGATCCTCTGTATATAAAACCCTAAAGATGCCACTAAGAAACTACTAGAAATAATAAACAAATACAGTAGTTTCCGGATATAAATTCAATGCTCAAAAATCCATAGAATTCTATGCCTGTTTTGGCAGCACATATACAAAAATCCATAGCATTCCCATACTCTAATAATGAATTTTCAGAAAAAGAAATGAAAAACAAATCCCTTTTGCAATTGCAACAAAGAGAACCAAATACCTAAGAATAAACCTAATGAAACATGTGAAGGAGGACCTATACAATGAAAACTAATAAGACACAATTAAAAGAAATTGAAGATTTGTTGAAATAAATCAAAGACACACAAATAATGGAAGGACATCCATGTTCATAGATTAGAAGAGTAAACATTGTTAAAATGCCCATGCTATCCAAAGTCGTTATAGATTCAATGCAATTCCTATTAAAATTACAATGGAATTTTTCACAGAAATAGAAGAAACAATCCTAAACATTGAATAGAACCACAAAGACCCTGAATAGCCAAAGCAATCATGAGAAGAATAAAACCTAAGGCATCATACCATCTGGTCACAAACTATACTACAAAGCTATGTTAGCTAAAACAGTATGGAATAAAAATAGACATATATTAATGAAACAGAAAACTCAGAACTAAACCCTCACATATATGGTTAACTAATATTTTACAAGGGAGCCAAGAACATCCAGTGAAGAAAGCATATTCTTTTCAACAAATGATGTTAGGAAAACTGGATAACCACATACAGAAGAATGAAATTGGACTCCTACCTTACATAATTCACAAAAAAGTGAATTATGTAATAGATCAAAGACTTAACATAAGACCTGATACCATAAAACTTCCAGAAGAAAACATAAGGAAGAATCTTTTTGATATTGGTTCTGGCAGTGATTTTTTTAATATAACACCAAAAGTACAAAGAACAAAAGAAAAATTCAACAGGTAGAACTACATCAAACTTAGAAGTTTATGTCCTGCAAAAGAACAACAGAATGAAACCTACAGAATGGAAGAAAATATTTGCTAACCATGTATCAAATAAGGAGTTAATATCCAAAAATATAGAGAGAATTTATAAACTCAACAACAACAACAACAACAACAAAAATCCAATTTAAAAGTGAACAGAGGATCTGAATGGACATTTTTTTAAAGAAGACATTAAATATGGCTGACAGGTACATGAAAAGTTTCTCAACATTGCTAATCATCAAGGAAATGCAAATCAAAACCACAATGAGATATGACTTTACACCTGTAATAATGGCTAGAGATAACATGTTGGCAAGAATGTGGAGAGGAGGGAACTCTTATACACTGTTGGTGGAATTACAAACTGCTTCAGCCTCTATTGAGAACAGAATGGAGGTCCCTCAGAAAACTAAAAATAGATATATGCACTCCCATATTTATTGTAGCATTATTTACAACAGCCAAGATATGAAAACAACCTAAGTGTCTATCAATGGATGAATGGATTAAAAAAAGATGTGGTATATTATACACAATGGAACACTATTCAACCATGAGAAAAGAGGAAATCCTGCCTTTTATGACAACTTGGATGGACCTTGAGGACAGTAACTGAGATAAGACAGAGAAAGACAAATACTGGATGATATCTCTTATCTTTTAAAAATTAACTTTAAAAAGAGTGGAATGGTGGTTACCAGGGAATGGGGAGTGGGGGAATAGAAGAGATGTTTAAAGATAGATACTTGCAACTAGTAGATAAAAGAGTCCTGGAGATCTAATACACAGTACAGTGATTATAGACAACAAAACTGTACTATAAGCGTTAAATTTTCCAGAGACTCTATCTTAATTGTTCCCACCTCAAGAAGAAATGATAATCATGTGACATGATAAAGGTGTTAGCAAATGATGCAGTGGCAAAGCAACCCTTGGTTGACCTCACAGATTGCATGGACCTTGTCAGCTTACAATCCCTTATTTTTTTATTTTTTACACCTACAGCACCTGGTCTTCCTAGGTAGTCTCCCATTCAAGAACTAACCAGGCCCAACCCTGCTTAGCTTAATACGTTTATACTTTAAAATTACACAATGCTCTGTTGATTATATCTCAGTTTTTAAATTAAGAGAAAAATACATGTATAAAGGGCCAATTCTGATATAAAATATTCTTTTTACTGTTAAAATCTTAGTTTGGGTAATGCTCTCTTTGGGTCACTGCTTTTCATGATAAACAGTTTTAAATGTTGGACCCAATGTCTATAGCAAGTCTAGAGCTAAAGATAGGGAAAGCTGAAAAATCAGAAGAATTTGTAGAAAGGAAGGAAGGTGCATTTTAGAAAAAATAAAATAAAAAATCTGTTTCAACATGTTGGAGTTCCACTAATAGTACACCAGACGCCAGAGAGTGAATAGTTAACCTTGAGGACCTTATTCATTACTTTGCTTCCTTCTTCTTTGGATTATAGCTAATAAAAAATTATAAAAATTTACGAATAAATATTATTGTCTTTCTGAATTTCCACTTATTGGTGAATTGAATTGACCCTTATCTTTCAGATAATAAAATGGTGTATAAAAATAGGTTGATAGATGGAGTGAAGACATACAGAGGTGAGTGAGAAGCATGTCAAGAATAAAACAAATCTTCAAGCTTTTGCACTTTTCTACTCTTTCCATTTTTCAATAATTGGATTGCTACTTGTGTTACTCACTTCTTATGAGCTGACGTTCTTAGTTGTACATGATCTATTTGTGAAAAGAACCTACACTATTTTGTCACTAGCAAATTTTAAGTCTTACTTAACGATAAGAAATTTTTGTGGTGGTTGTTTCTTTGTTATAGTTCATCAGTATAGCCTGCTCATCTCTTTCTTCTGGGTAAACCCATTCTAGAAATTGCTGTAGCACTGTTTTCTGGGACATTGACAGGGAGATTCCCAATCTTCAACTTATTTTTTAAATCACTTCAAGAACTTTATGAGCCATTGCTTTTTACTTCCTATTTGTGTTGGTTGAATTATAGAACTAAGTATTTCCACCCCCCTCTCTTGCATGAATACAAATATCTTTTATTCTTATTCCTTTCTTTCTTAAGGAGGGAAAATTAACGTCTCTAAAATAGATGATGCTCTTGAAACCATGGGATTCCCACTTGAAGAGGAAGAAGTTGAGGAACTGTGCAGCCACCTTCCAATTGATGGTGAGCATTTCAAGTACCAGGGCCCTGTAAGAAAATTTTTATTTCTCTATGAGAACATCTTAAGTATACTTGATAATTTCATGAAAAGAGCTGGAAGCCTATAGAAATCCAATTCTAAAGAATGTAGATACATTATTTCTTAATATTAATCTTAAATATAAATAATTGCTTATATTGCTGCTTGTAGAGTCCCTATGCCAGAGAGAACCAAAATGAGATGATGGTCAGTGCTGGGATCAAATAAAGTTAGAAAACAAAACAAAATGAAAAGTACATTTGAAGGGTGAGAAAAGAAAATTATGCAAAAATTCAGAGAGCAACAAATATAAATAAGGGACAAAAAGGAAGTGCTGAAAAGTGTTAAATGTTTTTTGGACTGTTGTAAAATATGTGTAAATCATACCTAATAATTACAGGTAATAAACTCATAGGTATCAAACTTTAGATTACATAGAAATGACCCACCACTTCAAGATTGTGATCAAGTAGGTCTGAGGTGGAGCCCATGAATCTTTATTTTAAATAAACAACCTCTACAGTCAATTTTGTTGAATTAGCTAAACTTTACAATATAGAACAAAGTGTATATATATATATATATATATATATATATATATATATATATATATATATTAATATATTTATCTAGGATTAGTTTTTTGCATGATTTTTAGCAGCAGCATCTGGTCAAAGCATTCTATTTAACTCTTGGTATGTTGAGCAATTAACATCTTTAGCACCTTAAGATGATTCTGTAGATTGATTAAAAGTTTGATAAGCATCCCAGAATGCTGGTTTACCTAAGCTTATCTAATAGAATCTGATCGTGCTTGAAATCAAGACTTCTTGTTTGGCAAAAAGTGTTCTATTTTTTATCCAAGTCTAATCCTTTAAAAAAACTCTGTGTGTAACACATGAGCCAAGCAAGACTATGTAAAACTCTCATTGGAATAGAATATGTTTCCACACTAAATTATCTATAGGGCGAAATAGCTGAATGTCTCCAAATAAATATTACTGCAGTTTGCCTCTGCTCTGTGAAATATTACCAAGAGTTGAATTTTAAAATTATACTCAAAGATGTAACAATAAATTAAAGGAATCCAAAAGAACAGTGAGATAGTAAAAATACTTTAAATAAATTTCTGTTTTGATGGGTCTGAAATTGTTCATAACCCAGTGATTGCTTTGACATTAGTGCTTGCTGCTACAGAAGTAGAGACTCCTTATCATTTGCTGTTGTATCCCCAGCACTAAGAATGGGACCTTATAATATCATAGGCATCCAGCAGATATATGATGAATTTAAAAAATAAAAAAATTAACCTTCATTTAGATGCCTACTAAGACCCTCCCCTTTGAGACACTGATAAGTCTTGGCACATCCTCAACTACTCAGAGCCACTAAGAAGAAAGAAGATAGCTTAGACAATCACAAAAATTTGAGAAACAACAAAGAGCTCAGGCTGAGCTTAACAATAAGATTAATCTCCTACATGATACTATTCTGTGCAAGACTAAAAGAGGTGACTGTTTTATTTAATATGCATAAACCAACAAAAAGAGTCAAGAAAAATGAAGAATCAGAGGAATATGTTCCAAGAAAGAACAAATAAAACTCCGTAAAAAAGACCTTAATGAAAATGAGATAAGTTATTAACCTGATAAAGAGTTCAAAATAATGGTCATAAAGATACTCACAGAGGGAAGAACAGTGCATGAACTAAGAATTTCAACAGAGATACAACATATAAGAAAGTACCAAGCAAAAATCACAAAGTTGAACAATATAATAACTGCACTGAAAATTTCATTCAAGGGGTTCAACATTAGACTAGATCAGGTTGAAGAAAGGATTTGTAAACTTGAAGGCAGGGCAGTTTCATACAATCAGAGGAGCAAAAAAGAAAAAAGAATGGAAAAAAGTAAAGACAGCTTAAGGGACTTATAGAATACCAGCAAATGGACCAATATTTGTATTACAGGGGTCTTGGAAGGAGATGAGAGAGAGAAGGGGCAGAAAACTTATTCAAAGAAGCAATGGCTGAAAATTTTCTGAGGAGAGAAACAGACATCCATATCCAGAAAACTCAGATAGTTCCAAATAAGATTAATCCAAAGAGAAATACACTGAGACACATTATCATTAAATTGTCAAAAGTTAAAGACAAGGAGAGAATCTTAAAAGTAGCAAGAGAAAAACAACTTTTTATATACAAGGGAACCCCCTTAAGATTTGATGATTTTTAAGCAGAAACTTTGCGGGTCAAAAGGGAATGCCATGATACATTCAAAGTGCTGGGGCGGGGTGCGGGAAACTGCCAACCAAGAATAAGCTACCTAGCAAAATTGTCCTTCAGAATTGAAAGAGAAGTAATCTTTCAGACAAGCAAAAGCTAAAGAAATTCATCACCATAAGATTGGCCTTAAAAGAAATATTAAAGGGACTTCTTCAAGCTAAAACAAAAGGATACTAATTATTATCAGGATAACATATGAAAGTGTAAATCTCACTGATAAAAGTAAATATATAGTTAAATTCAGAATGCTTGTACTCTAATGTTGTAATGGTAGTGGTAAATCATTTATATACCTAGTGTGAACATTAAAGGACTAAAATATTTTTTAAAAATTGTAACTACACTAATTTAGTAGGTACACAAAGCAAAAAGATGTAAGTTGTGTTATAAAAATATAAAATAAGGAGGAAAGTAAAAATGTATACCTTTGGTATGCATTCAAAGTCAAGTTCTTATCAGTTTAAAATACTGTTATAAGATGATTTATGTAATCTTCATGGTAACCACAAAGCAAAAACCTAGATACACAAAAGATAAAGAGACAGGAATCTAAGCATACCACTACAGAAAATCATAAAATTACAAAGGAACAGAGCAAGAGCAAAAGAAAGAAACAAAGGAATTAGGAAACAGAAAACAACAAAATTACAATAAAGTACTAACTTTCAACTATAAGATGAATAATGTCAGAACATGGTAACTATTGTTGATAACACTATATTGTATCATGAAATTTGCTGAGAGTAGAACTTAAATGTTCCTACCAAAAGAAAAAAAAGATAAATATGTGAAGTGATACATGTGTTAATTAACTAGATAGGGTAATCCTTTTATAATATATACATATATCACTATAATATACACTTCAAATATCTTTGTTAACTATACCCTCAGTAAAGCTGAAACAAAACAAAAAAAATGAAAATAATTTCTCATCCATTCTGATGAGTAACACAAAAAAGAAAAGTTGAATGAATAAACGTGTTGATCATATTTAGATTTTTTTCTTTTTCAACCTTATGCTTATATAGTATAAAAGTAAACTATTTAAAAATAAATAAAGTAAAAAAAAACTAACTGGAAAAAAAACTCTAGAAAACTGCTATTTCCTTACACTCTACCCCAAAGTTTAAGAATTTTATATAATAGGACCTATATTAGTCTGCTCTGTCATAACAAAATGCCATAGTCTTTGTGACTTAAACAACATAAATTTATTTTCTCACAGTTCTGGATACAGGAAATCCAAGATCAAGGTGTCAGCTGATTCAGTTTCTGATGACATTTTTCTTTCTAACTTGCAGACAGCTAGCTGCCTTCTCACTGTGCCTTCACATGGAAAAGAGAGAGAAAAAAGATGAATAAAGGGAAAGAGGGAGAGAAATATCTTCCTCTTTTTATAAGCCCTATCAAATTAGGGTCCTGCTTTTGTGACCTCATTTAACCTTTATTACCTCCCAAAGATGTTATCTCCAAATACAGTCACATTAGAGGGTTAAGCTTCAAAATATAAATTGGAAGGCACACAATTCAGTCTATAGCAGGACTGTATCTAACTTTTATCTTGTCTTATAGATACAAGAAGAGTTAAACTAGCTAATCTTCTGGATGAAGTACATGAATTTCTAGGTGAGTGAGAAGTGATGAGAAACCATAATAAAAATAATCTCAATACATAACAAAAGAAGTTATTTTAAAACTATTTTCTGTTATCCTGTTCATGACATATTACTCCTGCCATCATGTCTCTTTTAATTGATTGTATACACATAACTGAAGAGACTTAATAAACTAATGTTATTCATTATTATAATGAGTTGTTACCTACATCTTATTTAAAAGACCACAATGTAATGCCTAAATAACAAGCCCTATATTTTTGGAGTTTTTAAATGATATAATTTTTTTCCTACTGTTCTAATAGCAAAATGGCAAGGTAAATTATACATATAGTAATATAACCACTGTGAATAAGCTCATAGTTCAGGCAAAGATAAAACAATAGAGTAAATATTACAGGCTGGTAGAATTGTTTACACCAGCAAGTTCAGTGGGCTGTTATAGAAACACTAACTTTCTGTGTGTGTTGTTTGTTCCTTGTTCCTTCCACTAAAAAACTCCCTTTTACCAGAAGTTTTATTTCTGAATTCCTCTTCTAATTCTATATAAGTAGATAACAACCGATGTTTCCATTGATTTTTATCCTGTATTTGAGGATGATATACAAATGTAGTTTATTTTACTATTACTACTATTATCATTATTATGTAAAGTTTTAATTTGGTCTTTTGCCAATATTTTCTTTTTTAAGGGAATGAAGTTAACTATGACGACATGGAAAATATTTTGAAAACCATAGGTTTACGACACCAACTGCAGGAAAACTCTGTGTTGATGAAAAGTTTGCCACTTGATGGTAAGCATTTAATTTACCAATGAGGTATTCCTCTATCCAATAAAAAAGGCAATTGGTTGCCATTAGGTTCTAGAAATTATACTAGGCTCTGAGTTAAACAGATGAATGAGATAATGTACAGATCCTAAAAGCACTCAATGTAGATATGGACAGCACATATAAAACAAAAGCAAATGCTATGTACTCTATGTATAGTGCTATATTATTATTAAGATGTACTGCTTTGAAAGTACATAGGAGAGATTGGCCAACTATGCCTTGGAGACTCTAAGGCTTCATAGAGTGGATATTATTTCAGATAAGCCTGAAAGTTTTGAAAGTAAGAGGTGGCAAGAACTAAAAATAAAAGCATTGATAAAGGCAAAGAGGCATACCTGATCATGTTAAGTTTGGGAAACCATATATAATCTCATGTTGACATACTACAGAGTACACAGTGGTATTCACATCATGTAGAGAAGTACTTTTTTAATTTGACTCAATCTAATCAGTAATTCAGATATAATCCATCTGTGAAATGAGAATAATAATAATGCCTATCTATGATATAATGGTGAAGACAAAATGATGGATATGAAACTATGAAAATGTTTTTAAAATATTTAAAACATAAAATAAAGATATGTTTTAATTTTTAAAATCCAATCATGTTTATTAAATAATTTCTTTAAGTATTTTTCTAGATTCAGGAGCAATGAAGATATATGCCAGAGTCTTTACTGCTCAAAACAAAGTCTTTTCACTTCAAAGTTCATAATCTAGTTCAGTAGGTAAGACAAAAATACATATCTTGAGCTTCTAGATAAATATTGCAAACTACATATTTACATTTATCTTTGCCACTTCCTAAAATGCTAAAAGGATGTAAAAGAAATTGAAAAGGCATAATGCACAAAGACTAAGAGAATAATAGAGAACATCATAGCATATAAGGTGTCAATTGAATTTTGAAAAAATAGATAGTAGATGAAAGACATAAAAGGTGAAAATTGAGTCTGAAAGGAGAAGGAAACAAGAAAAAAGCCACTTTATGTCACAAAACTGTAAAAGGCTCAGGAAGTGGAGGCTCCTGGTACCTCTAAAGTCGGAGTGTGGGGAGGAGGGGAAAAGTGGCATAGACGATCCATCTCTCTTGCCACCAAATTAAAGTTGTGACAAAAACACAGAGCAAAGAGCAAATTAAGTCTCCTGGGATCTAGATGAACAGAAGCACTACAACTAGAGAGAGAAATAACCTACAGTGTAAAAACAGGTGAAGACATAAGAAACAGGTGAAGTCCCAAGCAGCTGAGTGGGACAGAGGCTACAGCAGCAACAGCCAGCAGCTGCAGATGCCTCTTAAAAGGGCTGCATCCATGAGCGGACTTTCTCAGAGATGGACTTGCTTGCTCCGAGCACCAGTGATTTACAGGATGACATTGAGCTGTCAGAGTGAGGGCCGGAGGCAAGGCTCCCTCTCTGGCCAAAGTGTGGGTGGTATCCATTGTTCCTCTTTTGAACCCTCCCTACTCCCAGTGTGTGGACACAGCGCCTCCATAGCTGAAATGTTGCTCTACCAGAGGATTCCCTGAAACCCCACCTCCCCAACTCACAGCCCCACCCAAGCCACATCCAGGTGTGTCCTAGGAAAGTCAGGTGCTCCTTAATGAGCAGCATCAAGACTTTCACTGGTGACAGCTGGCCTCGGTTTCTGGTATGGTTTCTTGTACAACTATAAGCACAGCATCTGTGGATTGCTTGCTGAATCTTAACAGGAAGCCCTGAAGGGGCACAGGCTGGGACTAAACTTGGCCTGCCGCTGAACCCCTCTCAGGACTGTGCCACTGGACACCTACTACACAAAGCCATGCTAATAAGACTGGAAGACTTGAGCTTTGCTTAGTATATAAACAGGCATGGAAAGGCAGCCAAAATGAGAAGACAAAGAAGCAGAAACCATATGAGAAAACAGAACAGAGATCCAGAAATAATGGAGTCAAGCAATCTAACAGATGCAAAGTTAAAACAAAGGTTATAAAGATGCTCAATGAACTTAGGGGAAGCATAGATCAATTCAGTGAGAACTTTAACAAAGAGATAAAAATGGAAATGGTAATTATAAAAGGGAACCAGTCAGAAATAAAGAACACATTATCTGAGATGGAGTATATTGGAATAAAAAGAATGATTAAAGAAGAACATCAAACCACCAATATAGAAGATGGGGAAGCCAAGGATGCTCAATCAGAATGGCAAGAAAAAAGAATCCAAGACAATAATAATTTAAGGAGCCTATGGGACACGATTGAATATAAAACATACATGTCATAGGAGTACCTGAAGGAAAACAATAAGGAAGAGCTATTTGAAGAAATAATGATGGAAAACTTCCCTAACCTGGTGAAGGAAATAGGCATACAACACAAACCCAGGAAACTCAGAGAGTTCCAAAAAAGATGAACCCAAAGAGGACCAGACCAAATCACATTATAATTAAAGTGCCAAAAGTTAAAGACAAAGAGAGAGTCTTAAAAAGCAGCAGCAGAAAAGCAGTTAGTTACCTACAAGGAAGCGCCCATAAGACTGGCAGCTGATTTCTCAGAAGAAACTTTGTAGGACAGAAGGGCTTAGCACAAAATATTCAATGTGTTGAAAACCCAGGATCTACAAACAAGAATACTTTATCTGGCAAAGCTTATCATTTAGAGTTGAAGGACAAAGAAAGAGCTTCCCAGACAAAAATAAGCTAAAGGAATTTATCAACACCAAGCTAGTAACACAGAAAATGTCGGAAGAACTTCTTTAATAAGAAATAAATATATCAAAAACAGGAATAAAGAATAGTAATAACTACATTCCTATCAACAAGTACCTTACTTAGAAAAGAATTAAGTGTCCCAACCAAAAGATAGAGTGGCTGAATGGATAAGAAAACAAAACTCCTACATATGTTGCCTACAAGAGGCTCATTTCAGATTAAAAGATACTCACAGAGTAAAAGGAAGGGGACGGAAAAAGATATTGCCTTGATGGACATAGAGAGTAATGCACTAAATAAAATAAGTAAGTAGAGAAACACAAATATTGCATGATTTCACATAGGTGTGGAATCTAAAGAACAAAATAACAAAAATGAGAATAAACTCATAGATACAGAGAATAATTTGAGGGCTACTAGATGGGAGGGAGGTTGGGGAGACAGTAAAAAGGGCAATGGGATTAAGAAGTACAAATGAATAGTTACAAAATAGACATGGAGATATAAAGTGCAGCATAAGGAAAATAGTCAATAATGTTGTAATAAATATGTAAGGGGGAATAAGGGTACTAGATTTAGTGGGGTGATCACTTTGTGAATTATATAGATCTCTAATCAGTATGCTGTACAACTTAAACTAATATATTATTATACACCAACTATAACTGACAAAAACTAATTGAATTGTATAATGTAAATATGAGCAACTAATTGTCCATTATGTTTCAATAAAGCTGAAAAAATACAAATAAAAATAAAGTTGGAGTGTAGGATATGGTTTAAGACAAAAGAAAGAATTGGGAGGAAGTCTTAAAAAAAGAGCAATTAGATCTACAAATCCCTTTCTTCACTCTACAGCCAAATAAGTATTCCTTATTCAAGCAGCTAAGAGACTTATTCTCTGGCAGGGTTAAACTAGATATCAGACACCTGGATATTAGACTAAGCCAAGATTGAGAGTGAGTCCTCTACTGAAACAGGGAGATTAAATAAAAGCCAACATATTGCATGGTGAGATTCTCCCAAGTTGTCTTCTCTCATTGGCCTACCTAAATGCTGGCAATGAATTCTATTATCCCTCATTCAGATATCGACATCTGCAGCCTGCAACAAAAAGATAGATATTGGCACTGTACTCCTGCAACAAAAACACCTTACTCTTAAATATAAACAACCAAGGATCATACGACTTATAAGAAATGTCTCTTACATGAGAGACAGAAAGAAGAACTGCAGAAAAGAAGAAACTTGTGGGAAACAGTCAAAGGAGAAAGCAAGAAAATAACTGAAAACTATTTAAACTGATATCTTCAGAAAAATAAGAAAGGCCATAGTTATTAAAAAAAAAAAAAAAAGAAGAAGAGTGTGCAACCAGATAGGAGGCACTATTAAAAAGGAACCCTTAGAAAACAGGGAGAAAAATTTAAAAAGCACTTAGGGGGAAAAAAAGCAACAGAAATTTATAAAATTATTGGAAGAGCTGAAAGATAAAATTGAATATTTAGGAAAAAATACAAAAAAATAGAAAGTAGGAGAGAAAAGATAAGAAAATCAGTCCTAGAAATTTAGGAAATGTACCCCAAGGAACTAGAAAAAGAAAAACTGAGTCTAAGTTAGCAAAAGGAAGCAGATAACAAAGATCACAGCAGAAATAAATGAAATAGAGAATACAGAACAATAGAATAGAGCAACAAAATTGAATTGGTTATTTGGAAATATGAAAAAAAATTGACAAACCTTTCACTAGACTTACCAAGAAAAAAAAAGAAGCCTCATAAATTATAAACAAAAGTATTTATAAAGAATTTTTCTTAATATTTTAACTGATGTAGCAGAAATAGAAATATTCACAAGAGACAACTATGAATAATCATATAACAACAAATTGGTCAAGAAGTGGGTATATTCCTATAACTATACAATCTACCAAGACCGAATCAACAGGAAATAGATAATCTGAACAGACCAGTAATGAGTAAAGAGATTATATCAGTAATCAAAAACTTCTCAACTAATATAAAAATCTCAGGACCAGATGGCTTCACAAGTAAATTCCACAAGAATTTTAAGAATTTAAAGAAGAGTTAATGCAAATTCTTCTCAAACACATCCAAAAAACTGAAGAGGAGAGAACACTTTTTCAAACTCCTTTTCTAAGGCCAGTATTACCCTGATACCAATGCCAGATAGGATACTACAAGCCAATATTCCTGATTAATATAGAAAAAAAATTATCAAGAAAATATTAGCAAATCAAATTCAACAACATATTAAAAGGTTACATTGGTTACACCATGATCAGGTGAGATTCATCCTTGGGATGTAAGAATGGATCAACATATGTAAATCAATAAATGTTACTTTAATAGAATAAAAGTATAAAATAATATTATCATCTTTATATATGCTGAAAATTTTTTGACAAAATTCACCATCCATTCATGATAAAAACTCTCAACAGTGGTTATAGAAGAAAGCATACATCAACATAATAAAAGCTATATATGACAAGGCCTCAAATAAGATCATACTCTATGGTGAAAGGTTGAAAGCTTTCCCTCTAAAGTCAAGAACAAGACAGAGTACCCACACTTTACCACTGCTATTCAGCATAGTACTGGATATCCTTGCCAGAACAGTTGGACAAGAAAAAGAAATAAAAGACCTACAAACTAGAAAGGAATTTTAACTGTCTCTATTTGAAGATAACATGATCTTATATATAGACTACCCTAAAGATTCCACCAAAAAGCTGTTAGAACTAATAAATTAATTCAGTGAAATTTCAGAATACAAAATCAACATACATAAATCAATTGCATTTTCTTACACTAACAGTGAAATTCTGAAAAAGAAATAAAACAATCTCATTTACAATAGCATCAAAAAACAACATACCTAGAAGTAAATTTAACCAAGGAAGTAAAAGATCTAAACACTAAAATCTGTAAGACATTTATGAAAGAAATTGGAGAAGATACAAATAAATGGAAAGGTATCCTATGTCCATGGATTAGAAGAGTTCATGATAAAATATTCATTCTATCCAAAGCCATCTATAGATGTAATACAAACCCTATCAAAACTCCAATGGCAATTTACACAGAAACTGAAAAAAATCTTAAAATTTATATGGAAACACAAAAGACTCTGAAAGTAGTCTTGAGAGACAACAAAGCCAGAGATATCATACTTCCTGATTTCAAAATACATTACAAAACTATAGTAATAAAAGCAGTATGATATTGGCATAAAAACATATACATAGACCAATGGAACAGATTCAAGAGCCCAGAAATGAACCCATGTATAGACAGACAACTAATATTTGACAAGGAATGCCTGAATACTTAATGGAAAAAGGATAGTCACTTTAATAAATAATGTTGGGAAAACTAGATATTCATGTGCAAAAAAATGAAATTAGACCCATAGTTTACAATACTCCTAAAAATGAACTCAAATAGATTAAAGACTAAAACATAACTTGAAACTATAAAACTATTAAAGGAAAACATAGGGGAAAGCCTCACTGACATTGGCCTTGGCAATGATTTTTGGAGATGACACCAAAAGCATAGGCAACAAAAGCAAAAAGTAGAAGTACATCAAACTAAAAAACTTCTGAACAGCGAAAGAAACAATCAACAAATGAAAAAGGCAACCTATAGAGTGGGGGAAGATATATACAAACAACATATATGATAAAGGGTTAATATCCAAATATTTAAGGAACTCATACAACTCAACAGTAAAAATCAACCCAATTATAAAGTGAGCAAAGAACCCAAATAGATCAAAGAAGACATGCAAATGGCCAACAGGTAAATGAAAAGGTGTTCAACATCACTAATCATCAAGGAAGTAGAAATCAAAATCTCAATGAGATACCACCACAAACCTGCTAGAATAGCTATTATCAAAAGGAAAAGAGATAACAGATGTGGAGGAAAAGGAACCCTGTGGGCTGTCATAGGAATGTAAATTGGTACAGTCACTATGAAAAGTAGTATAAAGACTTCTCAAAAAGTTCAAAAGAAAATTACCATATGATCTAGCAATCACACTTTATACAAAGGAAATGAAATCAGTATCTCAAAACATTACAAAGCTATAGTAATAAAAATAGTATGTTACTGGCATAAAAATATCTGCCAAAAGATCTCTGCAACCTCATATTCATTGTAGCATTAATCACAGTAGTCAAGACATGGAAACAACCTAAGTATCTATCTACAGGTGAATGGATAAAAAAGTTATATATGTACAATTATATGTATATAATTATATATACTTATAAATATATAAAGTTATATATATATTTAATATATACTTATGATGGAATATTATTCAGCCACAAAAAAAAATCAGAAAATCCTGCCATTTGCAACAACATGGGTGAAACTTGAGGGCATTATGCTAAGTGAAATAAGTCAGAGAAAGACAAATACTGGATACTCTCACTTACATATGGAATCTGAAATCACTGAATTCATAGAAGCAGAAAGTGGTTGCCAGGGAATGGCAGTAGTGGGGAGGTGGAAGAAATAAGGATATGTTGGTCAAAGGGTAGAAACTTCTAGTTATAAGTGGAGTAAGTTCTAGGGATATAATATACTATAGTTATGTAACACAACTATAGTTATAGTATGGTGACTGTAACTAACAATATTGTATATTTGAAATTTTCTAAAAAAGTAGGTCTTAAATTTTCTTACCATAACAGCAACAAAAAAAATGGTAATTATGTGAAGTAAAGTATGTGTTAACCTTTTTGTAGTAATCATTTCACATAATATATGTATCATATTACCATATTGTACACCTTAAACTTCTAGAATGCAATGTGTCGTTTATATCTCAGTAAAGGTGGGTGAGGGTAAAGAAACTACTGGAGAATTGAATCTTGACATGACAGCATGAGCAACTCTACTGACTCACCTGCTGGTGAAACTGGAGAAATTTATTTTTAAAACAACCATTTAACGACTCTAGAAATGGTCCTACGAGCAAACAGCAAATGAAAAAAACATCTATTCAAGTAAGTCTTTTAAAATTCAGTAAGAAGGCAAGAGTCTGTGGTACCTGAGCCAAAATCAGTCTCTTTCCTTTCTCCCAGTTCTGAGGCAGAGACTCCACTCCAGACTGATGCTGCAAAAACCATAGAGCTCCCTCTCCCTCTAACTCCCAGTCAGAGGGCTTTCTTCCTGAGAGAATCAGGACTTCAGTGTTTCTCACCCTGCCCCTGGCTACCTATTGCTGAAGCTAAATTCTGAAAGAGTGCAGTCAAGAGGCAGGGACTCCCTTCTTCTACCTAGCTCCACTCATGGAATAGAGGTTTTACCTTCAGCATGGCTCAATGAAATAGTGGGGCCCCAGTTGCCCTTATCTGAGCTCACGATGCAATGAGAGGAGAAGCCAGCTGAGAGGATTTCAGGTTGCTGATCCTCCTCCTCTATCAAAAACACTCAACTCTTGAAGCAGAGGTGTCACTCTTAGAGAAGCTTACAAATGTTGCTCTCCAAGCTCCAGGGCCCTGGCTCAGAGATTTTGCCTCTGGGGAGAAGCAGGCCATAAAACAAAGACCTTCTGTCACTTCCAGAAGGAACTGACTTCATTTGCAACAGAGCTCTAGAAATTCAAGCCTAAAAGTATTTTCAAGAACAATAGAGGTTGTGGTGAAAGGCAATTGGAAGAAGATGTGTGAATTTAATGAAGATACAACCTAAACTATAGGCTGGATAGTTTGCAGGAAGAACCATGACTAAGACAACTTGTAGGGACCCTCCTGGAGTCAGAACAAATTTCAAATACTGACTTCAGAAACTGCTCCTTCAAAAGAGCCAGAATTTGGATGAGAACCTTGTTGAAAACAACAGAGAAACCAGGTGGCATTTAGTGGAGTTTAACAACTGGATGTGGTGAGGGAAAAAAAAAAGGAAGAGAGCCCTACCCAAAGCTGCGGGCATACTCACAACTGTGCATCCCTGAGAAGTAACATCAGAGTCTAAACACTGTATGTGTGTGGGTTGAAGGGAGGCAGGGGTGGGGGTGGGGGAAGGAGCCAAAGATAGACTTCAGAAAATAATCCAGCCATTCACTTAAACAAATAAAACAAATAACAATAAATCCAGACAGGGGTTACTAGTACTCAGAGTTGGTTAAATATATTTTTGAGGCATGCAAAGAAATAGAAAAATATGATCCATACACCAGGGAAGGTGGGGGCCAGGCAATAGAACTACATGTGAGAGTAACCAGATGTCAAAAAAAAGCCTTCAAAGTAACCATTATAAATATGTTCACAAAACTAAAGGAAACTATGACTAAATAAGTAAAGGTATGATAACAATATTGCATCACAGAGAGGATATCAATAAAGAGATAGAATTTTTTTAAAGAACCAATTGTAAATTCTGGAATTAAAAAGTACAATAAGTAAGTCTGTTTTTTAACTCACTAGAGGAGCTCAACAGTAGATTTTGAACTGGCGGAACAAGGAATTAGAGAACTTGAAGATTAATTGGTAGAGATTATACAAGATGAAAAGCAGAAAAAAGAATGAAGAAAAATGAACACAGCCCCAGAGAAATGTGGGACATCATTAAGAATACCAACATACAATAATGGGAGTATCAAAAAAGGAGGAGATAAGGCAGCAGAAATATTATTTGAAGAAATAATTATGGAAAATTTCCCAAATTGAAAAAAAAAAGTCTACACATCCAGGACATGCCATGAACTCTAAAAAGAATAAGAGAACCACAAACAGACACATCATAATAAAAATGCTGAAAATCAAAGACAAGAAGTAAATCTTGAAAATAGCAAAGGGAAAACAATGTATCACTTACAAGGGAACCCCAATAAGGTTATCAGTTGTCTTTTCAGCAGAAACAATGGAAATCAGAAGTCAGTAGGGTACATATTCAGAGTACTCAAAGAACAATCTGTCAACCAAGAATCCTGTATTCTGTAAAGCTATATGTTAAAAATGAAGGCAAAATAAAGGCATTCTCAGATAAATAAAAGTTGAGAGAATTTGTTGCTAGCAGACCTACCTTAGAAGAAATACCAAAGGAATTTCTTAGGCTGAAAGCAAGTGGCTCCAGAAGATAATCAGAAGAAACTGCCAGAGTATGTGATTTTCCAAAATGAAAGTATAAACCAAAAAAGAGGAAGACACCAGAACTGAGAACACAGGGAATCCAATGCAAGAGTGAAATTAAGAGAATTTCCAGGGAAATGATAAGGGAAAATCTCAGGATCACAGCTATGCATAAAGACTAGAGAAATTGTTCATTTAGAAGAGGAGAATACCGTGTTCTTGGTGGGAAGTCTCCAAGGGAGGAAAAAGTGAGAGGTTAAAGACTGATAGAATATCTAACATTTTTTAACATATTAAGAGATTTTCTGTTCTGTTTAAGAATAGGAGATTAATTACATAGATACATTGAAAACTATGCAAAATAAAAAAAATAAGGCAATTGTTAACTCTAAGACAAAATTTTGAATAGAAAAGGAAATGTAATTATAATCTACTATGTAATAAGAAGTATCCACTATTGGCTTCATTATAATATTTATATAGTCATGATAATCAGCACTTAATCTCAACCACCACCACCACTCCCCCCAAAAATGTTATAATCATAATGGGATGATAAGAGAGGGCAAAGGTATGGGAGAAAGGGCAGGTAAAAGGGCAAAATCTTCACCTTTTACAGAAGAAAGTCTTTTGGATAATATCAAAGACTACTCATTGATTCTCACTTGAAAATCTAAAAGCAAGAAGCTGAGCTGGACCATCAGTAATGACAGCAAGAAGAGAAAGTCTTAGAAGTTGCTTCTATTTCCAAGCTTTTATGAGGCAAGGGTACTGAGTTTTTTCCATGATCTGGGTGGGAGGTGGACAAGCTTGACATATGACTGTTTAGCAATTCTTTTGTTATTAAATAGATATAATTTTATTATATTATTGTCAGAGAATACATTCTATGTGGCACTGATCCTTTGCTAATTTTTTAGGATACCTTTATGACCTAAAATATGGTTTGTTTTTTTGAAGTGTTCACTCAAAAAAGTGTACACTCAAAAAAAAGTATGTTCTGTTAGCAAGTGTGCTTAAACATTAATTGTATTGTTCAAGTCTTGAATATTTCTTTTTTTTTTGTTAGCTTGATATATCAATTTTTAAATAGAGATGTTAAAAATCTCCAATTATAATTATAATAGACCTATATCTCCTTGCAGTTCTCAATTGCTGATTTATACATTAATTTCTAAGGCCATATTGTTAGGTGCATATATATTTACGATGAAAATATCTTTTGTTCTGTAGATCCTCTTACAGATATATAACATCCTTCTTTGTCCCTTATGGTATAATTTGCCTTAAATCCTATTTTCTCCAGTAATAGTATTGTGACCTCAGCTTTCTTTTTGGTTCATAGTTGTACTTTTGTTTTCCACCTTTCTGTATCTTTTTGTTCTGTATCTTGTTAACAACATATTGTGTGATTGTTTTTTAATATCACCCAAAAGTTTATATTTTATAATTGTTAAACTCAATTATAATAATTATTATTATGTAAGATATAGTTCTGCTATCATTTTTCATAGTTTCTATTTACAGCATTCTTCTTTTGTTACCTTTTTTCTACCTTTATATTTCCTATTAGATTCATTGAGTTTTCTTCTACAGTTTGAAAAATTATACTTGTCCTTAAGGCCTATATTTATGGTCATTTACCCTACTGATTTCTTAAACTTATCAATTTATACCTTCCTCCTAATAAGGGTTTTAGCACTCTCTTATGTCTCATTTGTCAACTTACCTTGCCTCCTACCCCAATTATGTTGGTATTTATCTAGGAGTTAAGTCTGGATTATTATAGACAATTTACTTTCCCTTTTTTTCTCTGTATCTAGACTTTTTAAAAAATCAGCAATAAACTTTACCAAAATATATGATCATTTTTCTTTTCCATACCACTTGTATTACATCTCCTAAATTTACTTTACTTATTGAGTACTTCCTTTTAAAAAGAATTTCAATATGGGTCTCATGCGGTGAATCTTAAAACTTGAATCCCTGATAATACTTTTATTATGGCCTCATGTTTAAATAACAATTTGTATGTAAGTTCAAAATTTTTTAATATTGCAAATAATATTACTCCACTGCCTTTCAGCATCTAGAATTATTGCTGAGAAATCTGATATTAGTCTGGCTTTTCTTCTTTTATAGATGACTTACTTTTTTCTTTGAAAGATTTTAGAATTTTACCTTTTTATTTGATATTTTTAAAGTTACTGTAATGTGTCCAGGTTGGGAATTTTCCTTATATCTTTTACTTGAATCTATTTGAGCCCTTTTATTATAGGACCTTTCATCTTTTTTTATTATTATTATTTTTTTAGGCAAGGTAACCCATGGTTGACCTCACAGATTGCAAGAACCTTGTCAGTTTACAATCCATTATTTTTTTATTTTTTATGCCTATAGCACCTGGTCTTTCTAGGTGGTCTCCCCTCCAAGAACCAACCAGGCCCCACCCTGCTTAGCTTCTGAGATCAGATGGTATCGGGCTTGTTCAGGGTAGCATGGCCATAGATTTTTGTCTTCTTTTAATCCTGGAAATTTTAATTGTTTGAACTGTCAAAAAAAAGTGGGTAGATTTACTAAAAGCTTTTTCCTATTTGGTCTAACTCTTAGTTGGAATATAAATTTTAAACTTTTTTGAGGAAAATTATAAGAATTGTTCTTTATGAAATTGATGAGTTTTGAATTATTTTAGCAGGTTTCCTTATCAATTACTCTATTGTGCCTTATCTTACAGCCTTTGGAAAGTTGTATAAGCATAAGTTGCTGGATGGCATAAAGTCCCTCAAAGGTGAGTGAGAAATCAGATAAAATTGAGATTCCTTATGTTTTGCACTTATTTTTTTAAACTACATTTATATTTGATTATAACAAAATTGTTATTCTAACCTGTTTATTGTTTTTGTTTCATCATTTACTACTTTAAAAAAATCAAATATAACTACCTTTAAAAAATTATTTTTGTCTTTATCATTGCATTTCAAGTACTATTTTCTGAATCGAATTATAAAAACAGGTTTTTTTTACCAGAATTATTCAGACTTGCCTAATTCTTTGGGGTTTTTTCTTATGAGTGTCTCAGAAGAGCTATAGTCAAATCGTCTGGATGCAAATGAGGAGCAGGTTCTGTTTTTCATTTCCATGACAACTCTTTACACTTAATTTTATCATTCCTTTGATTGTTCATCTTCTAATTAATGAATGCATGGACATGCCTAACATTTTTCACTTTGTCATTTTTCACTTTTTCTTATTTCTATCCTCTTTTTTTTCTAAGGAGTGGATCTTGATGTTAATAAGCTAGACCCCTTCCTGGAAAATATGGGCTTTGAGCTTGAAAAAGAAGAATTCCAGGACTTGATAAACAACCTGCCCATTGATGGTGAGCTGCTCCTTTAGTGAAACTTTGGGTTCATATAAGAGAATTTCTAAAAATGTGTTTAGAGATGTGCAGAAGCATTAAAAAAGAGATAATGGCCCAATCCTCAAGAATTCATCAATTCATGTAGTGAACTTTATTAAGTGCCTAATTTACATAAGCTATTAGGAATATAAAAATGAAGATGACAAGTTCTCTGTTTTCTAAGATTTCAGTTTTGTAAGGAGGCATACATGCTTACAGATGGTCATAATACTATATAGTTGTGCTATAATACTAAAAATATATTCAATAAGATTCTAAAGGAGGGAAGAGCTAAATTTTCCAGGAAGGGAATTGGAGAAAGATATGTCAAAGATGTGTAGAAATTCTCCAGTTTAAAAAAAAAAATTCCAGATGAAGAAAGCAACTCATACAAAATCAAAATTATGAATGTTAGGAAAGCAGCAGGTATTTCCTGAAAGTTTGAAAGAAAGCAAATAGAATAAGGAGGAAAATAGTATTAAGGGAAAGATACACAACAGGACAAGTAATAACAAGTGTTGAAGAAGATATGGGGAAAAAAAGAACCCTCATACATTGCTGGTAGGACTGCAAATTGGTACAACCACTATTGAAAACAGTATGGAGGTTTCTCAAAAAAATAAAAATTGATCTACCATCTGATCCAGCAATCCCTCTACTAGGTATTAACCCCAAAGTCTTGAAAACATTTATCTGAAAAGATATATGCACACCAATATTCATAGCAGCATTATCCTCAGTGGCTAGGACATAGAAGCAACTGAAGTATCCTACAATAGATGGTTGGATAAAGAAGCTCTGGTACATATATACAATGGAATATTACTCAGCTATAAGAAGAGATGAAATACTGCAGTTTGTGACAACATGGATGAATCTTGAGATAATCCTGCTAAGCGAAATAAACCAGACAGAAAATGTTGAAAACCACATGATATTACTTATATGTGGGGTATAAATCTAAAAGCAACAACCAAACGTGACAAACAGAGCCTCATGGAAATGGACAATGGACTAGTGGTTACCAGAGCATGGTGAGGAGGTGAGAGATAGGTGGGGTAAAAGGAGTCAAATATATGGTGACAGAAAGAAATCTAACTATGGGCGATAAACACATAATACAATATTATGTGACTTACTGTTGAATTATACACTCAAAACTTATTGGATATCATTAATCAATGTCACCATAATGAATTAAAAAAACAAAAATAAATAATTAAAGAATTAAAGATAGTAAAAGAAAAGAAAACCTTATTTTGACAGGTTAAAAAAAAGATATTAAAAAATTACCTTAATTCTGAACTACTAGAAATAAGTTTAAAATAGAGACTAGCAATAATTCCTAAAGTAATTTGCCATTATATCAATCACACCTAGCATATATTAGCATGGTCTCCTGATAGCATGATCTACAAGTATCCACTAGGAAAACTTTCAAGATAATAGCCCTCTTGTGAAAAACAATAAATCCCAGGATTCACTCACTGATTACACTGATTATATTGCACTGTGGAAAGAATTTGGAATTTGGAATAAGACACAGATTTGAATCTCAGCTCTGAAAATCCTGACTGTGAAAGATTGGCCAAATTACCCAAGTTTTAGTTCTCTTTTTTTAAAAAGAAACTAATAGCTATCTTTCATAAATGTCTAAATTCTCAGCATAGAGCTTAACACCTAGTAGGCATTTAATAGTAGCTTTTATTACTAGTAATAATAATGATCAATATGCATTCATCTCAACACAATGCAACTTAATTGTGTCTGCTTTTACCAGAAGTAAATTTTCCACAGGATAATCTTTTCTTTATTACTGAAAATATATAATTTCCCAGCATTTTTTATCTACTTATAAAATGGTATAGCTTTTTTTGTTACCCCATTTTTCAGGTAACTTGAAACTTTATTGGAATGCCATATAGTGATTTTGGTTATGGAATTATCAACAATCTCCCTTAGTACTACTTTTCATGTCAGTGAGCCCTTAGGATATAACATTAAAGATCTGTTTTTGACTATTCATAAGTCTTCCATGGGACTAATTGAAATACATGAGAATGGATGACACATCTTACTGTGAGGCACTGACCATCTATCAGTCTATTCCCTCTAAATATCCCATTAAAGATGAAAATACAAAATGCAAAATAATGGTTTTTAGAAATACAAAATTTTTTTAAAATTTTTTAAATTGTATTGAGAGAGAGAGAGAGAGAGGGAGGGAGAGACAGGGAGGAAGGATAGTGAAGAACATAGCTAAGTGCTACTTGTGGACTGAGTACAGAAATAGGAATTATTAATGATCCAAGTCAAATCTTTCATATTGGTGTATCTGCCTCTTTTAAGATGCTTATTGGCCTTACAATCAGTAAAACAGAGTTCTTCAGGTCTAAACATGTAGAGAGCTACTTTTTAAATATCAGCCCAACACTCAACTATGTGTAGTTTATCTTAATAGAATAAAAAGTAATGTTAGAAGTGTGAAGTTAAGTATTCTTTTTATAACTGGAGCTTTTTCTTTTCACTTTTCCAGTTGGAATGAAAATAGGATAAAATTCTAGAGCAAATAAAAAAAATTGCCAAATTTTGTGTTTTATTACAATGTATGACATATCTTTCTTCTGTTTCTCGCTATTATTTTTATGCATACAATTCTTTCTTCTCTTACAGATGAGGGGAAGGTTAAAGTGAATGTGGTAATGGATGAAGGAAATCTTTTTACAGGTGGGTTTGATTTTTATTGAGCATCTACTATATCACAAGTATAGATCTACAAATATCTACCTTTCAGAAGCTTATGTAGTTGGGGTAAGAAAAGGACATAAATGAATTTAATCAAATGTTATAGGTGCTATGTTTAAAACCTATACAAAGTAAAGAAGGGGCAGAATGATCACTTGTATCTGAGAAAGAGAGACTGGGAAATACTTTAATAGAATGTATAACACATGAGCTGATCCTTGAAAGGTGAGTCAGTTTTGCCAGACAGACAGAGTAGGATGGACATTCCTGACAGAAAAAAATTATAAAAGGTATCAAAATGAGAAAAAAGTATGGTACTTTAAGGAACTAGAAGTAATTTGGCATAGCTGGAGTATAAAGTTTATTTCAAGGAATAAACTTAAAGAATAAGGAATGAGATCTAGTAGGCAAAGTAATGGCTCCCAAAGATAACCAGGTCCTAATACCCCAAACTTGTGAATGTTACCTTGTATGACAAAAGGGCTTTGGAAATGTGATTAAGGATCTTGAGATGGGGAGATATCTTTGATTATCCAGTTGAGCCCTAAGTGTAATCACAAGTGTCCTTAGAAGAAAGAGGCAAAGTAAGATTCAATGACAGAAAAAATAGAAGGCAATGTGGTAATGGAAGTAAGATGACACACTCCTAGCTTTGAAAACAGAAGATAGGAAATGAGCCAAGGAATGTAAGTGGCCTCTAGAAGTGGAAAAAACAAGGGAATGAATTCTTTCCTAGAGCCTCATGGAGGAACCAGCCCTACTGATACCTTGACTTTAGCCCAATGAAACTGATTTTGGACATCTGACCACCAGAACTATAAGAGAAAACAATCTATTTTTTTAACTCACTAAGTTTTTGGTAATTATTACAACAATAACAGGAAACTATTATAGGGGACAAATCATGGAGGGCTTTGAATACTAAATAAAAGAGTGTTCGTTTTATTCTGTGCAGAGTGGGGAGTAATTTCAGGATTTTAAGCAAAGGACTATGTGATTAGATTTGCAAATTAGAACTATTACTCTAGCAGCAATGGAAAGGATAAATGGAGGTGTGTGTGCAAGAATGGCATCAGGGAGAACAGTTAGAAGCAAATTGTAACTGTCTAGACAAAAGTCAATAAAAGGCTAAGCTAAACCATTATCTATGAGACTTGAGAGGAAGGCACAAATGTAAGAGATGTTACATAAATAAAATATATAGGATTTGGTTACTAATTAGGTATGGAGATAGAGCAAAAGGATAAAGTGAAGGATGACTTCTTAGTTTTTGATTTGGGTAGATAGGTGAATGATAGTGACATTCACCAAAATAAGAAATTCAGTAAAACAGTTTAAAAGTATAGATTTGGTCATATTGAGTTAGGAGTTCCTAGAAGATATTTAAGGGAATTTGAACCCTAGGCAGTTGGATATACGAGTTAGAATCCGAGGCTACCTCTTTTTCTGAGACAAGCAAACCTCAAGTCAGGGAAGATACAGATAAAGAAAATCAAGGTCAATGTGGGAGTAAAATTCAGAGGGATTTACCTAAAAGTTTCAATTTTCCCTGTAAAGTAGAAAACAGAATCATCTATTAAAAGCAAAGGCACAGTGGTAAGGTAGGGAACTTCAAGGAAAGTATTGATGATTTCAGATAACTTTGGTGGAAATTGGGAATTAGAGTTGATGAGGAATATGTGAAAGCATTGCTGAGAAACACCAAGAGTCTAACCAAAATCAGATATCATAAATAAATAGTGGCAACTTTTCACATGATTATGACAGTCTTCAGTTGGACCAAGTTAGGAGGCTTTCAAGGTTGATATGATAAAAGAATGAGAGCATAAAAATATTAAAAGTGTAGTCAAGAGAGTGGTTAAGTGGTCTAGTATGGATAGGAAGGGAAGTTATGTTATGATGGAAATTGTGAACTTGGAGAAAAGTGGGGGATGGGAATGAAACCTCTATAGAAACTTTAGGGTTGTAGGAGTAACAAAGTGAAAGAAGGAAAAGAATATGAGGTTCTGGCATGTTAAAATTCAAAATTTTAGAGGTAAAGCATTTCTGGATAATGACAAACTCCATAATGGTTAAGTTATATAGAATTGAGGATATAGTTATTGAGGATAAGTCAAGAAATTTGGAGGCCAGGTTGTTGATTGAGTTATCCATATAAAGACTGGAATTTTCTGTAATGATGTCAGGAGTTTAGGTGTAGAGGGAAACTGTGAGTAATTGGACAAGTCTCTGAAATGACCAAGAAGTCAGTAAGAGACAATAAAAAGAAAGCCAAATTTTATGAATCTCATGAAAGAGGTTTGAGTACAGTTAGAAAGCAGCAGTTGGGATCTAGGAGAATGCCAACCCCTAAGGCAAATGGGATATAGAAAAATGAGCAGTTTTCTCTCAAAAAAAAAGTAATAGAAATATCTATTTGGAAGAGGCAAAGTTTAGTTAGGAAAGAAGGAAAGAGTCTGTAAAGAGACTGAAGATAGAGAAAAATTTATATTTAATGAAATCTGAGTCTGAGGGCACTGTGGAGAGGGTTGAAAAGAAAGCTAGCAATGGAAAGAAAAAAGAATAGTAAAACACATAATATATTAGGATAGAAATTTTTGAGGGGCTTACATTTTGCCAAATGAGAATGATACAGATATGGTTAAAAGATATGGTTAGACTGATAACTTTGAGGCAGAAGGTTTATGTCTGTCAAAAGTTTGATCAAATTAGCAGATTAGGAAGTCCTTCTTTTGTATCTGAAGAGTCATTCCCTTGGCTGGTTACAGGGGGATATTAGTAGCTCGTGGTTTATGGCTTCACAGAAGTGCTCTGAAGCAGCAGCCCTTTCCAGGCACTTGTGCAGAAGACTGGCTAACTCTTTAGATATTCCCCCGCCAGTGGAAGCACTGCAGTATGGTTCCAGAGAGCTAAAAGCAAGAGTTATCTTTTGCTGGAATTGAAAATGATTAGAACATCCAAATTGTGTGCCTAAACTGCATCTTTTTCCCCCAGGTTATTGAGATATAATTGATATACAACTTTATATAAGTTTAAGGTATACAATGTTATTACCTGATACATGTATATATTGTGAAATGTTTACTACAGTAAGGTTTGTTAACACATCCTTCACCTCACATACCTTCCATTCTGTTGTTTTCATTGCTAAACTATATCTTCAAGCTAGAAAGAAGAGCCATGGTGAAGGGAAGTTTCACATTGCCATTCTACAAGCAGATTGGGAAATGGTTGCAGGGGCAAGGATACGACATGATTTCCAACCTCAAAACCAAGAACTAAAGCCAAGTCCATTACCAAACAAACTTGCTAGCCTTGAGTCTTATCCATGCTTGTGATAGTTTGGTGATTCCATATCTGTTTTACTCTAATACTTTACATGAAAGCTTTAAGGGAAAAAAAATCTCTACATGTTCATTTTCCTGGGGCACAAAAAAAGAAGTGAGCTTGTAAGACTGCCTCTAGATTCCTAGCTACCCTTATGGAAGCCCAGAAAGTATACTGGGTGGTAGGTAGTAGCTGCCACAAAATGAGAAAAGCAAGCCTACCAAATCCCTGAGGTATGATGGACAGGCTGTGTTAGGAAAGAAACCCCTGGAGAAAAGCCCTATATATAGTTCCATGATATGTAATTAAGAAGACTGCAAAATCAAGATTTTAATGTTTGCACAAAATTATATTTTAACAGCAATTTTTTTATCGCTGCATTCTCTTTTATCTACTGGTGAATGTTTCTATCTACTAACTCACACCTTAATTTTGATTATCATTGTGTTAGCCCAAAAGCTCTAAAATTATGTCTTAGCAATAGCTAGCATTCTTGCCAGATTTATTACATTGTTTAACCAAAAAATGCCATGTAGACATTTTTTTATAATATGGAATCATCTTTCTTCAAATTTTTGACTATTATCATGTTTTACTTTTTAAAGGCGAGAAGGTTGATACTAGTAACCTGAAAACTTTTCTGGAAAATATGGGGATAAAGCTCACAGAAGATAAAAGCACAAAACTACTGAACAATCTTCCAGTTGATGGTGAGCACTAAAAATATCACAGTAGAAAAAAATCACAAGTGGCCTTTAAGAAAAGTTTAGTATCTGGACTTGTGTAACTAATATTCCCTATTTAAGGAATGTTCCATGTCCTCCACCACTAAACTAATTACACCAAATTCCTGAATCCATTCTTGAAAATGAAATAATATGTTTCAAGAGTAAAACTTTAAAATTTTTTGTTTCTGAAATTATGCATGTTTTATTCTATTTAAATTATATAATTGCTGTCTGAGACTTAATTTTTTATTTTCTTATAGCCAAAGGAAAGGTGTATGTGAACAGATTGATGAAAGAATTAAGATGTCTTGAAGGTGAGTGTGAAATATGATGAAAAGTCAGGTATAACTGAAGTCATTAAACTTTGCTCTTATTTTTAAAATCTCTTCATATTTATAATTTTCAGATTATTAATCTTGCTGTCCTAGTTGTTTATTAATTCAATGTTTATTCTTTATATGCTATAGATACACTACAGTCACCAAAATGGTTTAACTACAGTAGACTCAGAAGCAGTAGTTCTCAAATAAAGTTTTACGTCAGAATCACCAGGGGGAATATTTTTTAACATTTAGAACACTAGGCCCCTTTCTGGTCATATTGATCTTGAACTTCCAGAGATAGTACCTAGAAACATATGTTATTAAAAATTTTTCCAGTTGGCTTTTATAAAGTAAATCTATGGATTGGCTGGCTGACTGGCTGGTTAGATGAATGGATGGATTTATAGTTCTCAGTTTAGCAAATTTCAAATCCTACTGTGCAGACACATTTATAAAGGTTGATTTTAGTCTTTGCCATGACTTAGCAGATACCCCTAATTCCTCATTTTCTTGTTTTAAAAGTTTTTCTCAAAGCCATTGCAGAATCCCACAGATCAGAGTTTAGGAATTCCTGATTTACACACCAAAATCTTTTACTTGAATAGTTTGATTGTTCTTTGCTCTTCATTCTCTATATAGTATTGATGTGTAGGTATGAGCTAGAATGACCCACTCTTTACATCATTACAAGTATTTTTCATGTCCCATCCCTTTCTTTCCTAAGGGATGAAGGTATCTTCAAATAAGCTGGATACTTTCTTGAAAAACATGGGAATTGATCTCAAGGAAAAAGAAATCCAGGAACTGAAAGACTGCCTACCAGTTGATGGTGAGAGTTTTGAATATTAATAAACCCCTTAGCAAAACTTTGGACATGAGGCTAGTATCAGGACTGGAATGACTAAAGATAGAATATATGAAAAGAAGAAAATAAAAAGAGTAGGGCCTTCACCACAGCTACAAAACTGAACCCAATGGCTAACACTTAGAAAGAACCACCAAGAATTCTGCCTGATATAGATGTCAATTGTTACTCTACACAGGAAATGTCAAGGTCTAATGAGACTACTCAAGATTTTAATATTTGAGTCCTTAGTGCTAATGTAGCATTAAATAGCAATGACCAACCCCTGCATAGTTCTGACATGTGCAAGGCACTATTCTGAGCACTTTACTTATATTATCTTATTTAAGCTTTCAAACAACTCTCTAAGGTAGGTTCCGTTTTTACCCCCATTTTATATGTAAGGAAAATATGGCACAGAGAAGTCAAGTCATGCTTGCCTACAGTCAGGGAGGTGTTATATAGTGGATGGGCAATCTGGCTCCAGAAACTCTCTTAACCATTCTGCTATACCAACATGAACTACTATAATTAACAAATTTAAGAAGATACACAGTAATGTTACCAATTTAATTAATTAAACTTGGCATGTATTAAACTGTTTTTATGCTAGTAGAAGTGAGAAAAATTCATTAAGAAATTTTGAGGGACACTCGCTCCCTTGAGGAGGTAGCAGATATAAGATTGATCTAAGTCAGTGAACATAGATTTTTCTAAATCAATAGTACCTTTAATTCTTTCATTCCATAAACTTTAATTGAATGCTTGTGGTATATCAGGCACTCTTTGTGGCTCCTGGGAACCTTGCCTTAACAAGAGGTAAGTGGTTTTTCCAAAAGTGACTTTGTGGTTGCCGTGTTTTCCTGGTATCCTGAAACATAAGAAAAGATGCCAGCATAGTGATTTAAAATGTGAGGCTATTAATCTAATTCTTGTGGACTATCTTATACATCTATATAATCATCTGAGATAGGATGTAAAACTGTTTTGGGGGCCTGACAGGCCTCAGTGGAGCTAATTAGAGACACACAAAAGTAAAGGACATGATAGCAGCTGTCCTTTATAGGCACAGACCTTTATCCAATAAAGATTCTTTCTTATTCTATTTAAAAGTTATAATAGCATTCATATTAATAATAACACATGCTATAAAACTATAAAAGAATACCAATAAAAGATTATCATAATTGAAAAATCATTTAAAAAGCACAAGCAAGGATAAATTCTGCATCTAGAATCTGAAATATATACTGGTTTTAAAGCTAATTAATTCTTTATAACATATTTGCATTTTGCTAAAACCTTATTAGTTAGTTAACATTCATGGAACATCATCATTCTTGTACAAACAATTAAACTAATGCCTAGGTAATAGTAAGAATACAAAGTGATTCCTGATATCTCACCTTCAGGGGAATTTGTGTGAATACCTTTGAGCAGTAATGAATTGGCACCCTTGATTGACCAAGTCATAAGTGGAGAATGTGTATGTCCATAGGCAGCTCAAAGTTCCAGACTAAATCTTACCTTATAGAGTAATAGCATCTTTTAATGGCTATCTTAACATCCCAATTCAGTGTTTCTCAAACTTGTGATTTTACAAACTGCTTAAAATATATCCGTTGACCTATATAGTAGCTTCAGACTTTAATTTGAGAAATGCCTACTGAAGAAACTAAGTTTTATCATCATACCTGTGAATTTAACTAAAAACATAAACATGATGATTATCATCATGTTGTCATCCTAAGAGCAGCCAGACATACATACCAACACCCTGTCTTTTAAGAGGATCACTTGGTACTAAGGTGATCACAAGCCCAAAGGCAAACTTAGTACTGACATAATAGAAACATCATTTTTAAACAAAATCTTTAAATTCTCAAAAAATTTCAGACCCCTGCCTGAGAAAAACTGACCAAATAAATAATAAATTGTCCTGAAGAGGAGAGTGCTTTAAACCTTGTTCATGTACTATGCTGTGTGAATTTTGATTTAGTAAAATACAGAAGGTATATTAATTAAATTGATAAATCCCTGACATGAAAAAAATAATAACCTTCTAGGGGAATGTTTTCAAGTGGTTGAATTTTGGGTTTCTATTTCATAATTTAAGGATTTTACGTCATTTTTCTAAAAATATTTTTGACCATTTTTATTTTAAAGATGATGGGGAGATTTATTTAAATGTGTTGATGGATGAAGTTAAAAATATCACAGGTGAGTGAGATGTTACAATGAGGATTATATTCTGTGGTCTTAAAGTTTTATATGGAACTATATTTTTAACAAAGTAATGTTTCCTTCCTTCATTCATTCATTTAACAACTATTCCACATTTACTACATGCTGGGCATTATTATAGGTACTTAGGATACATCAGTAAATAGAACAAAGATCACTGCCCCCATGAAGCTTACAGTCCAGCAGAGAAAACAAACAATAAGCAATAAACATAATAAATAAGTATGTTATATAGTATATTAGAAATGCTATAGAAAATGCTACAGAAAAAAATGAAAAGTAGACTAGAGTAAAAGAGACTGAGAGAGCGAGGTATGCTGGGGGAAAGGACAGTTGTGATTTTAAATGGGTTATTAGTCCTCCTTAGAGAAGATGTCATTTGAGCAAATCCTTGAAAGAGGTGAAGGTTTGGCTATGCATAAACTTCTAGGAAAAAAAAAATGTCGCAGGCAGAAGGGACAAGGACTAAGGCCCAAAGGAAGGTGCATGCCTGGAGTATTCAAGAAATAGCAAGAAGACCAATGTAGATGAATCTGAGTAAGTAAAGAAAAAAGTAATAGGAGATGAGAAGAGAGAGATGATGGATGCAAAATTAGTCAGAGCCATGAAAGCCCTACCAGGACCTAACCTTTCTTTTCCTGAGAGAAATGAAAAGCCATTGCAGGGTTTAGAGTAGAGGCATGATATAATCTGACCTATGTTTTTATCAGAGCTTTTTAGATTCTGTTTGAAAAATAAATAGAGGGAAGGAAGGGGATGGAGAAAGTAGAAAAGACTCCAAGAGTAGAAACAGGAAAGCTGTTTAGGGGGCTTTTAGATTAATCCATGTTAGTAATGATGTGGATTCGTACCAGGGTAGAAAGCAATGAAGATGGTCAAAAAAATCATTGGATTCTGGATATATTTTAAAAGGAGTCATTGTGGTGGTGATGGATGTTAATTAGACTTAATATGGTGATCATTTCGTAATATATACAAATAGTGAATCATTATGTCATACACCTGAAACTAATGTAATGTTATATGTCAGTTATATCTCAATAAAAAAAAAATAAAAGGGATCAACAGAATGTCCTGAATGATTAAATATAAAATACTAGATAAAGGGAGAAGTCAAGAATGATTCTAAGATTTTTGTTCTAAACAACTTAAAGGGTAGACTTGCCATTAACTAAGGTAGAAAAAGTTGCCAGAAATACAAATTTGAGTGGAAGAAAATTAACAGTTCAGTTTGGAATACTTTGAGATATCTAATAGACCCCCAAATAGAGATGTCAAGTACAAAGCTACTAGACAGTCATAGATTCAAGAAAGATATCTTGGCTAAAAATATAAAATTGAAAGCCATAGCATAGAGATGGTATTTAAAGCCATCAAATTGAATAAATTCACCCAAGGAGTGAGTACAGATGGAGAAGGGAAGAAAATTAAGGAATGAATCCTGGAGCACTTCCACATTAAGAAGTGTTAAAAGAGACCAAGAAGGAATGGCCAGTGAGGTAGGTGGAAAACCAAGAGAATATGGTATCCTAAAAGCCAAATAAAGGATATCGTGTTTGAGTGTCCCCAGACACAGACCCCTGAGACAAGGATTATGCATGCAGGTAGTTTATTTAGAGGTGATCCCGGAAACACAGAGGAGTTGAGAAGTGAGACATGGATGAAGGCAGCAAGTAAAGTGTGTATTTATCAAAAAGTTACCATTGAAGGTACCTAGAACTTAATTCCATTGGGTAATATCTGGGAAATGGTATAGAACACAGCCTCATGGAGCAGTTAGGGAGCTAGGTCATTTTTACACCCAATTCCTATCAGTTACTGGTTGAGAACTGCTCAAGGGAGAAGGAAGCAATATTACTCCACTAGCATTTCCAGCCAGCTGAGGATAGGCAGAGAAAACTCTGGCAACCAAAGAAATCCCTCAGACAAAGAGATATTAGCAATTGTAAGTTGGGCTAGCATGCACTGAAATATGCACTGAAATATATGATCAGGGCATCTACAACATCTGCTATAAGTATCAACCAGAAGAGCAAATCAAAAGATTCAAATCCTGCTGATCGAGTAAGGTAAGAGCTGAGAAATGACCATTGTGTATAGTCACAGGGAGGTCACTGGTGATATCAAAAAAAAAAAAAGACGCTTCAAGTAGTGAGGGTAGAAAGAAGCTCAACTGGAGTGAGTAAGAAAATGAGAGGGTATAATTTAGAAATAGTATGAATATCTGAGGAATTTTGCTGTAAAAAGGAGCAAAAAAGCAGAATAAAGGGCTAAATAAATTAGTGAAAATGGTATCAAGAGAAGATTTTTTTCTAATTAAAGAGGTAATAGAAGTTATAATCAAATGGAAGTGGAGGAAGTGGTGGTTTGAAAGAGAACATGTGAAGTAGTCAGCAAGAAGAGTGAGAAAGTTTATTGAGTAGTATAATATAATTGCTCAACATAATTAAGGATCTGCTTGAAGTTCATAATCATCAATTTAAAGTGAGACCAGTCAGCATAGTTCACTTCAGCACTAGTTCAGCTGCATGGCTATAGGCATAGAGTAAACAGAATCTTGTCTTTAACCAGAATGGGATTTTGCCAAGCAAGTATATTAAAAGCAAAAGTAAAGCAATTCAAAGCCAGTCTACCACAAAATTTAAACACACTTACTACTTTCTTTGCTCACCATTGCTTCTTCATTCTACTTCTTTTTGGGTTCAGTTTCATTCTTCCTGAAGTACATCCTTCTTAGTAATTTCAACAAGGTTCAGTTCTTGAATCATGGTTTGACTAGATTTAGACTTGTAGATTGTAATTTTACTTTAGAACTCTAAAGTCTGTTGCTAAGTATCTCTGAAGACAGTGTAATGAAACTGATTCCACAAGGTTGAAAAACTGGATTCAGCTACTGCTACAAGAAGGAACTTTATCTGCCAGACTTTCAGACTCTCTCTCTAGTGCCCCTTGTTGGCAGAATTTAAGATGGAGCTAGCTGGCAAAACAAAAATGTGGTTTTCAGAGTCCCAGCCTCAGCATTCCAAAGCACAGTACAGGATAGGATTGAAATTAAGAGATAATAACCAAATATATGGAACGGTCCACCCTTTTGGCTACTCAGATATAGACCTTTCTACATATATTTAAATTTAACTCCCCTATAACAACAAAACAACTCTGTGTTTCCAACTAATAACATGTAACCTTCATACAAATGAAGGTGTCTTCACTCTCTTCCCAGAATGAAGAGAAGCAAAGTTCCAGTGGTCTCTAGGAGATAATCATACTATCTTTGATTATGTTATTTACTTATGTTATGTTAATTACTTCTCAAATTTAGTTGCAATCACATTTGAAATATTCTGTTACCTAAAGACTAACTTATAAAGTTAACCTACAGGAAAACTTGCATTTAAATTAAAAAGGGGAAAAGAGAAAGAGAAAAATACATACAAATATAAATGGAAAGACAATAATGATAGATAAATATGTAGATTGATAGATGATAGATGATAGATAGATAGATAGACAGACAGACAGACAAATAGATACAATGTTTTCTATCCTCATATCTTTGCTATGTAAGTCTTCTTTGTTTATAGTTAATCTCTTTTCCTCTTGTAACTTTTAGAATTATCTCTGTCTTCAAAGTTCTCATTATCATGTAGCCAAGTATGCACTTTTCATTTTTCCTGCTTGGAACTTGTGATTACTGAAACAACATTCATGCCTTTCATCAGGTCTCAAAAATCCTCAAACCTTAAGTTTCAAATATTGACTCTTACCTTTTTTTCTTTTTTCACCTTTGGAAACTCCTATTATATGTATGTTGGACCTTCTCATTCTACTCTTCATATCTTTCATTTCCATATTTTCCCCTTTTTTATGTCTTCGTCCTAATTTTTGAGACTTTCTCAAACTTTCTTCCAGTTCACTAATTCTCTCTGCACTATGTCTTATAGTGTTTGCCCATTGAGGTTTTAATTTCAATAATAATATTTTTATATCTAGATATAGTTTTAATTCTTTTTCAGATTAGCCTGTTCTTTTTCCCAATTTCTTATTCTTATGGTTTTTATGTTTTTTTCTTTGTTTTAATGAATTTTAAATATGCAAAGTTTCCAATCGTTCTCCCTATCTCATATGTGCAGCTTACAGTGTAATTATGTAAATATAAATTCACTCAAGGTGAAATTTTACAGGGAGCCAGCTACTATTGTCATTTTTAAAACTAGGCCTATAATTCAAGCAAAAGAATAGAGAGGGGAAGCGGACAGAGGGGCCCAGAGGAGGAGAAGAAGACAGAAGAGAAACAAAAAATTACAATATTATATTACTGGTTGAATTATTTATATTAGCTGTCAAATAGTATCTAAACTACTGAGAAATTATACAATTCCTATTTTACTTATTATATATGCTATTGTCTTATCATTTTAATAGACTTTCTTGGGTTAAAATTTTTTTATGATTCTCTTCCTTGATTCTGAATAGCTAAACAAGACTTCATTATGCTTTGTTCTTCCCCCTGCACCTGGGAAGGATGTTTCATAAATATGCATATTTCCCTTCCTAAAGGAGAGAAGATTTATACTGAGGACCTGAAAAATGTTCTAAAAAACATGGGAATAGAGATCACAAATAAGGAACATAAAAAGCTGGTAAAAACTCTGCCAGTTTCTGGTAAGCACTTTAGTCTGTTCAACTCCACTAATGTCTAAATATTTATTCATTCAACAAACATTTACTGAAGACCTGTTGTGTACATGCATGGCATTTAACTAAATTCTGGGTGAACAGGGCCCACGTCTCCAGGGACCATGTTTTCGCAAGCCCCTTCCTTCTTAAACTAAACTTCTGGGAAAGTTTATTTTCAAGTTTTATATAAAAATTCTAATATTTGAAACATTTTATATCAACTAAAACTATTTTCTAAAATACTTAGTCCCAGCATTTTTAAAAACATTTTTCTTATCATTTAGATTTTGGTTTAGGAAACCAGGACCTCTTCAATCATAAGTCCCATCGTAGGACAAATAAGTTCTTCTGTCCCTTTGGGAGAAATCTAAGGTTTAAGCTAGAAGACCTAAGTTAAAAGGGCAGAAGAGTAGGAAAGCTGAAGAAAGAAAAGATAAAGCCAAATTAGAGAAAAGAAAATGGGAAAGGAAAAGTTGAGTGTATTTCAACACAGCACCATATATCCTATTCAGTGGATACAGGATTCACTACATTGAGTTTTCTAAATACTTTTATTTAATTGAGAATGAATTGTGAAAATTTTTTAAATTTTTCCTTTCTGAAAATATAAACATTTTGATTTTTATGAATTACCAAAAACTCAATAGTATTTTATCTTACAGCTGATAAAAGGGTGTTTGAGAAAAAATTACTGGAAGGCATGAAATCTTTCAAAGGTGAGTGAGAAAAAGGATGAGGACAGTAAAATCTGAGATTATTATAATTGTTTTTTCTGATTACATAGAAAATCAGAAAATGGTGCATTTACTCAACAAATATCCAAGTGTCCACTATGTGCTGGGTATTTGAGAATAATCTGGACTGTATAGTGTAGCATACATTGAAAAAAATGCAATTACCCATAATCCCAACTAATATTTTTTTTATTATAGTATTCTCTGTTCTTTATTCTGTGTACACATGTATTGTTAAACTCTTATTGTATATTATATGTATCCTACACTTAATTCTAAATTTTTTGTATAAGAATTTCACCATGCCATTTAAAAATTCTTTGTAAACATAATTTTTAATGACTGTATCATTGGGTTGTATTATAATTTAATCATTTTTTATTGAACATTTAGGTAGTCTCCACTTTTTTATTATTAAACATCTGTGATCTCTGTACATTAATCTTGATCCAACTTTATAGTCATTTTTTTGGATAGATTCTTCCAGTTGGAATTATTAGGTCAAAGGATCTTAACATGTTTAAGGCTTTGTTTTATACAAGTGAATAACAGTACTCATTACCGTTATACCCAGGCCACAATAGATTATTTTCACATTTTTTTTATCTCTGCTAATTTGATAGATGAAAAATGGAATCTGATTATTGTTTTGATATTTTTATTACCAATGAAGTTGAAAATGTTTTTATATCATTATGTCTTTCAATATTTTAATTATTTGTCTGATTCTTTGCCCATTATCCTATTGGAGTTTGAGCATTTTCCTATTAATTTGAATGATTTCTTTATAAATTAAAGGTATTAGCACATTGTCACATCTATAGAAAATATTTTCCCAGTTGGTTGTCTGCATTTTTATTTTATGTTGTATTTTTTACAATAGTTTTATTGAAATATGATTCACATACCATAGAATTCATCCATTTAACATGTAGAATTTAATAGTTTTTAGTATATTAACAGAGTTGTATGACTATTACCATACTTAATTAAAACATTTTCATCACCCCAAAAAAAGACACTGTACCTACCCATTAGCAGTCACTCCTCCGCATTCCCAACAACTGTCCCAGGCCTGGCACCCACCAATCTACTTTCTGACCATTATGTTGTATTTTGACATACATTTCATTTTTCATTTTATGTCTTTATATCAGTCATTTCTTCTGTGATTTCTTCTTGTGTTTTTGTATTCAGAAAGTGCCTTACTATCTAGACAGCATATAAAATATATATTTTTTTATCTTTGTTTTCCTAAGAATACACTTTTACATTTAATTACTCATCTGAAATGTATTCATTGACTCTTTGTAAATTCTCATATTTTTATAGTGACTTGATCAAAACTACACCAATAGTTTTCAGTTATTCTACCTCATTAACTAGAGTTTTTCTTTATGTATAATTATATCAAAAAGGTAATTTATTGTTATTATATCAAGTTTCAAATCTTATTTTTCTGACCAGAACACCATGAGTTGCTTGCCACCTTTGCCTAATTTCCTAGAGTTGCCAATCTTTCTTTACTTTTTTTCTCCCCAGTGTAATCTTCTCCCAGAAGTTTAGTTACAGGATCATGTTCTCTTCCTGACTCCCACATAACCTATAAATAGCTCCTTTGTGCTTCCATTGTTAGATAGGGGTTGACGGCCTCCATTTTTCATTTTGCAACATCTTTATCTACTTTTCTTGTTTTTATTAAGGAGGAAAGGTTCGTATCAGTGACCTAAGAAATGCTCTACAAAAAACTGGGTTTAGACTTGAAGCAAATGAAATTCAAGACCTGCAGACTCACCTACCAATTACTGGTGAGCATTTAAGACATCTTATGCTCTGGACAATGACTAGTCTACTCTGAAAGCTGTGAGAAAACACACATTGGAGAGAGAAAAATTGAGGGCACAGATAAGAATTTAGAGGCTAGTGCTGAGGTCCAGATGATAGAGCCTTATAAGGTCCAGATGAAAAGGATCTTATTTAGGGAACCACACTGGTGACAAAAGGGGAAGATTGATTTGATGTGGTAGGTAGAAGGAAGGGAAACACTAAAAGTGTGAAACAGAGGTTATAACTTATATGATTGCCACAAAACAAAACCAAAAAAAGGGGGGGCAGGGAGAGCAGAGAATAGAAGATGGAGCAGAATGAAGAGAAAAATAATGTTTAGTACATAATCAAATTGAGATAATTACAGGACATTTAGATACTAGGTATCAGATAATTCAAAGGCATTCCCTTATTATTAATGTTATTAATTTTAGATAAGTTGTCTTCGAACTATAAGAATCACCAGCAGGGTTAAAACAGTAATTCAGAGTGTCCCTAAGAGCACAAGAATACCAAAAGAATAAAAAGACGTAATAAAGGAATATTTGAGAGATAAAGAATGGAATTAAAGAGTAGGATAAGGAAGGAAGATGAAAGATTAGGGAAGGGTCAGAGAAAAGAAAAAGGGTAGGAAAAGATATATACTTATGGAAAAAGTCTGACCATATTTTAAAAACAATATAACTGCGATGGTATCAGACTGAGTTGAAAAACCCAGGCTGAAGTAAAGTAGGGGAGTAGTCTCTTCTTTCTTCACCAGGGCCCCTCAACTGAGCTTGGCAGCTAAAATTAGAATGCAGATCACCAAGAATCTTGACTGGTTTCAAGCTTCTTTATAATAGCATGGAACCCCAAGGACTAAAAAGAAAATCTTTTACTAGGGCAAATCTTCATTATTCAAGAATCAAAGTCCTGAGTTTTAAATACATTTCTTTATTTCATTGATTCATTCAACAAATATTTATTATATACCAGAATTATTTTTGCATTGCTTTATTTACTTGACAAATGTTTATACTATCTCTGTGCTATGTATTTACTAGAAACTGAGAATGTTTAGGATACAGAAGGAACAGAGCTGCCCTGAAAGGCATTTGGAGTCTAGAGGGAAATGCAAAAATGCATGAGAGCTAGTAAAGTTTGAGGATCTCCTGGGCTAAGTGATAAATATATACTGAAATTGGATTAGGCAACAAAAAGCAAATTGAATCTTGTCTGTGATTGTGTGTACCCTCTCACCTAGTGGTTCTCAAATTTTTTGTCTCAGAACTTCTTCATGCTCTTAAAATTTATTGAGGATGCTAAAGAGCTTTTCTGTTTTAGTGGATTATATCTATTAAAATTAATTGTATTAGAAATTAAAACATTTTAATATTTATTAATTTATTTTGAAATAATAAATCCATTACAAGTTAAATGAAAAATTTTTGCAAAATAACTATATTTTCCAAAATAAAAAAAAAATTTAGTAAGAAGAGGGACATTGTTTTACATATTTATAAATCACCTTTATGTCTGGCTGGTTTCTCATATCTACTTCTGCATTAAATCTCTTGGGATATGTTGTTTTGGTTGAAATGTATAAAGACAAACTGGCCTCACAAATTACAAATGTATATAATTGGCAAAGGAAGGAGAATTTTAATAGCCTTTTCAAATAATTATGGATATTCTTTTTTGATATTACCCCAAAACTCAGCAAGTGGTAGCTTTTTAAAGTTTAGTTGTAATACAGGATCAGAAACCATATCAATGAACTTTTTATATGTAGTTACATTAAAATCCATTCATCTGTCTTACACTTTCATCTTTTACCCATGCATGATTTTGTAACATTGTGCTTTGTTCATTTGGAAAATATTGGTTCACTGAATTATTTAGATCTTCCAAATATTAGCATGTCATTATTCAATATCAAAAAAAATCACATTTGTTAATATCACCACCAATCTCATTAAAAATGTGGGTAAGTATTGGGAAGCTATCTAGTCATGGTACAAACATAAAGTTTCCAAAAGTCAAAGTTTTATTTGAAAACTTGAACTATACCATCTACTGTCAGTTGTTTTCTTAAAATGACAGGCTCACTTTGTTCATTTTAAAGATGTTTCCCAAACACCAACTCTGAATAACTATATTTTGTCCATCAGTAATTTTCTCAAATGAAAATGTTATTCCATAAAAAAACAGTTTGCTTGCAACTCAATCGCATAAGTTCTTTTCCTCAAGAAATCATTGTATTTATACAATGCAGCTGAAGTGCTTTATGCAAACTTCTCATTTCACTATACAGGATGTTTAAAAGATATGTTCTCAAGGGTTAAGATTTAATAAAATAAATAAGTTTTGCTGCTTTATCAAGGATATTCTTAAGTGAAACATATTATTTTACTACAAGCACCTATAGTGAAGAACACATGACTGCTAGTAAAAAGTGTTGCAACTGCCTTGATTCATGAAAAGATGCCAGCAGTTTTACCAATCCACCACTTTTGCACCATTGGTATAAATGTCAACACAATGAAAAAGGCAAAAGGGTGTTGTAGTGGGTGACTCCAGAGATCCATGGACCACACTTTGAAAACTGCTGCTCTAACCTGTTTTAGCCTCCCACTCATGCAAGAGAACTATGTCAGAAAACAGGAGAATTGCACTATAGGCTGGAGCTGACTTCAAACAAAAAACTCATTCACTGTAATACTCTAAAGATTTTCAACAGCTAACAGCTTATAAAATAAAGAAGTTATATTAATTGAATCGATATATACTTAAAGCTTAAATCTTCTTTTTTCTATTACATGTTCTTGTGGATTGAAAATTCTAAAATAAAGCATGAACAAATTATTGGGACTCCATACACCATATCTTTATTTATGAATTTTGTATGTTTTCAAGTCTCATTATCTTCATCTGAATGTAAATTCTAAATTTTCTTACAGAAGATGAAAAGGTTTCCCTGGATATGTTGATGGATGTAGCAAACAATTTTACAGGTGAGTGAGAATTTATATAATACATTATAAAATTAAGATCTTGCTACTCTGAAGAGAAATACTTTTTTAAAGCATCATTAGTAGGTTCACACTGCTATTTTACCTATCAATAATTTTGTCTTATTGACAATAGTTTGGATTATTAGAGATTTAGAAAAAGTGTGATCACTCTCATAAAGAAGTATTAACTTAGCCAATATTTTGGTCGCTACTGTTTTCCTTTTCTAATGTGTAAAAAATCAAAATCTAGGTGAACTCAGTGAATCTCAATATGAAGCTTTTGCATCAGGAAATATGATCACCATGAACAGTCGGTCCCATCATTCAGGTCGTGAAGTAGTAACTGACATATCACTTGCCTGTAGAATTATGTAGAATCTATATACCATCAAAAGTTATTGGGCAGTTATACTGCTTCCATGTTACTCAATGCTATATTGACATATACACAGAAGTGTTATCTTCTTATTTAAATTAAAGAACCCTTTTAGGTACTGAATCTTACAATAACTCTATGTAAGTGAAGTCAGCTCATGTATTTAAACTTCATCCTATGGTTAGGAATAATCCTGTGCTAGATTATGTTTTTCATAATTTAAAATAATTAGATCTCAATATTGTCACCTGAAAAAATTCCCATCTTTTCAAAGGAGAAAAGATTGAAGCCAGTGACTTTAAGAATGTACTGGAAAAAATGGGAATTAAGCTCACTGAAAAAGAACAGTTGATGCTGTCAAAAACTCTGCCTGTCTCTAGTGAGTATTTAACATATCATCATGGTGCTCAGGGAGATGAAGTGTTGACTTCTGGGTGAGAATTGTCCAGTGCCCTGAGAAACCCCATAAGAAAAATGTAGTTCAAGCATAACATGTTCTTGTTACTTGTATTTTAATTTGGAAGTAAAAAACTTGTTAAGTGAGAAACTTCTCTTTTCAATCAGCCAATGGGCCCCTGCTAAATAGTTTAACAGCTACACAGTTAAACTCTTCTCTAGTCCCCGAATGTGCCCTACATCCTTAGTCCCTACCCCAACAGCAATCCCATCTCCCCCACATAGACATCCAAATCCTTATATCTTCTGTCCCCAATTGTCCCCAGGCAAGAATAAGCCTGCACATCACTAAGTAGGCTAGTGCCCCTGGGCAGCAAATTCTCAATGCCCATCTTCTTTCACATTACCTAAGGCTGTGGCCACTCACTGTGTCTAGTGTTCCCCCATATTGCTCTCAAGGAGCCAATTATGAGAATTGCAGAATTCTTATGATATTGGCTCTGAGAGAGAAGAATAAAGATGCAGAATGAAGCAGATGGATTGTAATGAAGACTACCGTAGACACATTCCAGGTACTGAGGATTCTGTCAACACTACAGACACTCCTGCCACAGGATGAAGGCCTCTTGGGGCAGACAACACATGTGAAAATGTGTTAGGCTGGAAGATGTCCCTTGTTCTCTGTCTCTGTTGAATTTCACCTCCATTTATAGAGTTTGTTTAAAGAACAAATTTTTTTTCTTATTTAAATATTGTTTTATATCACTGCTTGGGTTAACTAGTTTTAATATTGTCCTTTTATAGGATCTACTATTAGGGGCTAAATGCATAGGAATACCTCATAGGCCTAGAGCATAGGCAAGGAAAAGAAAGAAAGGCAGAGAGGTCAAAATGCAGTCAAAGAACGCAAAGAACAAAGCACTTATGTGTGTTCATAGCCTGCATTAACAACTGTCGTATATTCCAACTAGGGGATAGAGTGACCACATTGAGTGCAGTCCTTATCTTCTGTTATTATGTGAAGATGAAGAAGAATGAAGTTCTAGGTGACTCATATAAAATGTCATAAAATTACAGAACTCCTTATCCTTTTATTTTGACTTGAATTTTACCATATCTTACAGGAGATGGAAAAGTATATAAGAAAAGATTACTAGATGGTGTGAAGACTTTCAAAGGTGAGAATCATAAGAACAATAGCTAAAATTTATTGTAATTTGCATTTACTTTTCAAAACTTGATTACTGATACTGAATTTATGCCTCAAAACCTACCATTCTTCTTTGGGTAGGATTACATTTGAGGAAGTCATTGTCAATAATATGTAGCAAGTTGGAAATTCTGATTTCACTTAGGTTGGTTATCACAATTCATCAGATGTTTCTAATTCTTTTTTTTTTCATCTAAAATTACTTCAATTAAAAGTTATAACCATGATGAGGGAGAGCTTTGTCTTCTCAACTCCAACAATGACTATCTGGGTTCACTTAATGGCCAGTGTTTCACTCTCCACTTGGGATTCATGTATTCTCCAAGCTAGCATCTTCCACTTATCTGATTTACTTGTATTTATTATTTTTATCCTCTTCTTTATAAGGGAAAAAAGTCAGCATCAATAGCCTGGACACCCTTATGAAGAACACGGGAATTCAGCTTGAAAAAGAGGACTATGAGGATTTACTGAACCATCTGCCAGTTGATGGTAAGTATTTCAGAGTTCACTGTACCTGGGGGAATCTTATGAGATCTATATGAGAGCTTCTGAGAGCTTCTGAAAGAAAAGCTATTTTTCAATTTCTTGGAAAAAGTTATGAAATATTTCAAACGTGCATAAAAACAGAACAATATAACAAACACTTGTGTATCCACTGGCTAGTTAATAGATGTTACCATTTTGCCATATTGCTTCATACATTTTCCTTCCTTCCCACACATTTTCCTTCCTTCCTTCCCACCCATGTATACTTTTTTTTAAACAAGAAAAAGTTTTATTAATAATTCAGTAAGACTAATTTAGCCAGGCAAAAATGTCAAAGATGCAAAGATAAGAAAATTTGTTAGGAAGAAATTACTAAGAGATGAGCCCCAGGCTAAGATTTCCTCATTAGAGCACTTTTGATTTAATCATAGAACTTGTGACTAATTAAAAACCTGATGAAAAATAAGCTTCTGTCACAGAGCCAAGCAGCACATCTCACAATAGAGCCAGCACATGCCAACCCAAAAGGAACAAGTCGTTTTTCTCCCCTAATTCAAGGTTCCTATTCTCAACTAGTAATTGGTGGATGTAGCCAAGGTAGGCCACTGCTACCAGCAAACATCTTCAATGCCACCCTTACCAGTGTCTGGCCTTAATATAAAAAAACAGTTTTGAACTAGCTTCTAGTCTAAAACGTCAGTCTCCCTGGGTTTAACAACACTGGTAATTATCCATCATTTTGTCTGACCCCTCTTTCTATCATGAAAAAATCTACATAAATCACTTTTTAAATGTGATATTATCCTCCACAAATTAGCTAGGGGTCTTCAAAATGCTTTCTGCTAACAAAGGTATTATTACTAATAAAGTATTTTTAGAACTCTTGATTTAAAAAAAAAAGTTTTGTTTTCTAATCCAAAGACAATATTTCTGTACCACTGGAAATCTTTCATTCATTTAGCTAGCCCAAATTATATGCAAAACATTGAACTGGAGAGTGGACAATTTATATCTGGTTGTTTAAATAAAATTAAGGCATGATCCCTGCTCTAACAGTTTACAGTCCTACATGGTGGAGGCAGGGCACATAAACAAAATTTAGAGTAAGAAGATGGCATAATGTTAAGGTTTAATGGTCAGCTGTTTATGTAAACAAATGACTTCTAGATTCAAATTCCATCTTGTCTATTAAAATATGTACCCCTTACTGAGTCTGAAGGGAAAGGCCTATTACAAGGGATTACTATTAAACTTGCTTCATCTCTATGTTAAGGGTCATTTGATACTTTATGGAAATTGGTATTAATTAAATGAATATTCACTTGAAATTATCATTTTGATCTTTTTCTTTCCTCTGTTTCTGGCTTATCTTGAGTTAAAAGTTACTAAAGAAAATCATGAAAAACAGCTGAATTATAACCGTTTATATTGCAACTTAAATTTTTCATATCATTTTTCTAAGTCTAAGATTTGGTTGCTGTGCCTGAATTGTCTTTTCTTACAGAGTATGAAATGGTGGATTTGAATGTGACAATGGATGAAGCAAAAGCTTTTACAGGTAAGTAAAAAGTTGTGGTTAAATGAGAATTCATTATTTATAAAGACCTTAATGCTTTATAGGAGAACAAAAAAGGATGTTTTAAACAGTAGTTTTCTTATCGGGCTATTATTAATATGCTAAGTTGACTCTCTACAAATTTAATGGTTAAATGTTTGTTTTTTAATCTTACTGTTTGATTTGGTATCTTTCCATATACAGCTATATTATATGTTTTTACCAATAATGCTTTTCACTTCATCATTGTTTAAACAACCAAAATATAGATCAACACTTACCATCTCAAGGTGAAGATTTGTAGATTAAGCAAGAAATATGGTTACTGTGTCAAAAGACCTCATACTTCAAAAATATAATGACATTTTACTTGTATCTAAAATTATATAACCTTTAATTTAGCTTGAATTAAAAGTATAAATTCTATATCTTACTTAACACACCCACATGTGCTTTGAATCTATATAGTTTAACAAGTTTCATAGTCAATTTGTTCTTCTAATTTAAGGATGATGTCACATAGGTTATCTTTTACAAAATTTGAAATCATTAGTCCATTTCTAAAATTCTTATAAGTTAACAATTCCTATCTTTACAAAGGAGAGATGGTTGATGTCAGTAATATGCAGAATGTTCTGAGGAAAATGGGATTGGTACTCACTAATGAGGAGAAGAAGGAGCTGCTGAAAACTCTGCCAATTTACGGTAAGGATTTAGCACATCCTTTGAAGCTTGGAGTTATGGGCTTGTGTGTGAAAACTGCTGAAAGTATATATCTGTATGTCCAACAAAACCTGTTTAGAAAACAATTCCCACACAAGAAGAAATCCTCCTTTTGTTGCTTACATTTTAATGCTGAAAATTGGCAACATCTTTCACGAGTCTCCCACTTTTGATTATACTGTCACCCTGTGAGCGTTGCCTAATCTAATTCATGACCAAGGAGAGGAGAGAAACCAGGGTAGTAAGAGAAGGAAGGAAAAAGAAAAAACAGGGAAATGAAAACTTCAAAATTCAACCTATAGGTACATTTTTATAAGTGAAAATTTTTGGGTTTTTTTTTTTTTTCCTGCAGTGAAAAGCTTTCTTTATCTTTGGATTCATTCTTATTTGAGGGCAAAATAGAATAAGCTTCTAAACCAGTCTGAAGGACTTTTTTTCCCCTGGTATTATGAATGTTGTTTTGTCTTTGTGCTTTATTAATCTTCCCATCATTTAACCTATATTCTTAATTGTATCATATTACAGCTGATGGAAAAGTACATAAGAATAGATTGCTAAAAGGTGTGAAGGCCCTCAATGGTGAGTGAGAAGAATGATGAAAGAGCAAGTAAAAACAAAATTCTTACGTTTAACATTTTTTAAAATATTCCATCATTGCTTCTTGCCAATTTATCAATCCATTGTTATGATTCAATATTTACCATTCTTCTTTGGGTGCACTGGTCTTTTGGGATATATTAAAAGCTCATATTACTGTAGAAAATTTCTAACATGGTTTTCTGGCTAGAACTGTACAGATTGGCAGTTGTCTCAACCATGACTCATTAAACTTGCCTATTTCTCTTTATTGAGCTCTCATAGAAAACTGAAGCAGAGTCCCCTGGATAGGTATTAAGTAAAATATCCTATTTCCACTTTTCATACTAATTTTAAGTAAACATTTATAGGTTTTTTTAGAGTCAAAAGAAAGTTTATTAGAAAAGAGATAACATTCCACAGACAGAGTGTGGTCTTCTCTCAGAGGCAGAGAGAGGAAAAGTGAGAGAGACAGTGAAAATAGAGAGGACAGTGAGAGAGACAAGAGTAAAGGCATGAGAGAGACTTAAACAATTATGTTTTTAATTTTTAATTAGAAAAATATTTTTTAAATACAAAATACTATAGAAAATTATCTAATTCTACCACTTTAAAAAAGAAATAAAGAATAAATGTCATGGGAATGTAATGTACAGTATAGTGACTATATTTAATAATACCATATTGTATATTTGAAGTTTCTAAGAGAATAGACCTTAAAAGTTCTCATCATGAGAAAAAAAATTGTAACTATGTGTGATATTAGATATTAGCTAGACTTATTATGATGATCATTTTGCAATATCTACAAATATGGAATGATGTACCCCTGAAACTAATATACTGTTATATGTCAATCATATCTCAATAAAACTAAAAGTAAAACTCCTCCCACCTCCCACTGATCTAATCCCTCCCCATAATGGTAAATACTGTTTACTATTTACCTTTATCTCAATAGTTTTCTCAATTTTTCCTACTTTCAACAGACTTATCTTAATCTAGGCAGATAAATATGTTAACTGTTTCTTTGTGCCCTATGCTTTACTGTCCAACTCGGAGTTTATGATGCAGGACCATGATTAGCATTTTTCACTCTTAAACATCAATACTCATGTTCTAATTTTCATAGCAATGATATAAACCATGCCCTTCTTTCCTAAGGACCAAGAGTCAAAATCAAAGAAGTGGAATCTCTTATGGAAAACATGGGAATTAGACTCAAGGATGAGGAACTTGAGGAACTAATGACCCAAGTGTCAGCCAATGGTGAGTGTTATAGACATCATTATTATACGCTATAGAGAAACATTGAGCCCTTCTATTACAACTGCTGAAAGTAGCCTTTTTAGTATCATAATGAAGTAAGTGTAAGTAGAAAAACTTAACTCTGACTTATGATGAAATAATGTCTCCAAAAAATGCTTTTTAAAAGATATGTTGGGTATATCACTTGGAGGACTCAGCCATGGCTGGGAATGCCACACACTTAAGGAGCTGGAAGAATGAATTTTTTAAATTTCATTCATAATGGAACATTTAAGAGAAAAATTAAGAAAATCATAAGTTTGATTGCAAGACAAAGATTTAATACACCAATGGTTTAAAAAAAAGCCCTCATACATTAATTTTTTAAAAAAAGAGAGTAGAAAAATAGGCAAATATACAAATAGATAATTTATAAAAGAGGAAATGTAAATGTTCAATAACACTGAAAGATGTTTAACCTCCCCCAATAATAATGAAAGTACAAAAGAAAACAAGATACAGAACAATTGTCTCTCATCGGACAGGCAAAAATTAACAAGATTGAGAGCATTTAGTTCTAGGGAGAGTATGGGGAAATAAACTTCCTGATACATTTTGGATGAGAGTTGCCTTTGCTATATATCCACTTGGAAAAGTCCTTTATCAGTACCTAGCAGTGGGGGAAATCTTCACTTTTCCCTGGTGAATCCAGTCTAGTGCCTCATCTGTATTCAGTATTTCTTTGTGCCGAGTCTTGGTCCCTGTTATGCCAATTACTTGTTGACAAATAATTTAATCCTACTGAATTTTAATATCTTCATATGTAAAATGGGGAGTTGAACTAAATGGTTCTTTATGGTCATTTCTTGCTCTGAAATTAATATAGATAATTCATATAAAGCACTTAATGCAGTGACTGGAATACTCAGTTAAATATTAGCCATGATGATGGTAGTAGTGGTGAAATGATGGGGAGGATGGAGGTGATGTTGAAGAAGAACTAAAAGGAAGAAGAAAAGAAAATTATATAAACTATAAATTAATTTTAAGTCCTAATAGAAAAAAATAAATATTGTTTATAAATTATGACCTTAATATAAATAAATATGGTAAGATGCAACTTAGAACATTATACAAGATATAGTCCTGGACTCACTGTATTCCTCCTCCACTACTACTGTTTTTATTCTTGTTATTCTAATGTCCTTCTTCCTTTTTTTTTAATGTCCTTATTCTTGGCGACTTCAGTGTCTTCCATATAAATCAGGGGCTTTTGACTTTACTGTGCCATAGACCCCTTTGACAGTCTGATGAATGGACCATTTTAAATGCATAAAATAAAATATATAAGATAACAAAGAAACTAATTATACTAAAATATAATTTATTAAAACATTAAAGATATATATTATTAGTTCTTACTGACATATTTAACAAATTCTAATAGCAGGTCTAATAACTATTATAATTTTAAAGTAGTGATGAGCATAACCAACTTTTCAGTATATTTGCAACGACCATGTCAGTTATTAAATGTCAGTGATTTATATTAGTAACAAGGTCACAGGTTCTGCTACTACTACTACTATAGTTTTTGCCTATATTAATAATTGAAGAATATGCTAACTTTGAGTGGTTAATGAAAATAAAGGTACATTTTTTTCCCATTCAAGCTCAAGTACTCCCTGAATTCTAACAATAGAGTTCATGGACCCAAAGTTAAGAACTCCTGAAAGAGGTCACCCAACCAGCTCCCTAACCTGTTCCTTAACTTCTTGAACTTCAGTCATCTTTTCCTCCCATTCCTTTAACTACCACTCATATGGTGATGACCTAGACCTTGTCCTCACCTACTTCATCACTCCCAAAAACTCTTATTTTATATACCCACACTTTAACCTATATACTTCCAGTTCATTTACCATGCAGATATCTCTGCCATAACACAATGTAGGAATGCCTGAAAATATCCTAGTCTAAAATTGTCCACTAAAGTAACTGAGCTAGCTTATGGGAGAAATTGAGGAAGCCCACTCAAAATTTGTACACTTTGTAATCAGAGCACTAACCAAAGCAAGTGATACTGTGTGAGAAAGCTTGGACAGCTCAGGTGAATAGTGGCTGGAAGCTATTTAAAAATGCACACACACATGCCCAAAAAAGAGTTGAAGAGCACACTTGCAGCTCTGAAGAAATATATGCAGATGGTAGTAGAAGTCTAAGCCAGTGGGCCTGGTTCCCACTTCTGCATCATAGACACTTATTCTTTAATAGAGCTGAAATGTCTCCTGCTGTAGACAACCCAGCATTTCCCCCCTGCTAAAGTTTATAATTCTAATTCTCTTACTTAGGAAAAATTATGTGTAAACCAACACACTTTCCACATTCCTGTGACATCATCCATTTACCAACTGAATATGTTGACTTGGTGATATCGAACACATGCTGCAGCAGAACAGTGTAGAACTCCAACTCCCGATCTTCTCCAGCCACATGGAGACTTTCATGCTTTAACTACCATTCTTCACTATTCGACAACTCCTCCCCCATGTCCTTATTTCCTTCTTTAACTAGATGCAATGTTTCAATACCATTTAACTTTACAAACTCTCAGAACTCCTGTCAATCTTCTTGACAAAAACCCAGCCATCTCCTCACTCCATGGTTGCTCCCGATAGCTTAACATTGCTGAAGAAAATCTCAAAACTATGATAATAGAACTCACTTCCACATAATGGCCAAGAACTTCAAGTCAGCCCTTAACACGGCCAAAGAAGTTCCTATGACATTTTCTAAGTCAATTCACTTTCTCACTCTCAAAAACAATTTTATGGCTTTTCTCTTCAAATTTTCAACACCCTCTCAACTCAACTACCAGCTGATGACCTCACCTCAGACTTCACAGAGAAAACAGATGGAGTTGTACAATATTGACCTCATTTTCCTACCTCCATTTTTATGAACCTACCTATATCTATACCCTTATGCTCTGCCTTCATCTTGTTATAAAAGAAAGGAATCTCTGTTCTCACTGTGAGTCAGTCCTTCCACTTGTTCCCTGGATCTTGTTCCCACTTTCTTTCTCAAAGACTTAACTCCTGCAGTTTTTCTCTTTCTCTCCTACATTATCAATTTCTCCTTCTCTACTGTACTTCTCTATATATTCCATTGGCATGCAGACAAGCTTTTCTCTCCCATTTGTCCTCTGCCAGCTACCACTCCACCTCTAAGCTCCTCTTCATTACAGAACCTCTCAAAAAGTTGTCATTATTCATCATCTCCACTTCCTTACCACCCATTCACTCTTTAGTACTTGCTTCCCTGCCACAGAACCAGTTCTCAATCATCAATGACCTATCTCTTGCCAAGGTTCATTGTGAATTTTCTGTTCTTTTACTTGATATCTTAGCAGCATTTGATATAATGACTACCTCTCCTCTTTATTGAAACATTTTTTCCTCCCAACTTTTGAAGCCCTATACCCACCTGTTTTTTTTTTCTTTCCTCACTGATAGCTTCTCAGTTTCCTTTTCTGATTTTTTCTCCTCTGTAAGATCTCTAAATAATGAAGTTCCCAGAGCTAGATCCTTGGCTGTCTCTTTCATTTACACCCTCTTCCTAGAAGATTCCATTCAGTATCATTGGGTCAGATACCTTCTTTAAGCTGATAAAAGCAAATTTATATTTCCAGCTCAACTTCTCATATATCAAACTAGCTATTTGATATCTCCATCTAGAAGTACAAAAGATATCACAAATTAATGGAGTTATGGGTTAATATCCCTAAAACCTCTCAAGCCCTTCCCATCTCAGTAATCGCGTCCCATCTACCCTGTTGATTGCTGGGAGAAGAGGGGGCAGAGACCAGACTTTATCCTTGATTTCTCCTTTCCTTTATATCCCTTATTCAGTCTAGGCTCTATCTGAAAAAAATATGTCCAGAATCCATTTAATTATCATCTCCAGTGCTGCAACCATAGCCCAAGCCACCATCATCTCTTTCCCGGGCCATTTAAATAGTCTCCTATCAAGTCCCCATTCCTCCAATTTTCCCATCCTACACATACCAGCCAGAGTGATCTTTTGAAGGCTCAAATCATTTCAAATTAACCCCCTTCTTCAAAGCCTCCAATAACATTCCATTGCAACCAGAATAAAACCCAAACTTTATCATCATAGCCCACAAGGTCCTACATGATTTGGCCCCTGTCATGCTGGCCTTCTCTCTGTCTCCCAATCATGACGAAGTCATTCTCATTAGAGCTATTGCACCTACTATTTTTCCATTTGGAGTGTTTCTCCGAATTCTTTACATAGCCATTCTCTTCTCATCATTCAAGCCTCAACCTAAATAGACCCTCCTCAGAGGCTGCCCCCTGAACTCCCTGTCTAATGCAATACCACCCACTATTACTTTTATTATTTAACAGTATCTCAAATGATCCTATTGTTTACTTGTTTATATGTTTATTTTCTTTTTCTTTCTATGAGATTGTACGCTCCTTGACTGCAAGAATTTTGCCAACTTGCTTATTTTTGTATCCAAAGCCTAACAAAATGCCTGGCACATAGAAGGTACTCCATAAATATTTGTCAATTAACTGACTGAATAAAAATACTCAGGGTCAGGCTCATTTGTCCTGTCTCTCTCTATATTTACCTGTAACCAGCTACTTCTTAACTTAATCTTACTCTGGTGGTCTCTAAAGCAAAGAAAAAGGATTTAAGAATGGTTTATTATAGATTGAAAACTTTGTTTCTAAAATAATACTGTTATCTCTGAGGATAAGTCTATACAATTCTAAGGAAAATTAGACAAAAAAGATTACTGAATTCTTATGGTCTTCATAATTTACAAACTCTATGCAACATGAATTTGCTGAGTCTCAATAACATCACCTTATCTGATTCTGAAGTTCATTTCCCTTACTTTACAGGTGCTAGGACAGTTGGTCTAAATGATTTGATGGACGCTGTAAGTTACATTAAGGGTAAGTTTGCAAGCTATAATAAAAAGATGTAATAAATAGCATTTTAATACTTTGTAATTGGTAGAGAAAAATATTTTCTCTTCATAAATATTTAATTCTTTCATATAATATATGTTTCGTTTTTGTGGATGCTGCCGAACGTGTGTAAACAATAATTAGTGTTTATATATCAATGCCTATAATCTCCCTAAGAAAAGTTCTTCAACATATTAATAAATATCAAGAAGCACAAACTATTTCTTGCCTGCACTAACCTTACTCCAAGAATTTATCTTCTGATAGTAATTTAATTGAATAAAAGATTTTAAAAATATCTGCCCAAAAACCTTCAGACAAATTAAAAACAGCCTAAATATCTAACAGTATCCTGTATTGAAATGCTAACTGTAAAGATTATGTGGCAACTCTGAAACATGTTTATAAAGTAATGACATTAGGTTGGAAAAGCAAAATAACAGAATCGTATGTGCATTAGATTTCCACATTGTAAAAGAACAGTCTTTTTTTATTTTAATTCTTTTGGGGGGAACACAGCATACTTGAAACTATGAGATTCAGAACTCAGGAGAGTGTCTAAGTAAAGACAGACTTAGAATCCAAAGGGACTAGAAAACATCCAGAAAATTTAGGGAAAAAAGGGAAAACATGTTACTTATCTGCAAGCTAGAGGAGGTTCTTATGAAATATAGAGACTGGAGAGATACTCTGAATTGTTGGGATACTGGGGACACAGCAGGATAATCACTCCAATAAGAACTGAGAAAGTACAGTCTTATTGTCAAAGACCATAAATAGAATATGAAAAACTAAACATAGGTTTGGGTTAGGGTGGTGGAATTCTATTTTTCCCATTTTATATTAATCTTATTACATTATCTTTACAACAAATAAGGAAAAATTACTTCTGGGTTGAGTTGAATAAAATTCTTGAAATGCATAGTGACCAGAGAAGCAAACTACGAACAAATATTTTTTAAGTAAAAAAAAAAAATTAAAAACTAATCTATAGGAAAAAAAATGAATTTTCAAGTGGGATAAGAGGAAAAAAAATTAAAATAAATCCCTATATGTAGCTTAATTTGCTATGGATTTTGCAATAACTCATGAGTCAATTCCTAATTGATGGTGTACTTTCCTTCTTTGTAGCCACCTCAATTAAAGACACAGGATTTTTTTCCGGCCCTCCTGTTAATTCTGGGTTCATAAGGACAAGGGTATATATAAGCACAGACAGTGTTTTTCATCCTTTGTAGATAGTTCTAAAATGTTTCTGCAATTTATTTTTCACCTTTTCTAAGGAGAAGTGATTGATATCCAGGACTTAGACAACTTTCTAGCAAATGAGGGGATTGAGCTCACAGAAGAAGAAATGAAGGAGCTGATGCCTCATTTGACATTTAATAGTAAGGTTTTTGAAAATTCTTTTGCCTTCTTAGAAGTGTGTTATCTTGTATATAAGATACTCGGACTAATTCTTATCTTTGTATCACCTAGAAAAATGTTTCTCAAATTTGAATATGCACATGAATCACCTGGGCATCTTGTCTAAATGCAGATTGCAATTCAGGTCTGGAGGGTAGCCTGAGATTCTGCATTTCTAACAAGCTCCCAGATAATGTCAGTGCTACTGGTCCATGGGGCACTTCTGCCTAACAAGGACCTAAAAAATGAAAAAAATGATACAGTAAGATTGTGCTTGGCCTTCCATTTTTTAAGTCACAAGTACAACTAATATGTTAATTTATGCCTGAGGGCATGATTCCAGCCCAAATATAAGATCCATGTTTTAGCATGTATCAATACTTCACCTTAATGGCAAAATAATATTTTAATGGCCAAATGATATTCTATTGTATGGATATATTACATTTTTTTTATCCATTCATCAATTGATGGTCATTTGGATTGTTCCCACCTTTTGGCTGTTATGCATAATGCTGCTACAAACATTTGTGTGCAACTTTTTGTGTGGACATGTGTTTTCATTTCTCTTGGGTATATACCTAGGAGTAAAATTGCTGGGTCATAGGGTCACTCTACATTTAACCATTTAAAGAACTGCCAGAGTATTTTCCAAAGTAGGTGCATCACCTCGCATCCCACCATCAACATACAAAGGTTCTGATTTCTCTACATTCTTATCAACACTTGTGACTTTTTGATTCAAGTCATCCCTGTGGGTGTGAATCAATGCTACGTTTTGAGATTTACCCATGTTTCTATAAATCAAATTCTAGTTTCTATATATAATTACCATATATAATTCAATGTAATTACCATAAATTACCTATCCACTGCCTTAGTGGTGGACACCAAAGTTGCCAACATTTCATTTTCTTGTTCTACTACTACTTCTACTAAATTTATAGTTTTATCTTTCACATTTAGGTCTTTAATCCATCTGTACACCATCTCTGCATATGGTGAGATAAGGATTCTACTTGTTTTTCCTCATATAGCAAACAATTTTCACAACCCAACTGATTTGTGATACCACCATATATGAAGGAAACCCAAGTTCTCTCTACTATTTAGAGACTCTTGGGTAGGTTAGGGGGAACATAACATTTCTCCTATTCACTAATGGTTCAGATTTTGTACTTTGAATTCTCAGTCTCTGCTTTGCATTCCTTCTACTATGCTGCTGTCATTTTATATTCTGTTACTCCACTGACATTGCCTAACTCCATCATTTCCCAACTCAAGGCTTGTTCTTAAAACTGAATAATATGTCCTTATTCTTATGGATTCTACCAACATTCCTACTTTAGGAGAATTTTCATTTTTGTTTCTATTTCTCAGGTGTCAGCCTCCCATTTTGTTTTTGAGAAAGAAAGATTAGCAATAAATATGTTCAGAATTTTGGAACAAAGGAGAGAGAAAGAGATGTGCACTGTTCATCTCAAAACAAAATTGTGTAATATTTTGTAGAACTAAAAAATTACTTCCTTATCAGAATTCTTTTTTTCACTCTTTATTATGGAAATTTTCAAACAGAGAACCCTTACCAAGCTTTAACAATTACAACCATTTTAAGGCTATGTTTTGAAGAGGATATGGATATATGTATTGGTAAGAAGAGCATTGCGGGTGAAGTCAACTCTTTTTCTTTTTTTCCTCTCAAAAAGTTTGGCTTTCTAAACATCAGGAGATTAACTCTCAGGAGAAAAGTTCTGGATATAATATCTCAGTTTCCTGGGTTGGTTTGGTTTGGCCAGATAAATCCAATAATGTCAAGAAAGGTAAATAGCAGGCTCTCTCTTTGGGGACCCTTGATGGTGAGAACAAACAAGCCTTATCAGAATTCTTGAGGGTGCCACCCCAGGTTCCTTCCTGCCTCTTCTCCTATTTAATGACATCATGGAAAAAGCATTCTGTCCTACTTGTCTCACAACTGCTCTTCTTCTAGCTTTGTCTATAGTTCTGTGTCTTGCAAGTGCTGTTCTGACCTAGATACAGTATTTAAGTCTCTGCGTTTCTCATGTGTTTACATTAGCTTCTCAGATATCAACCATTTTCTTCATATTTCCCTGGTCTTGGTCCCCTTCACATTCCTATCAGTGTCTTCCAGTATGCAGACTGATCCCCTTTTGCTCTCTTCCTTAGGGTCACATTTATAATATCTCCCAGCAGATTTAGTCATTAAAAGAAGGGATCCTATATACGAGGCTCTGTGCCAAGTGCTAAGGACACAAAAACAAAAACAGGTCACAGCCCTTGTCCACAAAGAGCTTATGGTCCAACTGAGGAGATAGGTACATAACCAAAATAATTTTGATATAACATGAAAAATGTACACAAAAGGTGCTGAGGGGGCATTTCTCCAAGTCTGAGGTTTCCTGGAGAAAGCCCTAAGCTGGACAAGTATGAGAATATCATTCCAGTCAAAGAAAAATACTCCTCAGGAGTGACACGCACACCACCTCAAATGGTTGGTTCCAAAGAAATACTCCTTAAAACAAAAAACAGAGCAAGTCCTTCTCTCCCTATTCCAACTCTGAGCATCTGTCTATATAGTTTCTTCATAACTTTCTTTTAATATCATTGGTCTGAGTTTGGAAAAGACGCTGCCATATTTGAGCCCTTGTTCTTTTTGTAATATCCCTTTCCTACATGTCACCCTTGGAGTAGAATACCTTGAAAGTAATAGAGATATTTATCTCACTGAAAGATTTACCCTTTCTTCTATCATATTCACCTAAAACAAAATAAATCCAGTTCCAAAGCAAACCAGTATCCCTAGTTTTCTAAATCATAGAAGTTCCAGACTGCCATGTTATTTTAATAATTCACAACTTTTATCAGTTATTATGAGTTTTTATGTTACTTCCTCTGTATCTGATTCAAACTGTTTTACAGGAAATGGAAAGGTTAAAGTGAATTCAATCATGGAAAGCCTGAAGAAGTTTGAATGTGAGTGGAAATTTTTGATAAAATATAAAATTGATAACTGAATGTTATGCACTTATTTTATTTGTGTTTTCTTAGTTATAAAAGTATTAATATTCATTATATAAATGTTCTATATTCAAAAAATGTAAAGAATTAAAAATGAAATTTTTAATAATTCTTAATTCTATCACCCAGTGGTAATCTATAATTTTATCAACCCAAATATTTCTCCTTATGCATAGACAATTTTTGTGCATTTAGTTTTGAAATTCTATTTTCAATGGCAGACTTTTCCACAGCAGCTTCACCATTTTACATTCCTACTAGCAAACTAGGATCTATGCAGGGAGAAGATTCAAGAAATAGAGAAGAAGAAAAGACTGAGGGAATAGAGGGGAAGAGAAATAAAAGGTGATAGGTTTTTCTTAATTCTACAAATTATGTGTTTTGTATTTGTATTAATCTCTCCCCTCCCATAAAGAACATATATCTATTTTATATGTACTGCTTTCTGTGTTATATATTATACTACATAGACTTCATAGCCTAAAGGTTACCAAAATTTCTCTATGTTTCCATAACCTGCCATTGACTTTTCTTGATATTAAAATAGTACATTATTGGCTTTATCTGGCCAAACTAAACCAAACCTAGGGAACTGAGCCATTATATCCAGAATTTTTCTCCTGAGAGTTAATCTCATGTTTAGAAATCCAAACTATCCCACATTTTGAAAGTAAAAAAGAAAAACATTGAATTGGTACTATTAAGGTATTTGGTTGTTTTTCTGGCCATGAAGTGCAGTGGAGTGAGGAGAGGAAATTTTATGGTTAATATTATATATTGTATCCATACATTCACAGGAGAATTTACTAGAAATAAATAACTATTAACCCTAAAAGGTTTATAATTAGTCAACAGTTGGTAACCAAATACTAATGAAAATGAAATGAGTAGCAGATCATCCTCTTCTTGAGTCAACAGGTTTTCAAAGTTACTTCACTGTTTTACATCCTAAAAGATGATAAATGAATAGTCTTAACTTTAATTCTGACTCTATGAATAAATTACAGTATAACTATATAATAAATTACAGTATAACTATATAATCTATATAATGCTTTTTCTTTAAGGCACCAAAAGAAGCAATATGAGTTAAGATGTATATCACATACAACTGTCAGTTTCCTACTCATCTGAGGAGAAATTAAGATAAAATTATATCCTCCTTTTCTATTTTTATAACTTCAGAAATTTATATAATTTTGACTCTCAATCTTGTCTTTAAGCAAAAGGAATGGTGCGTCTACATAAGTCAGTGAATACTGCAAATGATACTAAAGGTGAGTGTAAAACATGATGTGAACACATTATAATGATGGGTATAATACTTTGACTTACATTTCTTAATCCCATAGTTATTTTCCATTTTGTCAGTTACTACCCTCTATCTACTTGCTGACAGTTGAACACCATTCTCCCTTCTCTTGTTTTTCTGAATTCCTTTTGCCTTTATAGTACACACTAATCTATATCACATATGATTCTTAGGTACTTATAATGCTTTCTAATGGCTTCATTTGTAATGAATTTTTTTATCTCTAATTACATTGTAACCTGCTTGGTGCAATTTATAGTGCAATTACACAAAGCAGTTGTTCCTAACTTTGCCACTAGAGACATTAATTCAACTCATTTGGACTTTAGTCTCTTTATCAATAAAATGAAAAGAATGAATTAGATTGATGATCTATTAGTTCTTTTTCAGCTTTAAAATTCTAGGACTAACTTTTGTGGTTGAAATGACATCATTAAGAAAGTGAAAAGAAAACCCACAGAATAGGAGAAAATATTTGTAAATGATATATCTGATAAGGGTCTAGTTTCCAAAATATATGAAGAACAGTTATAATTCAATAAAAAAGACAAATTAACCCAACTTTAAAAATGCCCAAAGGACTAAAAAGACATTTCTCAAAAGAAGATATAAAAATGACTAATAACCACATGAAAAGATGTTCAACATCATTAGTCATTAGAGAAATGCAAATCAAAACCACGAGATACCACTTTACACCCATTAGTGTGACTATATAGTAAAAAAGACAATAACAAGTGTTGATAAGGATTTGGAGAAATTGGAGTCTGAATATATTGCTAGTGTAATGTAAAATGGTAAAGCTGCTGTGGAAACAGTTTGGCAGTCCCAAAATGTGAAACATAGTTACCATTTGACCCAGCAATTCCACTCATAGGGATATACCCAAGAAATTTAAAAACATATGTCTATATAAGAATGTTCATAGCATGATTCATAATAGTCAAAGAGTGAAGACAGTCCAAATGTCCATTAATTGATGATTGGATAAACAATGGCATATCCATACAAGGAATATTAGTCAGCCATAAAAAGGAATGAAGTACTGATACATCATCCCACAACATAGATGAACCTTGAAAATGTTACACCAAGTGAAAGAAGCCAGATGCAAAAGGCCAAATATAATTCTATTTATATTAAATATCCAGAATAGGCAAATCCATAGAGACAGAAGATAGATTAGTGGTTGCCAAGAGGTAATTGATATGAGAGGGAAGAATGGGAATGGCTCCTAATGGGTACAAGGTTTCTACTGTTCTGGAATTAGATAGTGATGATGGTTGTTCACCTTTGTGAATATACTAAAACCCACTGAATTGTACATTTTGTAAAGGGTGAATTTTATGGCATGTATATTATATGTTAAAATTTTAAATTATAGGCTCACACAAATATATATCTGCTTAAAATAAATAAATAAATAAGGACTCAGAATCTGTGCCTGTTTACTTGTCAGGCTCTTTAAGTGGGAAAAATAAATAACAGGCTTCCCCCAATTATAAGCCCTAACCCCAAATCACCTTTCATCTATCCAGTGTACCAAGCTGTGGAACCTAGCTTATGTCCTGAGACTATCAGCCATGCAGATAAAGATCACACAAATCTACCAATTCAAAACTATCTAGGTCATGCCCACAAGTAAATTATCAGCCCTTTATCCCATCTGGTTCTGGATAGATAACTACTGATATAACTAAACTATAATACATGCCTACTCCCCAGGATTTTTTTCCTCATATATACCACCACCCTATTAATTTTGATAATTTCTGTCATTCACTCACATTATAGAAACCTAAATTTGGATGAAACTGTCTCACTTCACTGTCAGCTACTTTAGGGTAGGCATGCTGTCTTATAAGTCTTTTTATTCTCTGTATCTACCAGCAGTTAGTAGGTGTCTGCTGAAGGTAATGAATGGATACATGTGTCTATTCATTTAACAGTAAGCTAACATCAACCATGTGCCAAGCATTATTCTATGTGCTTGGGACAAAAATCTCTACCCTCACAGAGCTTACTTTCTAGTAAAGAGATATATACAATAAACAATAATAATAGTATGACAGAGATTAGGGAGAAAATAAAGCAAGTAAAATGGGTACAGAGAATCCTGGAAGTGGGTGAAGGTAATCAAGAAAGGCCTCATTGATAAAGGACATAGAACCAAAAAGCTAAGGAGGTAAGGGAGCAAGCCATGAAGAAATATGGGGCAAGAGTATTCCATGCAGAGGGAAGAACAAGTGAAAATTCCTTCATACAAGAGCATGTTTGCAATATTTAAGAAGGAAAAGAACCACTGTGGCTGGAATAGAGTGAGCTAGGACAAGGTAGGAGGAGATAAAGTCCTAGAGATAGGGGACAGGACTATCACATTTAGCCACAGAGACTATGCAGTGCACAATTCCAGGACTGTGCGATGAGGTATCCCTTACTGAGGGAAGGAGATGGTACAGGTGTGGAGAGCAGCAGATCATATAAGCCTTGAAGGCTATTGTAAAAGTTGAATTTTTACCAAGTGACATAGGAAACTACTAGAGGATTTGACCAGAGAGATGCATGAGCTGACTTAAGTGTTTTTGTGTTTTTTTAACTCTTTTTTTGACTTAAGTTTTTAAAGGATTATCCTGATTCCTTTGTGTAGAATAGATTCGGCAGGGGTGGATATAGCAAGAGCAGAAGCAGGGAGACCAGTGAGGAGAACTTTACAGTATTCCAGAGCAAAATATAGAGGTAGAGGTGATGAGAGTATTTGGGTTACATATTTATTTTGAAGATGGAATCAACAGTATTCTTGATAGATATAATCTCTGATGTATCTCGGGGCCTAGAACATAGTAAGCAGTAAAGAATACTTCTGGAATGAATGAATTAGATTAGATGTAGAATACAGGAGAAGAGGATTGGATCTTATTCAAAGGGTTTGACCTGAACAGAGGAGGTACACAGACCTGGAAAGATGGAATTGCCATTTCCTGAGGTGAATGGTTGAATGAATAGGTGACTGGATACATTCTATTATATTTATTGAATTAGTGAAGAAATTAATTGAAATCCATACAAATTCAAAATTATGGAAAAAGGAAATATTAAAAATCAGAGTAGTGGCTTGCAGAACATGGGTTAAACAATTTAATATTATAACTTGGTGTTGATACTAGGAAAATATTCTGACATTTTGGATTACTCTCAAGAATAAATCAGTGAGGATGAGCAGGTGGTTGTGACACATTTCTTTATATTATTCTTTTATAACCTGTGTTCTGATTCTGTAATTCACACCCACACATACCTCAAGCGTGCTGAATGAACCACGTTGAAAACACAATTGTTCTAAAGTTAGAAGGAGTTTATGGGTCATTTTCACCATAGGCCTGAGTCTGAGAAGTGAATGAGGTCACAGTTGTATGATGAAACAAACCCTTTATGGGATTCTTGATCCAACTAAAGCCCAGAGTGGTAAGTAACATGGCCTAAAAGTAGGTAAATATCCAGATTTTATGGGAATCTACACTGAGGTTTTTTTTTTTAAGTCTGTCATCTCTATGAGAGATGGAAGGTAGTTTTTTAAAGTAATGATAATATTGAGCCATGAGGATGACTTTACAGCACCTTTCAAGTGCCTAAATTGTTGAACCTCTCTGGAGTTCCCGGTTCTGTGGTAGGTTTCCAGATTTTGAGCACACGTAATTGAGTTGTTTAGAAGTAACTGGTTTCTACACTCTGAGATGAAGGCCTGAGAAAACTGAGTGAACTCTAACCAAACAGAGGCTTTTTCTTCATGGTTTAACAGTATATGATTGTTTATATGCTCCTAAGTCAGCAATCCAATTTTCTTGTCAGTGAACCACTTAATCACTCTACATTTTGAAAAGATAATTGGAAAGAAAAACTAACAATAAAAGGGGGAAGCCCTACCAACCCAAGTTCTGGTCCATAGGCCCTAATTCTCAAACTCTGAAGAAGTGGAAAGACTTTGGAGGCCACAGTGGTTGAGTTCATTCAGGACGGTCTAGGATGGCAAAACAGCATTGTATTCCCCACCCCCACTCCTACTTTTAAGAAAGATCTGTGGGTTCATACTTACTGACAAGGCAGGGGTAGACCTCCCAGAAGGAAACCCTGAGAAAACCTACTTACTATCAGGCAGGTATCCAAGATATAGACAATTAGGTAAATATTTTGAAAATGCTGTGACATTTTATTCTTTCTGAATTATGACATGAAATGTTCTACTGATTTCAAAAAATAATTTTTGTCTTTAAATAACTTTTTCTATACATTTCCAGATGTTTTATCTGTGTCATATGGTACAATTTATCTTTATATAGAATCAGAATGATACTCTTTGAAGGGGTAACAAAGGCAAGAAATTTTGCTTGGATATCTTGGAATAGAAAAAGGGGTCCTTCCATATAACCTTCCAACTTTGCACAAACCTCTAACTTGAATTTACACATAATACCATTTCCTGAGTCTCTGGACTTCAAACTCTAGGTCTGGAGCTGGGAAAGTTGCAAAAGAATATAGAGAAATTCATCTGTGATTTGATCCTTAATTATACCTTCTGAATTCCAGACAGAGTTACTGGCAACATGGCAGTTTCTGACATTAAGTCAAAACTTAAGCTGAATCCTCTAACAAAAGTACCCAGCTCCCACAGCAAGAAGTAAGTAAAGAATGTATGAAAGTGATAAATATATTATGATAAAGAATTATTAAGGGGAGAAATATATTAAATACCCATAAAGGCTATGATGAAACAAGTTAGAATGCTCTTAAAATACCTATTCTGTGATAAATTAACTTATAAAACAAATATCTGAATTGAAGATAAAGATTTTTGTGAAAAGGATATACATATATCCTTTTTGACTGGACAAAGAGTTCTCCTTTCTGTTCTCCCAAATAAGAGGCTGTTTTTATGTGAAGGGACAGAATACCCTAGAGGGCTTAAGAAGTTGTCACTTATACAATAAGATATTTTGAGTACCAATCTAAAGAAGAATAAATTTAGAGGATCATAAAGAAGATCTAAACTCCTAAGTAAGTCAGTATAGGGAAAAGGTCTGTAGCTCTAATATGGCCAGTACAATAAAATCTGGTAAATTAGCCATGACTAAGCTTGGTCTAAAATTGGGAAGGGAAGTTTGCCTATGACACCAACAATAGCTTTTTCTTAGTTTAATAACAACAAAGTCCAATAAACAGTAGCCACTAATGACTGCAAATGAAAGCCTAATCTATACGTAATCAGATCATAAGAAAAGCCTCTCTCCATTTTCTTTACCACTTTCAGAGTACTTTTCCTAGTGTGCTTGACTATGCCACTGCTGCAGGAATATATTACTCACACTTTTAGAGGCATGTGGGTAAGGCAACCTTATAGCTGCCAAATCCTTTGATCTCATTACCCTGCATTACAAGCTGTCTTTTTGAAATAGTGACTTCCTTGTCATGGAAAGCAGTCAAGCAGACTAGATAATGCCACATGTAGAGTGAATTCCTACATGAGATGAGAGGCTAGACTGGTTTCATTCCAAATCTAAGATTCTTTGAACTTTTGAAACATTATAAAATAAAAACTCTATTTCTCATGTTTGATCCAAGAAAACATTTGAAATTCTGCCAAGAGAAATCTTTTTTTAACATAGCTAAAAAAACTTTACACTGCCTGGCCTTCTCTTTTCCTCTTGCTTCTTGAGAACTTCATATGTCTCCATCTACAACATCTTTTATATAATGCAAAAGAAATTGGAAATAAGTTGAATCTACTAGATACTATGTAGAAGATACTAAATCTTTTTTAATATATTTTTTAAATTTAACTACCATAGTTCGTATTTCTTCTAGTTTCACTTTTTTCAAACTGCTTCTTATAAAAACAAAAACTTGTCCATATTTTTAAAACTTTTAGTTCTAGTAGTATCAAAGCTAATGTATTTTAAATAAAATTAATTTATAAAATGATGATGATTATAACTTTACTTTTAAACTACTATCTTATAAGCAAGCCCAGGTTTGCATAATACATTTTTATGTTCCTAAACTAACAAATTACTATAAATCTGTATAAAATTTCCCCAAAGTATTACTATTTTCCTCTTCTATCAGATTTTATTTCCTGAGGAAATAAAAGGTCACCCAGGATTCCAAACTTTCCTGAAGTGTTCTATGGATAATGTTACATAGACAATATACATAGATAAATATATAGAGGTCTATATATAGAGACAGATTGATCTACCTCTCTCACATGCTGGTAAAAATACAATTTGGCAGTTAAAGTCATAAAATAGTTATGAACACAAAAGTTTCACTATAAGGATGTTCACCCTAAGATTTAAATTAGTAAAAATTTGAAACAACTTATATTTCTAATGATAGGAATAGTGTAAAGCTTACATTCTTGAGCTTTTGAGTTAGATAAACCTGAGTTTGAATTCCAGGATTTTCACTTATTATCTGTGTGACTTGGGACAAGTTATTTAATCTCTCTGAACCTCAGTTTCCTCCTTTATAAAATGGAGGAAATCAGATTTTTTACAGGGTCAGAGTGATGCACAAGTATAGGACAGAGAATGGACTTCAGTGACCAACATTTCTCGCTGTCCATCCTGTAGCTACTGGCAGTGACAGGAACAAGCCCCTTAGGTGGTATGACTCTGGGTGTACTATGATATAGACATTCCAGTCAGCAAAAACTAATGAGAAAATGAATATTTGCTGGTTTCACATGTATTAAATCTTTTCATGTCTTCTCTCAGGGATAAAGATTTACCAGCATCTCTCCCATACCAATTACAGCACAAAGAAAAGAAGTTGAATCCTTCACTAATGCAAGGTAAAGAGAATCGTCCTCAAAATGAGAGCATAAACAAAAACCCCTTAATAGAACTGATTTTTTTTTCTCTCTCTAAGAGATTGGGGATTTTAAGAGTTATCTACAGTACTCTGTTATTTGAGAGCAAAAAAAAAAATTTTTAATTCAGTGTCTTAATTTGTGGGAGGAAAAGGGGATTATTTTCAAATAGATGTCTTCCTAGAATTTAGACAGTCCTGGTCAAATATTTTTATTCAAAGAAGAACCTGGGAGTGGAAAAGAACAAATGCAAGGTCAAATACAAATCAAGCAATGGAGCAGTATAAACACAACCAAGTCCCAAGATTTCTTCTAGAAAAATACATGATAATGGTAAAATGAGCTACACTAGCTACAGTTCATTAATCCAAACAATAAATATTTATTTAAAGCCAACACTGTATTAGGCATGGAAAAGACCACAAGTCAGACAGGGCCCCTTGCCCTGATAGGAAGTCTTACAAGGAAGAAAGAAGGTTAAATTATGAATTCATTGACTTGACTGTAACATTTAAATTACATGATACAAGTTATGATAGGGAAGTAAAAGAAAATCTACTAACTTAGTCTTGTGAGGATAAGATGGGAGTCCCAGCAAAGGCTGAATAATGAGGGGTAAATCAGTCAAAGACCTCAGCAGGGAGTATTCCAAGCAGAAAGAGTGGAATCTGTAAAGAGAAAAGGGAAAGTCTGACACACTAGGAAAACGGAAAAGAAGTCAAGCATGGCTGTTTCCAGGAAGGCTAATGCTTCGCCCCTCCAAGTTTGGAAGCAACTGAGAAGTTGACCCAAGAGACAGAAAGGAATCAAAGAATCACCTTTATTGTTGGGAAGGCTGATTTGGAAGACACAAAAGATTGTCAAGATCAGAATTGCATTTTTTATTGCCTTAACAACGACAGTTTATGGCTTTATAACACTTGAAGTTTTTTAATGTGCTTTAATATATATTGGTGCCTGGTTTAAGGGTACCTAGGATTTGTTTTAATTAGGTATTGTAAGACATATAAACACAGAAGTGACTTCCATGGAGGAAGAAATGGTTTGTACTCACTAGAAACAAGAGACACAGCAAACCATGAAGGGCCACACACAGGAAAGCATCAAGGTCAGTAAGGAGGCAAAGGGTCAGGGAAAGTGGGCAGGAAGGAACAAGCAAGGCAAGATAAACAGGTTTAGAATTGGCTAGTTCAAATAATTTCAGTAGCTCTGGGGTGTAGGGTTGTCCCTAGTTGTCTGGCTCCTGACCCTGCAGTGATTAGGACAGAGGAATCATGGCCCAGAGTGTAGAAGCCTGAGAAGGTAAGTGATTGGGGGTACGGGCTCTGGATTGCTTGCTTTTCCCATGAAAAGCACGCTCATGGGAAAATCTTTTACTATCTCTAGGAAGTGGCTAGCTCTGGGATGGGTTAGTCCCTCCAGGATCAGCAAGGATTCAGATGTCAAAGCATTAAATACAGAAACTAGAAAATGTGGTATTATAATGCTTAATCCTCACAACTTTCCTATAATGTTAATTTATACATTCTACAAATATTAATTGAATACCTCCAAATCCCCAGCATCAGCTCCCATCTTCACCTTCAATTGATAACCTTGCTACCTACTTCTCTATAATCGGGAATTCTGATTCTGAAATCAGAACTTCTATAGGCTCCCACCTCAATATCCACCTCCCACCAGCATTTGTACTCACAAACTCTGCCTGCCTCCCTGTTCCACAAAAGAACTTTATACTGCTATCTAAAGCCAGTCCTTCCATTGTGGATTAGAACCCATCCTCTCTAGCATATTCAAAGAAATACCCAAGAAAGTTTCTCACCAGTCTCCAACACTAATTTCTTTTCATTCTGTTATTATACAAACTTGCTGTTATTTCCCTTTTAAAAATACTGTGACCTTATCTTCCCCGCCAGCCACTACACAATTTCTTTGCTCTTCTTTGTAAGAAGATTCCTCAAAAGAGATATCACTCCTTCTCAATCTCTTTTCCTAGTTTCTCCCCTTTTCCTGATTCCTCTTAATGCTAGAGTACCCCAGAGCCTAGTCCTTGATCCTCTTCTCTACTTTATCCCACTCACACATGTGGTGGTCTTATCTCATCTTAGGCTTTAAATACCATCTATATTCAAACAATTCCCAAAATTATATGTCCAGTTTTGGCCTGTCTCCCCAACTCCAGATTTATATCTAACTGCCTATTCAACATCTCCAATTATATGTCTAGTGGACACCTTAAACTCAACATGTCAAAACCTGAATTCCCAATAACTTCCACTTATTCTTTTTTATTGTGGTAAAATATATGTTACATAAAACTTAAAATTGTAATAATTTTTAAATATACATACAGGTCAGTGACATGCAATTTATTCACATTGTTCTATAACCATCACCACCATCCATTTCTAGAACTTTTTCATCTTCCCAAACTGAACCTCCATACCCATTAAACAATAATTTCCCATGCTTCCCTCTGCCACTTACTCCTAAAATTTGCTTTAACCATAGCCTTCCCCATCTCAAATGATATTTTATTCTCTATTTGTTCTAGAAAAAAAAACTTTGACACCATTCTTGACTCTTTCTTCTCTCTTAACCTACCTCCAAATCCATCAGGAAATCTCCTTGGCTCTACATTTAAAATATATTTAGAAGTCAGTCAGTTCTTACCACCCCCACTGCTACAACCCTGGTTTGAGGCACTATTATTGCTCACCCACAATAACCTGGTATTAATCTCCCTACTTCTACCCAAACCCTAACAAAAGTCTGTTTTTCTAGCAAGAGCCACACTGATGTTAAAACATAAGGTGCGAAAAGGGGAGGAGCTGAACTAAGTAACTTTGAAAAGGGCGTTTTGACTAGAAACTATAAAACTGAACAGAAAAGGAATTGTACATCAGTAATGTACTCTACTTATTGTTTCTTATAGAGGTATAGATTAACAATTCTGAAACTGTTGTACTTGTATCGTAGGATTAAATATATAAGTAAATGGATGGTGGATGGTGGGAGCCAGGTTTCTCACCATGGGAGTGGGAAGTTACAGATAAACAAGGAGAGAAGGCCAAAATAAACCAGTGGTCTGAGACATCAGTGTGAACTCATGTTTATCTTAATGTGGATACAGATGGATAGATCAAGACATAATTAGAGATATGCATGTATACATGGGTAGTATACATGCATTTATTTCCTATTTCTGTCCTCTAAGAAGACTTAGATGCATTGATACCCCCATAGAAACAAACACCCAGATCTTGACTTCTAGTGTAAGTTTCCTATAAAATAACCAGAGTTCCTGAGATAAATGCTCATCTAGGGCTTGGGTAGGGAATACACAAGATGAACCTGGGATATCTTGTAATGCCAGAAAGTAAGGAAGTACTCAAAAAACAGAAGGACAGGAGCATGTCAAAGGGATAAAGAAGCCACTGGAAAGAGCTCACAACCACCAAAGCTAGAACAATTTGAGCAAGAAAAAATAAGTAGTAAACAGTATTGGATTGTAACTCAAAGAATAAAATAAATATCTCTAAGTCCATACTGATAAAATAAATGAACAATTTGGGTATAAAAAAATGGTGAGACAAATCTCTTACAAAAGATTTCCAAATAATGTATGTAGATGTTACCTCCTCCAGGAAGTGGAGCTTAATTCCCCTGCACCTAAGCCCTCTGTCCCTTAAGTCTGGACTTCTCTTAGTGACTTGCTTCTAAAAAGTAGAATATGGACAAGGAGTGAAGTAACTTCACAGTGGAGAAACCTGACAAACACACTTTGGCCAGGTAATCGTGGTTAACATCATCAGTGAACAGTCATGTTGATAGTATGTCACCTTGCTATGAACAGTGAGAATGGCACTTCGCTTCTGTGCTCTTCCTCCCAAAAATTTATAATCTTAGGCTAACCATGAGAAAAACAAATAGAGGGATTTCTACAAAATGCCTGAATAATATTCCTCAAAACTGCCAAAGTCATCAAAAACGAGGAAAGTCTGAATCACTGTTACAGAGAAGTTTAAAAGACATGGCAACTAAATGTACTATGGTATCCTGGATAAGATCCTGGAACTGAAAAAGAGCATTAGGAAAAATCTAGTGAAATCTGAATAGTGTCTGCAGTTTAGTTAATAGTACTATACCACCACTGGTTTCTTAGATATAACAGACAAACAGTAAGAATGTAAGATGTAAACATTAGGGAAAACTGGGTAAGGAATCTACAGGAATTCTCTGTGTTTCTTTGCAACTATATTTAAAATCAATCTGACGTAAAACTTAAATTTTAAAACATAACCATGCCTATTCACACATTACCTCTCTAACTTCTCCTACTCCCCTTACTCACTCTACCCCAGCCACACTCATAGCCTTGCTATTCCTGGAACCTACCAGGTCCATTCCCCTTAAGACCTTTGTTCTAGCTCTTCTCTCTCTTCTCCCAGATATCCACTCCTTCACTTTATCTAAGTCTTGGCTTAAATCTCATTTAATACAAGAAACCTATCCCTCAATCTCTGAAACTCTCAATCCCCTAACCCTACATTACTCTCTCATTTTTCCATAGAACTTACCACCTTCTAACATGTTATCTAATTTACCTATTTATTACATTCATATAAGGGCAGAAATCTTTGGGGGTTTTAGTGCACTAATTTATCCAAGCCACCTAGAGCAGCACCTGGCACATAGAAGACATGCAATAAATATTTGTTGATTAAGTTGCATTAATTCATGAATGCCTACTAACATGCTAGAAGTACTGGGAAAAAAATAGAAACAAGTCAGAGATGGTTCCATCCCTAGAAAGGCCTGCCTTTTATCAAGGGGGAAAGATGTTAACCTTGACACAATTAAAAGGCACATACCATTATCTCTATAGGATTAATCACTGTTGTACATAGAGATGCTAACACTTGAATGTAATAAGAAATGTTTTATTTTGGTGTCATTTGGGATGCACATTGTTATCAGTTTATTTCTTCATTTGCTAATTTTTGAAAATATATGTTAATTTTTGTCCCAGTTAATGCCTTGAGAATTTCTTTGAGAAAACTTTGAGTTTGTACAAAATATAAGACCCTGGAGTTGTATAGGTCTGAAGGTGGGCTGCCTGGTCCCTCTTCTCCAGGCCTTAAGGCTAAAATGAAGGTGTTGGCCAGCCTGGCCAACAGAGTATCTGTAGCCTCTGGAGGAAAATCTGCTGCAGAGCTTGTTCAGGTGTTTGGAATTCATTTCCTGTGGTAGGGCTGAGATCCCCATTTCCTTGCTGGTTGTCAGCCAAGAATCTCTCTCAGTCGCATAAGGCTGTCTGCCCTCCACATCACATGGCCCTCTCCATCAACAGAGGGTCAAGTCCTTCTCATGCTTTGACTCTGTCTCACTTCTCCTGCCACATCTCTCTTGCTTATAAATGCATAAGAGTCCCTGTGATTAGATTGGGCCTTCTCACATAATACAGGGTAATCTATTTTAATTACATCTGCAAAATCCCTTTTGTCGTGTAAAGTAATATGTTCACAGGTTCCAGCAATTAAAGTGTAGACATCTTTCAAAGGTCATTTCAACTACACATTTGTGTTTCCACCAATTTATTCCAGTTCAAATCTCATGGAAGGACATTGTCCTTAAGAAATGTCTATTAAGTACTCATGTTTTTCTCAATACTTTTTCATAACATGATCTCCAGTCAATTGTATTGTCTATCCTGGTTCCAGTAGAATATGTATTTATTCTTAAATAACTGTCCTGATTAACTTAATTCCATTTCCCCAGCTTTCCAACATGCCTACGACTTCTTTAGCAAGGATAAAACTGGCTCTATTGATTTACATGGAATGATGTGTACTTTAGCCAGGCTGGGAATGAATCTTACCAAACATGATGTCTATAATGAATTAAAATGTGCTGATATTGATCGTGAGTACTTTGACTTATCATTATTTTTCTCATAAAATCTTTTTATGATTATATACTTTTTTCTCAAGAATTATATAAACATGAGAAATAAACCTCACTTATTTGCCAAAAGTACATATTTATGTTTCCGTTTAAGGTTATCAATAAGGTATGGGTACAAGTTATGAAATTATTTTAATGCTACAAAATAGACCCTGTGAAAAATCCTGTGTGGAAACTAAAAGTGACTGTCATGTTTCAATATCAAATTCAGATTACCTGTCATGATGTACATATCAAAATGACATGTCACCAAGGAAATCCAAACCCTTTGTTTCTATGTGAATCAAATTAGTACAAACCTTCCTTCCATCATTAGACCCCACCTATATTTAATTTTAGATGCCACAACATTTTAGTTGATATTTTAAAGCACATAGATAATGTTTTCTTTGAATATACTGACACAGATTAGTAGCCCAAACTGGTATGTTATATAAAATATATGTTCAACATATTATCTCCTCTCACCTCTCCCCACCCAACTGTCAGTGCCCTGTGTGAGTCAATGTTACCAGTTAATTAAAGCATCGCTTGCCCTATTTTCCTATTCTTTCATTGAAAAACACACACGACTCTAATAGCACTCACTATACTTGAATAATAGAGGAAATGGGGTATAACTTGACTACGTTACAATAACAGAAATATTAGTGGTATGGAGTGGGAAAGCAGGGGTAAATTCCTTATAAAAATGACAGATCTCTAGGAAAGAAGTGAGTAGACATGACTGCAGTGGCTGGGAGCCTCATTTTTGGTGTTTTCACCCCAGCACTGCTTCTGCAGGCTCTGAGTGACTGGTGTAATGATGCTAAGACCACTTCAGGAAGCCCAGTGCTTACCTGAGCATATCTCCAAACTAGACCTAACATGCTCTGATTTTAAGTATTGAATGATCCACAGTGTTTTAATTTTTATATTTAACATATAATCTGATAATTTAAATATATCTTATATCTTTATTCTGAGCCTTAGATTTCTGTTGCAGGAGATGGGAAGGTGAATTTCTCAGACTTTATAAAGGTGCTGACAGATAAGAACCGCTTCCTGAAGACTGTGGGTAAGTAGTGACATTAATGAATAGATGGCAGTTGCATTCATTACATAGTAAATATTATTCATTTAGGCCTCCAATCAGGAAACAAATCAGGATTGTGTACTCTGGAATATAATTAACTTTTGTACTGCTTTTCCAAAACGATATTTGCTAAGCAAATTGATACAGTTTTAGAATTTTAATTTAAATGTATCAAGTCCTGTAGGAGATACTATACTACTCTTTGGTCTCTAATGAGAACACTCAGGCAGTGGTGTAGAAAAATTTGGTCATTTTAATTCTTCACCAAGTATATATGCTACTTTGAGAGGTACTCTCTTTACAAAAGAAAAAACTTTTTTAGAAAAATAAAAATATTCTCTCTAATGCAAACTTGGAATAGATCATTTACTGTTCCCCAAAAATATCTTTCTCACCCTGATGAAGCCTGGGCCCTCTGTGTAAGGACTGGAGAGTGTGCTGGAGGTTAGAGAGCATGTTCTTACATAAGGTTATAATTGATGTGAAGGTAAACTTGAAATATTTTTATTAGTCCTATAATGGTTTATTTATGAGTTTAACAGGCTGGCTTGGAAAAATCTAATCCTATTCATACGTTATCTAAGATAAATACATTTCAAATTCCAGATATTGTATATAGTTTTTTTGTTTTGTTTTGTTTTGTTTTAGGTTTTTAAATATGAAGACTTCTTTACTTCGAAGTCAGGTTTTTTAAGGTCTAATTTCATACAGTAAAATGTTCACTTTTTAGGTATAGAGTCTAATAAGTTTTGACAGACATTTAGCCACCACCACACATGAGATATAGAACATTTCCATCAACCAAAAAGTTAGTGCCTCTTTGCAATGAATTTCTTCCCCCTTTCCAAGATTGGGCATCCACTGATTAGTTTCCTCTCTCTTAAGTTTCACCCATTCATAGGCTATGAACTGTTATTAGGATAAACAGAAGTTATTGCTTCAAGTAACACTGTAGTAACAAGAGTTTGCCTGCAAACCAAAGATATGTTTTAACAACTCCTTTAACTGTAAGAACAGGACAGTAGTCTTTAACATATAATTTATGTTTATGTCAAAAGTATTACTATATTTACTTAGAAGTCATTGAACTAAAACTGTTTTTTAAATTCCATGATTATTTTGTCTGTTCAGTAATAAAAATGACCTTTCTACCTTTCTACAATAGAACAAATTTTGAATATTTGTCTATAATTCTCTAGTTCTTGATGTGGTATTGTAAATACAATAAAAAATATTGTCAGTTTAGTACTTTTTTTTGATAGATGGTTTTTTCAGAAGGCATTTTGAATCTTTTCTGTCTTTCATAGTTCCAGAAAAGAAGATATGTTTAGATTTAGCTGGCAACCCAGGGATCCTATTGTTTGAAATCCTATCAAAACTTGTAGAGACTTCAGCCTTACCCAAAAAGGCTATAATGGAAATAGTAAGGTAAGTAACAAAGGAAGGAGCAAAAATTGCAAGGATATTAACAAGGCAGTAACCTCTCCCTAACATCCTACTTCACAAGATCCGTTCCAAAACAAAGAAGAAGGTACATGGGCAAATGCTCAAGTGCCACACATGAGACTTTCTTCCTCATCTCCACAGTTCTGTCTAGCTCTGAAATTGCAAGGCAGACCTCAGGCCATCTTGGAGCCCCATTGAAGGCCCAAGATGGCTAAGAAAGTTCAGCCTCTTCTACCCTAGGCTAGAGAATCCTTGGGGGATAACACTTTTCCACGGATGATTTTGGGTGGGCTTGGATATCTAATTTGAAACAAGACGCTCCCATTCATGCAGAAACTACCATACTAGCTAACTAATATGTAGATAACTAAATAAGTATGCAGAAATGAAATAATACAAAGTATATTACATAATTAGTTGTCAAATAAGTGGCAGAGACCATTTACTAGTTTCCTGAGAAAGTGGGTCCTGGACTGGATAGTGGTAGAATTTGGTAGGTATTCCTATAGTTCATACCATTTCTCGAGCCTTTACTAAGTGCAAAGGTCTGAGTAAGCACTTGACACACATTAGCTTTTCCCTGGATCATCATCTTCCTACTTGCTCTTTTTGATTTCCCATCCTCACCACACAGTCCACTCAACACTCTCTGTATAGCTGACTCATCGACTCCTACAGCAACAATACCTCAAATCCATGCACTTGTCTCTGTCCCCACAAAAGCTGCTCTAGTATAGGTCATTGTCTCCTTACACTTAAATTACTGCAGTATCGCCCTTCCTTGTCTCTCTACCTCCATTCTTGCCATCTCTACTCATTTTCCCCATTGCATCCAGAATAATCTAACATTCAGTTAGAAAATATTTATCAAATGCTTATAATACCAAGTACAAATCTAATCATTTCAGTTACCTGCTAAAATCTCTACAAGAACCTCTTATGTACCTCTGAAAAAGTTCTAAATTAACATGATATTTTCAAGGTCTTCATGACATATCTTCGCTTAACTCTCAAGTCTCACCTTGTAACTTCCCGTATCACATCACATACTAAATTTGCTTAAGGTCCTCAACTACTCCATGGTCTCTAACTTCCAAGTATGTGCCTGGAACATTCTCTTCCCTCTTGTATCAGTTTCCTAGAACTGCCATAAAAACATTACCACAAGGTTGGTGGCTTAAAACAACAAAAAATATTCTCTCATTGTTCTGGAGGTCAGAAGTCTTAAATCAAGGTATCAGTAGAGCTATACTCCCTCCTACATCTCTAAGGGAGACTCCTTCCTGTGTCTTTCAGCTTCTGGTAGCTCCTGGCATTCCTTGGCTTATGGCAGCAAAACTCATATCTCTGCCTCCATTTTCACATGGCCTTCTTTCCTGTGTGTCTCAAATCTCCCTCTCCTTTCTCTTGTAAAGATACTAGTCACTGGATTTAGGGCCCACTCTAAATCCAGTATGCTCTCATTTCAAGAGCCTTCATTTAATTACATCTGCAAAGGCCCTATTCCAAATAAGGCCACATTTAGAAGCATGGGATTAGGACTTGGACATATCTTTTTGGGAAAAACAATTCAACCCACTATTCCTATCTATGCTTAGTCAGCTCCTTATCCTTTAGCAGACAGGAGTTGCTCCCTCTGAGAGGCCTTCCCTGACCCCCAACTCTGGGTCAGGTTCCCCTCCTAATTGCTTCTCTTTCCTTATAGCATATTGCATTATTGAAATTACATGTTTAATTGGCAGTCTTTTCCATTCAGCTGTGAGCTCCAAAAAGACAGGGACCATGTCAAGCTTATTCATCATTTTCTCCACATATCAATAAATCATGGAACATGCTAGTTTCTTAATAATTATAAAATTTAACTGATTTTCCCAAGGTCATGCAGCTATTAAGTATCTGATTCAGGGGCCTAACCAGAAAATGCTTAAGAAAAAGATTTTTAAAACAGACTGCATTTGATATTACAGAACAATGAGCAGGTAATTTGGCTAGAGCATGAGGTTTGTGAAGTGAAACAGTAGATGATGAAGTCGGAAGTGTACACTAGATCTAGATTACAGAAAATCTACTCTAAATTTTCCTCTAAGCAGTGAGGAACCGTTCAAAATGCTGGAGGAGGGGAGTAGTGGGAGAGAAAAAATTTGATAAAGGTGTGAAGGAAGCTTAACCTTTAAGGGGTAGGTAGAAAAGTCTATTATAAAGACAGACTGATGGCCAAGGAACATGTGAGGATATGAGAAAAATAGCTCTGGCAAGAAGAGAAAGAGATTAGAAAGTAGAAGTGAAAGAAGCCCACAAAACCCAAGATTTGAAGTTTTAAAGTAGAAAAAAGGTGGGTCAAGATAAATGGGAGCACCCCTGGCCCGCACCCAATCTGTACTCTATTAAAGACCAAGGAAACCTTCCCCTGCAAAAAACAGATAAATAGCAGCATTTGAGTCTGAATGACTAGGAACTAATAAACAAGATTATAGTAGAGTTGGGCAAAAGGATAAGGGGGAGATTTTTAGACAAGCAGTATTTCAAATGAGAGTAGGGAAGCTAAGTGGAAGTGTCCCACAATAATCTTGAAATGTATACCTAAAACATAAAAGAAAAATTGGGATAAAGATATAGACTTAGAAACTATTAATATAGAAGAAATAACCTAATCCATGAACCTGAATAAAATGAAGTAAGGGCAGAGAGGGAAGGAAAGAGGGAGGGAGAGAGAGGATTGATCACGGAACCATAAGGAATTCCCATATTTATGGAATGGGAAAAAATAGAAGATTTGGCAAAGAAAACATAGTAGTTAAGAACCAGAATAGTATGCAGTCAAGTAGCCAGGGCCACAGAGAAATTTTCAAAAAACAAAGACTTTCCACAAGTATTAAATGCTAAAGCGAGGCCAGGTAAAATGAAGACTGAATGGATATATATTAGATTTGGTAGTTGAGAAATCATAAGTGACCTTCGATTACAAAAGGATGATGAGAAGAAAGCCAAATTTTAGAAGGTTAAAGATAGCAGTCAAATGAAACATATTAGAATAATGCATATTTTTACCTCTTCTTTCTGAAATTATGCCAAAATAATAGTTAAAGTATTTTTGATGGAATAAACCCACAAAAACAAGGAGAACAGCTGACAAGACATAGCAACATAGTTTTGGAAGCTGAGAAGGAAATGGATGACTTCTTACTGGCTAGTGAGAGCAGAAGCTGAAACTTGAACCTGTGGTGGAGAAGGTCAAGAAGCCAGTTCCCACTGCCTATCACTGGCAGGCTCAGGAATCGAGACTCCAGGATCCTCCGAAGGTGGGGCATGCAGCGGGAGCCCCAAACGAAAAGACTGCTTAAAAGTAGCATGAGAAGCAGGTCAACCCTTAGATTCCTCTCCCTAACTCCACAAAAGCAAGTGACTGCCCTGGCAATTAACTCACTGAAGAGACTGTATCGTTTCAGGTACAGCCTGTACCTAATACCCCTGAGTTCAAACCAAAAATTGTTTGGACTCAGGGGTATCAGATGTAACTGGAGATGAGGGTATCATAATAATAATGAGATTACATGAAAATCCACTTACTAAATGGTGAGACCCCCACCAACCACCTTCTTCTTCCCTAGGTCCCAATGTGTTGACAGCTAGACCTATATCACTCAGGTAAAATATTAGAGGGTCCCTCTTTAGGGAAATTGACAAATACTCGCAATTAAAAGGACCCTTGATGAAACAAACTTCTAACCAAGTACCTGTCAGTGAAGTTGCCATTCAATAGGACCCGCCACACCAAAGAGCTTCCATTTAGCTTTAAAGAGTACTTACTCTCTTAAACATGAATAGACATCCAAAAATCAAGACATATTTAAAGAAAATCTGTGTCTACAGCCATGCTGCCCTGAACACACTCGATCCCGTCTGATCTCGGAAGCTAAGCAGGGTGAGGCCTGGTTAGTACTTAGATAGGAAACCACCTAGGAAGACCAGGTTCTGTAGGCGTAAAACAAATAAAAATTAAAAAGATGAGAACAGGAGGGAGGAAGGTGGGAAGGGAGAAAAGGAGGGGGGAAAGGAGACCATTAGTTATAAATATAACCTGGTATATAATCATCAAACAGAGTTTTGAGGAAGGGGAGACTGCAGAGCAGCAGTTCTCAAACCTGAGCATGCATCAGCATCACCTAGAGTGGTTATTAAACCACATTGCTGGGCCCCAGGGTTTCTGATTCAGTACGTTTGTGTGAGGCCCAAGAATTTATACTTGTAACAAGTTCTTTCCTTGTGCTACTGGTTTGAGGACCACACCCAAAGCCTTAGAGTATACAGAGAATATGTTTAGGAAAAAGAAAGATGAGCCTTGAAGGACCTGGTAGGAATTAAATTACACTCAAAGAAACAAGCATTACATTATATTCAGAGGTGAGTGAGAACATTATGGATGATTAGATTCAAGGCTAAGAAAAGACATATCTGATTATAAGCCAAATTCCAATCAGAACAGTATTAGCACAGCTTCTACCTAACCAGGGCTTCAGCCCCAACATTTAGAATGAGTTCTTTCCCTCTTCCTGAGACGAAAAGAAAGGTTGCCTGTCACCATCCCAGAAAGAAGTGAAGCTTCTTGTTGCTGTAATAGAAAGAAACCTGCATGCGTAATAATGAGAAGCAATAATGCTTCTCTAGGACAGTAAGAAGCTATACTCCTCTGCCCAGCACACTGAGAAGTAAGGTCTTCCACATTGGTACTGAAGCCCCAACTACACCAGAGTGGTGAGAAACAAGTCCTTCCACCCTAGTGAGCAACCAGATCCCCACCACAGCTGCAAAGAGAAGTGCACCATTCCTGCAGCTGCAAGGAATCTGATCTGTCATTGATAGTTAAGGGGTGCATGTTTTTAAATCAGATATTTATACCTTTGGGAATGTTTGTACTGTGAATTAGAGTCCCTTACCATATATAGCATGCTATGCTTATTCTTTTTTTGTTTTCATTGTATTATTCTTAAATTTTATTAATGTCTTCAATTTATGCATCCTTAAAGAATTTATAACCTAAAATGCATAGTGATATATCTCCTAGATCTATTCATACATGTATGTGCACTCACACACATACACACACAAAGATTGCAAAGAATTGCAATCAATAGTGACTTACTATGGATAGTATTTTCTTCTTTACAATTTTCTCAATTTTCCAAATTCTTTGCAGTGAGAATTTATTTTAATTAAAAGAAGTTGCATTTTAAAACTCAACAAAAAGTAATATAATAGTAGGCATGATTAATGTTTGCATTCAAGCTTGTACCACTTAAGGGTTAGTCAATAATCATAAATAATAGGTATTTTCCTAAACAAGACTGGAAGATCTTGAGGACAAAGAAGGAAGCTAAAACCCAGGGACCAGATACACCAAATAGTCAAATGGCCTGTGGCAACTATCAGTAGGTGTTCTATAAATGTCACAGAAACAGGCATTCAATAAGTAATAGTGAATAAATATAAAAATTAAATTTAAAATATTCAGCATATATAACTTGCAACTTAACTTTTTTCACTATTTGTCTAACACTTGGACACTTTTTCAGTAGAACTATAGCACTTTTTATCCAATTCTGGATTGTTTGTTGTTGTTTTTAGCTATTTCCGAAGAAAATTCCAGGATACTAACCCAGGAATATTGTGGAATCCCTATACTATGAATTATGGAAAAAGGAGATTTAGGTCAGACATGTGCATACCTCTGACCTCAAGCACCACCGCCTTTGCTAACGCTGCCCGGAGTGCAATAATGAAAGAAAAGGATATATTTAAATTTATTGAAGCATTCAAGAGTAAGTCATTTGTCCCTTCCCCATAGTTGTAAAGGATTTATTTGTAATATATTGCTCATCAGAAATAAATACTAGAGGCCAAGTGCTGTAAGAGCAGGACCACAGCCTATGCCAAGTAACTAGTCTCTGTCACTCAGATATCATTTGAAAGCAAATGTATATGTTACCTGAATCCTTAGACACCTAGATGAAGCTGAGAGTCTGGAGGGTGGGGGATGGGCAGAGGAGAGTGAAGAAAGAGGGTCATGGCACTAAGGAGAAGAATAGACAAAGAGCAAAATAGGCACCACTGTAGGTCTTTTCTGTGAATTTCTTCTTATTTGCAATGCCATTTTTTATCTTTCTAGGATGCAATCCTCCTTCAGATAACCCATATTCAAAAATACCTATCTTTCCATTGTTTCCTAATGTGGATGGGGTGGTGATGGGAAAGCCATTCAAAGACATACAGAAATTAGAAATGCTAAGGAGAAAGGAGCCTCTGAATTTCTTTGAGGACTATTTTTTTCACAAAAGAGATTGGAAAACACAGGTGAGATTTAGATTATGTTGCATCAGTTAATTTAAATACTTTGGTTTTTAAGTTCTAACTTAGAACTAATAATATGCTTTTTAATGACAAATATTTTCAGTCATTATATTTCAAACCAGATTCCATAGACATATTCCTAAATTAAAGCCCAGGTATAAATATTTTATTTAATTTCAACAAACAGTTAATCTTACTGAAAAATGCAATCCCAAATACAATCCTAAACTTGGGGTTGGGAGTAGGGAATATAGGAATTAAAAAAAAAAAAGAAGAAGAAACCTGAGCCTTCCTCAGACTGCTCTCCCATTAAGTCAGGGACCAGAAGCTGTATTTTGGTCTCCTTCAACTGGCTTTAGGTTGCAGTCAAGCCAGTTGCCCTGGGATGAGAGGACCAGGTCCACCAGGGGAGCAATGTTGTGATGGAACCCCATCTATAGTCCCGGCTGCACTTTCTGGCCCTGCTTCTAGGTCTGTTGCCTCTAATCTATTTGCCCCACTCCCAAGGTATACTTTATCGTCGTGAGTTTTAAGGTCTTAAGCAAATATACCCTAGTTTCCAGATATTTCTCAGGAAGCTCTGGCCTTACCCCAGGTTTGTCACAGTCCTCCCAGCCTGAGAAATAAGATCAAGATTTGACTGGAGACCAGCCCATTCTGTGGGGAATGTCTGGGTTCCAGAGGTCCATGTGTTATTCACATCACTAGGAAATCCCTAAATGTCCTTCTAGGGTTTAAGAGTCCCAGATGCTGAAGAAGCGAGAAAAAATGGGGAATTGCTAACCAATGGGCATAAAGTCTCAATTATGCAATGTTAATAAGTTCTAGAGACCTGCTATACAATATTGTGTATATAGTTAACAATGCTATACTATACACTTAAAAAGTTGTTAAAAGAGTAGATATCCTATTAAGAGTTCTTACCACAATAAAATTTTTAAAAAATTAAAAAGGTAGTTATCATAATCATAAATGACTACAAGTTAAGATTTTTGTCTTTATCTCTCCAGATGAAGTCAAACCCACACACAAATATCACTGACAAAATGGAAATAGAGGAGATTTATTCCTTTTTAAATTTCTCTCCCAACATTGAACCCTCCACCTAGGATGGTTGTCTGTTTATTGTCAATCTCTCAACTAAAATATAAGGATTTGATATTTAGATATATGTTCTTTAAGGGAGACACACCTAAAATATAGTATAGAAAGCTTAAAGGTAAAGAGACAGAAAAAGATATATCAGGCAACTACAAATCAAAATAAGCTGGTATATATTAGTATGAGGAAAATAAAATTTATGGAAAACAACTAAAAATAAAGATGCTATTTAAAGATTTTTTTAAAGCATCAGGAAGATATAACTATTCTGAACCTGCGTGCAACTAGCAAATTAACAGATAAGGTGATAATTAACAAATTAACAAAATTATAAGAATTAACTTGAGACTTTTTAAGGTATTATGCATGCCTTAATATTTCTCATTTTTACACAATAAAATGAGAATAATTGTGGCTTGACTACAACCTAGAGCCAGTTGAAGGAGACCAAGTAAGAATAATTGCTAAATGAATAAGCAAATCCAGAATCACAGTGGGAGATTTTTATCATGCATCTCCAGAAACTAATAAAGCAGACAAAAAAAAGGGGAAATCAACTCATCTTACAGAAAAAATTAACTGTTAAAGAAGAGAAATGTGGAATTATAGCTTGATGTAGAATCTGAATCTAGAAAAAATAGATTCAGGATGAGCAACTTGAGCACACTTGAAGCCAGGAGAAAGGACCCTTAGAGCTGTGGTTCTCAATCTTGGCTGCATAATAGGATCACCACGAGTACTTTTAAAAACAATCTCATGCCCAGGCCACAACCCTATCCAATTAAATCAGGTCTCTGAGAATGGGGCCCAGGCCTCAGTATTTTTTAAAGTGCCAACATGCCGAAGCTGGAAACCACTGCCTAAGGAAAAGAGAAACTGAGTAGGAAAAGAGCAGTACTGACTACATAATTTGCAGGGCCCAATGCAAAATGAAAATGTAGGCCTCTTGCCCAGAAATAATTAGGTACATAAAGACAGCAACAGCGGAACATTAAGCCAAATTCAGGGCCCTTCTAAGTTCAAGGTCCTGTATAATTGCATTGGTCACACACCCATGACGTTGGCCCTGGAAAGAGGAAAATTGAAGGCATAAGGTCCAGGAGGCAAATAAATAAAGATACAGAAAGAGACTTTGGCTTTGAAAATTAAGAAAAACTCACATATAAGCGGAAAGAACTAAAAATCGGTTAAAGGATGGAGAAATCCTAAAGTAAAAAGAAGAATTAAAGGAATTCATATTACATAACCTACAAATGACAAGATCATTAGCCGAGGGGGTTGGAAGGTCTGGTTTTCCATCAGTCACTATGATGACTGTAAGAGTTAACAATGAATTAAGAAGAGTAATGTCATTATGTATGGTGTCCAATGGGTACTAGACTTATTAACGGGGCTATAACTTTATTAGGCATATAAATGTCAACTCACTACATTGTATACCTGAAACTAATATAACATTGTATATCAAGTGTAATTGAAAATTTTTTTAAAATATTTTTTTAAAAGTAATTTCAAATGATACTGATGACCTGGATGAAATTAGGTAATAAACATTTTCAAAGAAAGCAATCAGCATATTTACACGATTTCCATCAGCATTGTTCAGCAGCCCAGAAACAGGGAAAACAGATGGCTGGTTCCCATGAGAAGTCTGGAAGTAATATAGGTTGTACTCTGGAGGGCACACTCATTTTCAGTGCTTTGTGATGGCTTTGGAAGCTTGGGTGAGGAGGGATTTGGCTCCTCTCTACCATCCATCTCCATTCCATACATAAACCATCCTCCGGTCTGTACTTCTAAGTAGACTTCATCATTATGAAAGAGAATTAGCTAAATGCCCATTTACACATGAGACAATACCAGGTGCCCCAAACAACTGATAAGTAGATTAGCAATAACTTTATAAATACTATACTATACAAATGCTTTCACAATATGATATACTTCTGTTTATTGTCTTTGTTGTATAATTCAAACTAAAATGTGTCACTCATCTTCTTTCTTAAATGTACATAAAGGCAGCAAATATAAAGCCTATCGACTCTGCCTCATGCTATCCACCTGAAATCCTCGCCATTGACCAAATACTCAAGAAAAAGCAAAACTGGACAGTGACTGAAGCAGCCACTCTCAAACCGCATGTGAGTACTCACTGTCGAAAGCCTTCCCAGAAAGCACTGAAAAAAATATTTCCTGCTTCAGTGGTACAACCATTACACCAACGGGTTTTTTCCCTGCTCTTTGTCTTTAAAATAAGACACAATCATTTCTCATGTTTAACCATTGTAATGACGTTTCTTGCTCTATAATCAAATAGACTCAAATATTAACAGTAATAATTCATCCTGTTAATCACCAATTGAGAGCCATACCCAGCATTATTTCTGAGACATTCATTTGTTTCATGCTGGAAATAGCAACTAGTTAAGGTACTAAACCAACAGTCATGGTGAGCAGTGCACTCAGGCAATCATGATGAGTGAAAGCATCTTTATTATAGCAGCCAAAAAATTAATAATAATAATGGTTTAAGTGAGCTTCCTAGGTGCCAGGCACTGTGCTCCACAAGTGCTCTACAGGTACTAATTCATTTATCATTGGACTTCTCACAACAATCCCTGGAAGTAGACACTGTTATCATTCCTTATTATTTTACAGATATGCATAGGGAGGTTAAGTGACTTGCCTAAAGGCACACAGCTAGGAAGTAACAGAGCCAGAATTATAAACATGGGCAGTATGCCTCTAGAATCCACACTTTTAACTAAAATTCTGTGCTGCTTGTCGACTTTTGTGTCCTGACTTCTTAGCAACTTTTGTACTTAACAGAGACAGATTGGGATGTATTTATTTTATGTTACCTCCCTTACATTTGACACTAATGATCAAGAAGAGCTTGCTACCTCCTTGACCTTTAAATATTCCATCTTCAATTCTCCTTGTAGCTCTGTGTTCTTTCCTCTCCTCTTTCCTGGATGTTCATTCCTTAAGTCTTGATGAATCTAGTTTTATAGTCTTATCCTACTGCTCTTTCATATATACTCATACACTCATTTGTTCAGTAAATATTTATCCAGTGTTAACAAAAGTTCTGGGATTAGGAGATACCATAGAGAAAAAAATACAATTCCTATCCCCAGTGAGTTTAGAATAAGGGTGGAAGAAATGGAGAAGAAAATGAGCAGTAGTTATAAGTGGAGCTACTGGTGGTCAGTGCTGCATGACACAAGAATGCTAAGGAATGGGCTCCCATCCTCTGTTTCATCAAGGCATATATTCACACTGGATTAAATGGAGACTACTTATATCCTGAGGCCTCCAACCTAGAGCACCAGCTGTCCCCAAGGGCTAAGAAGCTATATCTCAGTTGATAACACCATTTACCCAGTCACTGAAAATAAAAGACCAGAGGCCAACCTTAACTTACACATTTTCCTCATTCCTTACATCCACCAATCACCAAATCTGGCTACTCTTTCTCCTGAAGACTCTTCCTATCTGTCCTCTTCACTTCATTCTATCACTACTGCCTTAACTGAGGCCTTCTTTGGGTCTAGCCTGGACAACTGCCAACATGTATCCCTACCTTGTAGTTGCTCCCATCCACCCATTCTGCACACAGCTGCTAATGGCCTAACATGAAGACCTAATTATGTCATTGTCTTGCTTAAGAATGCTTCCTTTTCAATGATGACAGGATTTTTCCACTGTATTTTCTGCTCCACGCAACTGAGGATTTATCTCTCTTCCGTCATTAAGTGGCTCACTTACACCATGATTTCCACTGAGGAAAAGGCTCTCCCCAGCCTCACTGAGACCAAGTCTAAGGGCCTGATCACAGCAGACAATGCTTTGTCTCCCTTGCTTTCATCATTTCCTCCCATTTTTAACTTGACACTTTAGCAATACCAAAGTGCTGTACACCCCCACCCCACCACCAACAACTCCAGGATATTTATTGCCTTTAAGCCTGTGCTTATGCTGTACCCTCACCCTAGAACACCTTCCCATCACCACTCAATCCCTCAATTTTACCAAATCCTTGAGGACCTACTCAGCTCAGCGTCTTCTCCTTCTCCTTCTCCTTCCCCTTCCTTAGGCTGGACTAAGAGCCATCCTTGGCATTCCTATTATATCCAGAGCCTATCTCCATCCCACATTTCCTCTTTGTTTTAGTCCATTGTGTTTTTATAATCTCGTTATTCCAAAGTAATATATTTTCATTGTTAATCAACTCCTACCTCACATGTCCTCAAGTGGCACTACCCAATGTATAAACTTGGTTACTTTCAAGTAGCCTGGGAACATAACTCTTGGAGTGTCTAGAATTGTAGTCCACAAATCGAAGACATTTTAAGGTAATTACTGTAAACTTCTACTCTTTCACTGCAGGTAAAGAGAGCTACAGATACCTATAACTTAGGAATTGCCCTTGAGCACCGGAAAGAAATGCTGAACCTCTGGAGGAAGATCCGAGGAGATTTGATTGGAATAGACACTAAAAATGAGTCCTTTTATGACACCTTTTCTACTTATACATGGTCCTGGAATGTTTGCCAAGAATTACTTTCTCCGAAGGACTTACGGTTATATAATGCCTACGTGAACAGAAATTCCTTTCACAATCCTTCATTCTCTTCCTCTTCGGATATCAGTGAGTGTGACATAGAGACAAGAAGAAAAAGACAACGAAATGGTTTCAAAGGATTTCAACAATGAAATTTCTACATTTTCTAAGCAGCTCATTGCAAACTACTTTTTCACAGATATTGAAATTATGGTTTCTTCCTTTTGTCTAGTACAGTCTTAGCAACTAGAAATGTTGACATCTTTTGAATTCTGACCAGTAAAAAAATTTAAGTCCTAATATGGTTTCCTCATTCTTACCAGTAGAGGCCATTCTGTTATTTCCCCAGCAACTAGCTATACTCTGCTGCCCCCACCTGGCTCAAAACTGCCTGGGCAGAAAGAAACACTGAAAGCAGGCGCTTATCAGACACAGGACTGCCCTTTTGAGCTCTTAACCGGCCGTCCCAGCAATAAGCATCTAAGTTGATGTGACTGAGTGGCATTAGACTTTTTATTATTTGTGAAAGCAGCGGATGACAATAACCTTCAGTTTCAAGGAATAATACCATCCCCCAGGGAATCTTGATTAAATTTGGGTGTTCCTAAGGCTCCTTAGCCACACATCTTCAGACTATTCTCTTGGAATACTCTTAAAAATACCTGATCTCATCCATTATACTTGTTGTTGTTGTTCTTTACTACATTTAATAAAGAATCACATGTATAACTATATTACAAGTGTGGGGGTTGTAACTTTTATTGTGGAAAACTATACATAAAACTTACTATTTTAATTGTGTTTAAATTAAACATATCACCCACTACATTTTTTCTTTTTAGAAAAAGGAAATGACATGTCCCATATTGATGGGGAGAGTGGCTTATTATATAAAATTATAATATACAAGAAATAAGTAATGAAGATAGCAAAGGTTCCCAAAACTGCTTAATGAAACAGTCTTGAAGTAATTTAGTGTTACTTTGGCTGTTCTAAACCCTCTGAATATATTTGCCACTCCTAATATTATGATGTTGGGGAAAAGAACTAACTTTATAAATAAGTGTCCATGTTTTCTGACCAAAAAACAAGATTTATGGTTTGACAAGAGATTTTTTTTGTTGTTGGGCAGGTGGGGGATGGCTGCTAGTGTAACAGGCAATCTAAGAGATATAATTTGGATGCCAAAATATTAGAATTCCTGGAGTATTTCCTTGGATTAATGGGGTAATAAAACTGAATATTTTTAAGTAGATCTGTCCTGGAAATCTAAGAGAGTAATAAAAATGTACAGTAATAAACTCTAATAAATTGTCATACAATTAGTAACAGTATAAATTGGCATCTCTCTGATGGAATATCATATAGAAACAGGTATTCAGCCATTCATTCACTAATTATTTATTGAGTTGCAAACTGTGCGCTGAACTCTGTTCTAGGATCTAGATATACAACAGTGAACAAACAAATAAAATGCCCTGACCTCACAGAGCTTAGTAATGGAGCTAATTATAACCATTGACTCAGCACTTCCACTTCTAGAAATTATTCCTAAAAAAAAAAAAAAAATGTACAAAATGATTTAGTTGTAAGGATGTTTATCATGCTGAATTTTTAAGAGACTTAAAATAGCCTAAATGTTCAATAAATCAAGATACAGCTATACAAAACAGAGTCATTAAAATGATGTGAAATATTTCAAAAAAAAGAATGATATTCACAAGCTATTAAGTTTTAAAGCAGGCTACAACTGCTAAGAGGTATGAGAGAGAACTTTATGGATTAGTTCTAAAACTTTAAGTATGATCATGGTTGCACAAATACAGATTTTTATGAAAACTCATCGAACTGTATACTTAAAGTGGATGAACTGTGTGTAAATTATACCTCAGTGAAGCTGTAAAAGGGAGGGCACAAAGCATTTTGTTCGGAAAATAACTTAAAGTTTCTTTTATAAATAGATTAGGAAAAGCACTGGAAGGATATAAACCAAAGTTTAATGGGTTAAATTAAAGATAGGATGGTGTATTTTCTTTTGTCTTACCCATATCTTCTAAATGTTCTACAATAAACACATTTATTTTTCAATGAGAAAAAAAACAGAAAAGCCATTTTAAAATTAAAGTTGTTAAACCAGCTTATTTAATTGTCTAGGACTTCTACAAATGCTGTCCAGATTCTGTGAAACCTTAAGAAGGTTTTTTATCAGGACACCAGGGTGCCTTCCTTAGCCCTTCAGCTCCAGAGCACAAGTTTACATGGACCAGAATTTCCACTGATTGGAACTGAAAGCAAAGCAATTAACTACCCTTATCCCAGGTTGACACCTAAGGCAATAATCCAGACTGAGAGTTCTTAACCTTTTACTTCCTTTGAACCCATCCACCCAGCGAGCTAGAAGAGTTCTCACTACTCACCAGCAGAGGGACCCTTAGTTCCTCTGAAACGCAGTGCCCGCTGAAGTCCGCTGTAAAATCTGATACCACAGAGGACCCACAGTCATGTCTTCCAAATTTCTACCGAAAAATTATTTTAGGTGCTTTAAAAGATAAGAAAAAGTAAGTTGTACAGGTCAACCAAGGTAACTATGTCAAAGTTACGTCTAGGATACTTTAGCACAGTTCATAAATAAGGTCCAAGTTTGACATTTTAAATGACTCTCTTGGAACTGTGTAAGTAACTTCAAGTGAAGACAGAGTGTGTTCTTTACAAGAAAATAGCAGTGGGACTATTGATTGGGAGCACTAACAGCTTTTGGTGTGGGAAGGAAAAAAAGCCTGTAGATGAAAGAACAAGATGCTAAGAAATATAAATCAACCATCATATCTGCAAGCAGCTCGCCTTGAGAAAAGTTAAAATTCTCATATTTATTATTTGGAAAGGCGGTTTTGTTCAAATATTTCAAAAGATCATGACAATGGCGAAATTATTTGGTCATCAAATAAAGTATAAGTTCTTTGCTATCTTTTTGATCACTCATGTATTTTTCTTTGTGATTAGAGAATGTTTGGGGGTTGCTCACATTTCTTAGGAAGGGTATAGAATCTCTCATTACTCCCCTTAGTTTTGCATACAGAAAAAATCTGTAGTAGAGTAAATTAAACTGGTTATCAGTGTGCTAAGTCTAGTATTGCACTATTCAAATAACTAACTAGCCCTTTTCTTCTCTTCTTCCAAATAGTAGTCATCACACTTCTCCTGGAAGTCTTCCCAACCAACCTTACTTTATGTAAAAAGCATACTTTCTTCTAGATTCCTGTAAGAATCATTGTATAATAATTATTGAAATTATAATGTAAGACTGAAATGTATTAATATAACACACTGTGTGTATTACAATTTTGACTGCAAAGAAGCTCAGGTATGAATAATTCAAAAAAGTAAATGGTTATAAACTTTTTTTTAAACTTAGCCTTTGTTATCCCATTTGATATGATGGGTAAACTATATCCTCGTTATTTATTTCATATCCTCACCCCAGAAAGTGTGGAGATACATATATAGAGACATGCACATACGTGTATATCTATATATATCAAAATGTATATCTCATTGCTTTCCCCACTATGAAAAGCTGACTAAAGAAAATGGAAAATTGCCCTATTTCTTCATCCTACGTGCGATCTTCCTTAATTCTTCTAGCCATGGCTCCACAGTGGAACTAGGTATCCTTATTTTTTAAGAGACTTTTTTCCGTTTTTACAACAGGAAACAGCATTGAAAGAAGGCCCAAACGGAAGGTCTCCCACTTTCTCGCCGGCGTGCATGCCCACCAGTGCCTCTTCAGGGAGAAGCGATTCTGGGGCGAAACCCCGCCGACGTGTTCCCCTTCCACAGAGACCCCTTCTCAGCCAGGGCCCGCCCCACCCGACGGCGCCCCATACTGACACTGGTAGCCCGGGCCGCCCCGCCTCCGTCTTTTCCCGCCCAGACCCTGCGCCTTCCGGAGTGGGCGTGGCCCCTCAGGAAGTTCTCGCGTTACGGAAGGGTAGACATTTCCGGCTCCGGTATCATGGCCGGCTCCGACCCCGAAGGCGTGCCTGCTGTGGCCGGCGGGAAGAGGCAGCAGTTCGGGACCCGGTTCCTGAGCGATCCGGCGCGCATCTTCCACCACAATGCTTGGTAACCGCCCTTCCCCTTGCGCGGCCTGCGGCTCGCCCTCTGTCCTGTCGCCCCGGAGCGCTCCGAGAAGCCCCAGACTGCCGACTACTCGAGTCGCTCGGTTCCCATGGGAGAGGTGCTCCTAGGCCAGCGACTCACCCTGCCCACAGCTGGAACGTGAAGCCCCTAAGCGTCCCGTTTGATTTTCCCAGGGACAATGTGGAGTGGTCGGAAGAACAAGCCGCGGCAGCGGAGAGGAAAGTCAGGGAGAACAGTACCCAGCGGGTGTGCCAGGAGAAGCAAGGTGCGCCCGGGATGCGGGGGTGGGGCGGCTCTCAGTGGTACCCACAGCTGGCGTGTACTACCGGACGCGCTCTCCTGGAGGCCAGAGAACCGAGGACGCCTAGAGCTTGTGTTACTAGACTGATATCGAACTCGGGGTAGAACGGGAGGCGGAAGGAATGTGCAAGGATGGAAAAGGGCTACACCATAAAATCTTGGTAGGGCGTAAAGGGTGTTTTCGTTTGGGTTGGTAATATTTTCTAGCTTTTAGTTATGTTAACTAGACCCACATTAATATGGCTATCCTGTGGGAACCGCCACACGATTGGCTTAAAGAGTGAGCTTTCTACATAATAGCATTTTGCCTGAGGAACTGTTGCTATTGACGCTCATGCAGGTGTTCAGATTCTAAATGTTGGTAGGGGAGGGGGCTAGTGATTGGTGAATTATGTGTCTTTTCCTTGTTTAATGGATGCAAGGATTTAGGGCTTCACAAGGAAAGATAGATGAAGTAGAATAAAGATAAATCTGGCCAAATAAAAAGAGGCCGCTTCTGGAGAGGTAGATGATTTCACTGTAAAATATCTTTGTTTACTAAAACTAGAACTGGTTAAACCTATGTCCTGAGAGACGATTGAAGGTAGGACTAGAAATTAGAAAATAGTACTCACTGAAAGAGTTCTGTACAACAATTAGATTTCAGTTACAAAATATTACCTTTCGGAGTTTGGCAGATACTCGATCAAAGCAAGTTAAAGTTGAAAGGGATTTTGAAAATCATGTAGTCCAATATCCTCTTTTTACAGTTAAAGAAACTTGGACCACAGGACATTAAGTGCCTTGCCCAGAGGTAAGCAAGCAGTTAGTAGCAGTGGTAAAACTAAACTCCAGTTTCTTAGTTTTTTATTGTTCTGCTACATTAGTCAAAGTCCTGTATTAGCAGAGAGCAGAAACCTAAAATCTAGGACTACTTTGATCACTTTAAACAAGATTTTTTTTAAACAATCCATACTTCTCTAGTATCTCCTGTCCTCTATCATGAAAACTCTTAACATTAAAATTTTCTAATAGTTAAGAGTCATCCAAAGATTTGGGAGAAAAATTGATAGGTCCGGAATTGGACTCTATGGAAGAACAAGATATAGAGGGAATTCAAGTATGATAGGTGGTAGGACTAAGGGATCTTCAGTTCTCAGGTTGTGGCTCTACTTGAGGATACTTTTAGTATAAAATGGCATTCAGTAAAGCAGGATGATAATTGACATTAGATACAAATAAAATATTGAAAGATGGTTCTTAAATTTTGTTTAAATATTTTCAGTTGATTATGACATCAATGCCCACAAATATTGGAACGACTTCTACAAAATCCATGAAAATGGGTTTTTCAAGGACAGACATTGGCTTTTTACCGAATTCCCAGAGCTGGCACCTAGCCAAAACCAAAATGACATGAAGAGTTTGCTCTCAGAAAACAAAGGAAGTGAAATGCCTGAATGTAGAAAAGAGCACGGACCTGGTTTAATAATAGAAGAACAGCACCAGTGTTATTTAAACAGCCTTGGACATAAAACACAGACCTTTCCTGTGGATGAGAATGTAACTCAGAAACTCAGTCACTTGGAAATCTGTGCTGATGAGTTTCCTGGATCCTCAGCTACCTATCGAATACTCGAGGTAACCTTTTGTCGTCCTGGTAGTGGGGTTAGTGAAGTTGTTGTATTTGGAATCCTCTCCATTTTTGAGCCAATGAAATGCCTTAAATGTAGGCCAAGATATCTAGCGGTCGTGGCAAATAAAGATAGATCACCTGAGGTGCTGGGAACATATTTCATCCAAAAGTTGTAGGTCATGCTATACCTGTCATCTGGAGAAAGAGTCCCAGGTCACAAGACAACTTCTGATACTTCTCTTACTTCTAATAAAATTATAAAATAGAAGGTCATTGGGATGGTGCCTGCTTCTCAGATGTGGGAGAATTCTTAAATTTCAAGTTTGGATGGTATTGTAGAGACCAGGCTAGAGATGTCTGGGTGTGTACTGTAATTTAAGTGGTGACTACACAAAAGTGGTGACTACACACTCCACTGGGAGTTGATTCATCTTGGGATTGAGTCCTATGGTATGACTTTATAGTAATCCCTTACCCACTTCCCCAAGCAGAACATGACTTTTGCCTTTCTCTCTCTGCCTCGTAGTTTTTATGAGAACTAATTGAGATAATGTTTGTAAAGTGGCTTAAGAATGGTGTCTGGCACATAATAAGCCCTTAGCAAATGGTCACTTTTTATTATTACCACACCCAGCACTGTATTTAGGGCAATGTAACCATGACTGCCTTTCATGAATTTTTCAGCCCAGTCTATTAGAAATGTTTTTCCATGATATAGTGGATTTCAGTAAGAAAGTATTTTATCTACAGGATCATTTGCTAGAATTCAAAAATTAAAAGCAGCCTATGCCCCTTCTTCCAGACCAGCTCCCTTCTGTTAATGGAAGCCCATGCTCTTGTCTTTTATGACTACCTCTTTAAGGGCTCTTGAGGTTAGGGTCAGGAAATGTCATGGGTATTGTTTAGCTCTGGTCACTACCATCTTACCTAAGGTAATTAGGTAAGATTATATAGTATTGATTAGTTATCTAGCTTCAAGGAATTCTTTGGAAAGTTCTGTGATTAATAGTTCATTTCTGTCCGCAGGTTGGTTGTGGTGTGGGAAACACAGTCTTTCCAATTTTGCAAACTAACAAGTAAGTTTGTTGTAGTTTATAGACAGCAAAGAAGAGAAAAATGGGAGGTGGTTTTATCAAAAGTCTAACTTGATCAATGTAACAGTAGTTAATTGGAGATTTAGATTTCTGCATTATCTGTTTATGGATTGTTTTGATTTGATTTGATTTATAAGTTACCTTTGTTGTCAGGGAAATTAGTGAGATTTACAACTTATTACATTGTTAATATATGGTATTTTTTGCTATTTTAACTCTGCTGCACAGGAAAGAGAATAGGCATAATCCAGTTTGTAATATAATTCTTCTGCTCTTTTTTCTGCCCATTTCAGTGACCCAAGACTCTTTGTTTACTGTTGTGATTTTTCTTCCACAGCTGTAGAACTGGTCCAGGTAAGTGCAGTGGCTCCCTTCGGTGATTTTCACTGATGGAACAGTAAGGGTCTCCTAAAAATCAAGGTCTCTAGCTATTTTTTTATTGTAATATAGCCTGAAAGCAAAAAATTTACTGAAACAACCTGGAGTAGAGGAAAGGGGCAAACATGAAAACAGAATCTGCCAGCTGTAGAACTTTGGGCAGGTCTCTTGACCTCTCCAAACTTATTTTTTAAGGATTGAAATGAGGTGATTATTTCACTCAGGGGTCTTTGAGTTGTAAATCACAGAATGATCTAGACAAACTCAACCAATACAGTTTCTATCACAATACTTCCCTGAAGTTTATGGTGTCGTCCTCTCATTGCCCAGTGTTCATTTGCCTTTTCTATCTGTTCTTCTCTTTGCAGACTAACTTTGTGTAGTAGGTTTTTCCTGGTTTTGAACATGGTGCAGACATTCTTGCCCCTCCCAGTCTCTCACAAGTCCACCTTGTTCATTTCTCAGAACCACTCCAGAATGTCTATGTCCCTATTGCAGAGTCCTCAGAAAGAATCTGGTTGACCCAGCCCAGCTGATAATCTGTGTTCTTTTTGAATTAGCTGTGGCCAGTGAGGAACAAAGTCACATTTTGGGAGAAAAGAGATGTGGAAAATAAAGTTACCCTAAAAAGTTTCTATCATAAGTTAATTTTCCACATTTAGACAAATAGATTTTTCTGGAGAATTCTGTGATCTGTATAATATCCCATAGTTAGATTGGGAGTTGTTTTAAATCCTGCTTTTTTAATATGTTTTGTCTTTATGAGATTTTTCTTTTCCCTCTTGGTCACTTACTTTCCTGATTATTTTCCAGTCCTCACATCTAAGTCTCTAAATCAGAATAAAGAATGAAAGCAGGACATGCTTCCATAGTGTAGTGGTTAGCACATCAGCTTTACACACAGAAGGTCCTAGGTTCACTCCCCAGTGGAGCCACGGTCCATGGTCTATGGCCATGCCACCCTGAACAAGCCTGATGTCTGATCTCAGAAGCTAAGCAGGGTTGGGCCTGGTTAGTACTTGGATGGGAGAACATCTGGGAAGACTAGGTGCTATAGGCATAAATAATAATAATAATAATAATAATAATAATTTTTAAAAAAGAATGAAGAATTGGGAACATTTCATTTTAAAAACACCAGTTAGATTCCACAGGCTCTTCACTAGAGTCGTTCATAATTCTTAGCTTTTGAGTAAGGATGCGAGTAAGGATGCGTGCCTTAGAGAAGTAACCACAGTTAATACTTAAAGCAAAGTTAACTTTCCTTGAAACCCTGTGAACATTTTCTAATGCGTGTGTCCCTCCTAACCCCCTGCAGACAAATTCAGCATATGATCCTTCTCGGTGTTACGCTTTTGTTCACGATTTGTGTGATGAAGATAAGAGCTACCCAGTTCCCAGGAATAGTCTTGATGTCATCATCCTCATATTTGTTCTTTCCGCAATTGTTCCAGACAAGTAAGTTTGAGGTCTTTTAACCTGGATATTAGGGTTGGGCCCTAAATGGAAAGGATATTCTGATAGACAGGAGGAAGCCACTCCATCCAAGGTGATATAAGCATCTCAACCATTTTCCTAAATTTGCCTTGAAGTCTAACTTTTGTTCAGCCTCTAAACCTCTTCCCATTGACTGCAGTGGTTAGTTCTTTTCATTTTTATGGTTTAATATCCCTCAAAGAATAGGGGAGCAGTCTTTAATGGACGTGTGGAGAAATTCCCTATTGATAATCTCATAGCACGCTGTTTTAGAACTGGGTGCCACTACTCTTAGGTAACATCTCATTATTGGCCTTTTTAAATGCTTTAAATAAGCTAGGTTTATTAACAGCACAGAATTTACAGTGAAGCTTAGCTCAGATGTTCTCTGATCCTTCAGCTCTGTGAAAAACTGAGGAACAGTAGAATTTTATAAAATCAAGTTTAGGTATAAGGAAATTAAATTCCTATACCCTAAAAATACTATTAAAGCCTCATAGCCTTCAACAACCTGTCGTCCTGGTAAAATACTGTCTCAAGGAAGCAGTGTTGGTTGGAGACCCATGAGAGTGATTGATCTAGCCCCTGTTTCCTCTAGAATAGCATTGAGTCATCTGACAGGGATATTGTGAGGGTGCAATAAAGACAGATGGAGGGCAGCCTAAAGGGCCCAGTGTGCTTCTCAGCATTAATAACTGCAGAAGTTTGAATGCTTCAAACTTTTTAAAACTGACATAGACTGAAACAAAACATTAAAATTAATTGATTACTTGATATTTAAATAGACTTTCAAGTGTGTGTTTTGTTTTGTTTTATTTTGTTTGTAAGTTTGTAGCATTTACACTTCTGAATTTAGAAAAGCTGAAACCTGCACTAAATCTCAGTATGGAAACTATGGAAAGAAATGTGAAGTGATCTGCCCATAGTTACTCATTTGCATACTGTCACCATGTAAATTATGTGTTCTTGAGGCTCAGTCTTTATTTAACAAATAGAAAGATCAACTTTCTGCACTCAAACAGCTTGGGCCTAGTGGGGCAGGCAGATGAGTCAACTAGCATTCCCACACCTGGTGAGACATGGGAGCACAGGGCAAGGATGGCTTCCCCATGAGGTGATCCTGAGAGGAATAGGAAGTGAGCCAGGTAGAGGGTATGTCACTTCCCTCACAGTGGAGCCCTAAGGCAGATGCAGGTTATCCTCGGGCCTCTTCATACCAAAAGCAGTGGGTTGAAGCCACAGTTGTGAGCAGGCAGCAGAAGGCACACAAGTTTGGTTGTGTGCTCCCAATCTAACTGAAGCAAGGGCAGAGGATCTAAGATTTCAGGATTAGCAAGTCAGTGGGCTTTTCAGAATACGTGACAAGGAAAAGGAACCCTGTCCTTAAAGAAACCTGATCTTCATTCCCTGTTTCCCCACAGGATGCAGAAGGCTATCAACAGGCTGAGCAGGCTTCTGAAGCCTGGAGGAATGATGCTTCTGCGAGATTATGGCCGCTATGACATGGCTCAGCTTCGGTTTAAAAATGGTATTTTGCTCCTATAATCAAAACAATAGTTTTGCCATCAGAACAAACAAAGTAGAACAGAACAGAGACTCTAGAATTATAGCTCTAAAGATAAAACCACTTGATACATGACAAGGGTGGTCTGTGTTTGAAGACTTGTATAATCTAGGTGTTAGGGAGGTCATTTTAACTAAGACAGCTACTTTTAGAAGAGCTATTTTTACAAAAAGATATTTGATTACATAAATAATTTTAAAAGTGGTATGGCAAAAGATGCCATTAAAAATTTAAAAGACATATTTTGGTGCATAGAACAGATAAAGACCTATTATCTATGCTCTTCAAGAGGCTGTTGGCAAATTGATAAGAAAAAGATCAGTGACCCACCCAAAAAACAGGGAAGGGATATTTTAGAGTTGACTCATGGAAGAACATAGCCAAAGGACCAAAAACAAAACTTCAAGGAGATAAAAATAACATTGAGATCCAATTCTTAAACCTATTGCTGGTCAGTTCAAAGAAAGTGATATGCTCCTCCATTATTGGTAGAAACATGAATCATTATGGCCTTATTTAAAGCACTTTGTATTATCTATTTAACCCAATAATCCTGGAAATTCTTGAAGAACTAGTCTGTAATATATGCATAAGCAAAATCTTGGAAACAAAGTGAATACCTCTGGATAGGGGACTGTCGTGCCTGCCATGTGAGGCAGACCCCATACCACTGGCTCAGGAGTGGAGGGTGTTGCCATTGCTTTACCAAGGGAGAAAAACTGCACACGAGAATTTTAAACTTGATCCCACATGTAATGACTGCTGGGGAGAAATACACAAGGAAGCAAAAGAGCAAGTAGATTTTATTGACATTCAAAAGGTGAAAGATTTCACACCAGGTTAAACTGGCATAAAGTCGGGGGCATAGCAGAAGGGTGAGTGTCCAGGATAAAACTGTGTGTATTATCATTTATGAATGTGTGTGTAGACACATGGAGAGACCTTAAGTTTCTTTTCTCTCTCTCTCTTTTTTTTTTTTTTTACAGTATTTATTTAATCAGGGAAAGGGGGAAAAACACCATCTGTTTCAGCATCACACAGAACTCTAAAACAGACCTGAGAATCTAGCACTGTGGTTTGAATATTCCCCGGGGTTGCTCTTGTCCAAAGCACCATTTGTAGGAGAGAAATTGGAAATTCCTGCCAAGTACCAAATACGACCAAGAAAATTTCATTCTCTGCCCAAGAAGTTAATCTGTGATGTACATTTGTTTGACAGTAAAGTTCAAAGAAGTGCTTCAAAGTTTTTCTAATTTTTACCACATCACTCTGCAGGTCAGTGTCTGTCTGAAAATTTCTATGTGCGAGGTGATGGCACCAGAGTTTACTTCTTCACACAAGGTATGAAAATACTCATCTTTGCTAATTGCGCTAACTCCCCAAGTACCATATTAGATGCTCATTGGTGTACTTTCAGAAGTAAAATCATCTGGCCCTCCTTCCTTTTTGCAGCCTTTCCCTGCCCTTCCCCATCCCTCACAGCCGACCTGAACCGCTCACTGTTCTCCAGATAGGCTCAGCTTGTTCGCACTTCAGTTCTCCTTGCTCTGTGTGCTTTTCCTCTCTGTCACTTTGTCCACAACAGGAAACCAGCCTGTTTTGCAAGAGCCCAGCTGTTTCACCCTCTAAGCTGGATTATGTCTTAGGTGCATCTGAGTTAAGGTGAATTTAGCATTCACTGCTCTGTTCCTTGCCCGGCTGTGAGTTTTCCTCCTCCACCATTGCCTTAAGAACACTCCATTCCTGGGCCCTTTGTCAGGTCATAGACTTTTTTGAGCCTTTGGTTAAAGTGATGGAACCTCTCTCTTTAAAAAAAAAAAAAAAGGCTTTGTATACATATATGTAGATTTTTTACGTGTAATGTTAAGGTGTCGACAGAGCCCTTTGTGAAAATTTTTCCTCCTTAGCTAGCTGACTCCTGGGGAAGCTCTTCCTCTGGATTCCAGACTGCCCTTCTTAGATGGTATGGCTCCTCCTACCTAAATGTGAACTTGGCTATTACCAAGCCACTACTGCATTTATAACTAAACAGCCCCACCAAAGTCATTTAAAAAGTACAAATAATGACAGTGATCTCAAGGAGCTCCATTTAACATGGGGAGTGGTAAACACTTTTTTTCTTCAGAAGGAAATACATAAACATCTCTTTTTAAAACTAGATGAACTGGACACACTTTTCACTACTGCTGGACTGGAAAAGGTTCAGAACCTGGTGGATCGCCGATTGCAAGTCAACCGAGGGAAACAGCTGACAATGTACCGAGTTTGGATTCAGTGCAAATATCGCAAACCTCTTCTGTCCAACACTGGCTCCTGACATGATGGGAGCTCATTGGGATGTTTTAAAAAGAACAGCCACAAATGGTGTCTTGTTGATGTTGGATAGCTCAAGAATTCAAACAAACTTGAGCCTTAAACCTAGGAAAAATTACATTTAATGAGATTCTAACAATTGTGTTTCATATTTATGAAGCCCTTTACTATATACTTTTTCTCAAGTTTTTTTTTACTTTGAGATCTCAAGAGACTCTTGCCATTTTGTAAGTTATCTTAACTGAACCATTCACGGGAATTAGAGATTTAAAAGACAACAGGAATTTATTTCTATGTGAAAGTATTATATATGATAACGCATCATTTGTCTATAAGTTTTATTAAATTGTTTGAGAGTTCACATACCTGGTTCCATGATATTTTAAGTATGTCTCCCCCTCTAAGTAACCTGTATCTAAAAATTAAAAGGATCTTCACTTTTAGGATTGTCTTAATTTTTATTGTGCCCTTAAGTGTTTGACATAAAAGGTATTAGGAGAACCATAAGTTAGCCTCATAAGTGAATGTGGCTAAATGTGATCATCATCAGTGTTGCTTTTTTTGTTCTGCTTGTTTTCATTTACCACTTTTACATGGTTCTTTCTTGGTGGTCCATAAGTTATAGGATATATTCTTAATTTTACCAAATAAAGAATTTCAATTCTTCATTCCTACATTTTGGATTTTCAACTTAAACTTAGATACTTTCATACATGTTTTATTATTTTAGTTATATATGTGAAAATATGAAGACAAGCAATTTTTAAAATAATACCAAACTTAAATGTATAGTACCAGGAGTATAACAAAAATAGGCTTTTTTAATTGAATCATTTTTAAGAGTAAGTTGCAAGGTGATGACCCAACACTCCTACATACTTTAATGTTTAATTCCTATTTTAGGACATTCTCCTTTACCAAATCCATCAGAAGTAGAAATTTACATGGAAACAGTGCCATCTACAGATAACCAAGTTTTCCCAGTGGTCCCAATATATCGTTTAATCACTACCCCCTTTTCCCCATCCCCCACCCCCTCAAAAAATTTTTTTTTACTGTATTTAGTAGTCATGTCTCAGCCTCCTGTAATCTGGAATAATCTTTTTGGCTTGTTTTCATGACCTTGATATTTGAAGATTACAGACTATTTTGCAGACATCCTCAAATTGGGTTTGTTGATGTTTCCTCATGATTTGGTTTAAGTTCTACCTTTTTGGCAGGAATATCAGAAGTGGTGCTGTGCATCTCCCATTGCTTCCTATTGGACTTTAAGCTTTTGAATTAACCAAGTATTGGTGATATTAACCTTGATCACATGATTGAGATGGTGTCTGCTACAATTCTCCACTGAAAAGTTACTAGTATTTTGTAGATTAGTGTTTTAAGACTGTGCAAATATCTCATTCCTCATCAAACTTTACCCCTTGGTTTTAGCATCCAATTGCTGTTTCTTGACTGAAGTAATACTGTGATGGTGGCCACATAGTATTTTCTAGTCCCATCACTCTTATTTATTGGTTGGCATTCCCTTTTCCAACAATCCCAACTCCCATGATCCTTATATTGGGCCAATCCCCTCGTATATAACCATTCTTTTGCCACCAGCCACACATGGATGCCCTTCTCACCCCTCTTGGGATCTGACACCCCACTGCAAGTCACTGTTGCCACCAACTCATCAGAGACACCCTTCTCACCCTGCCCTGGGTCTAGTAACCCCATGAGGCCGCCACCACCACCTATCCCCTATAATAATGTCTACCCTGCTCGGCTTCAGCTAATGTATTTTAAAAGGTGGGAGGAAAGGAGCTCCCATCTTTTCCATTTATACTGAATTTATTTAAAAGGAGAAGAATGAATCACTGGAAAGGTATTTCATTTATCTTTTGAAATGAACAGATATATTAACAAATGATCCACTAAAGACCTTCCTTTGGCATCTCTGAAGCATTTCAAAGCATCTTCCTAGCCTCTGACTTGGGTCTTGGGCTCATAAAGATGAGCCTTTTCCTGCCCCCTGCTCCTTTTTCTTTGGCATCTGCTAAGCTCTAATAGAGAGGTGTTTCTGAAACTGATCTTCCTAAGTAGTGTTAATTTGGCTAAGGAGATCAATATTGTTTGAAAAATGAGGGACAGTTTAATTTGAAACAGATGCACTGGAGTTGTTGGAGTGGAGCTGTGTTCCCGAAGCGGTGTCTGGGCTCAAGGTGTAACACGCTCCCCCCAGAGAGCATGGGTCCATAAGAAGAGATTCATCTCCAATTTTGTGTACTTCATCTCGAGCCTGGCCTCTGCTAATGCTGTCAAACCTACGCTTTGCAATGGGTCCACTACCTGCTTTCATGTAAGTTTATACTCTTGGGCTCCAATTGGAAAATTAGGGCTTTGGAACCTTAGTAGGGAAAGGAAAATCTAATGAACGAAGACATCCTACTTCCCTTTGATTTCTCTCTTTGCTTAAAGACATTAGTAATAGTGGGAGTTATATCTGTGGCTTAAAAGAGGAGCTGAAGACAAATAGCTTCTTTCACTCTGTTCACAAAGGCCTGTTCTTTGGTTTGTGGCTGCAGCTGCTATTTTCAGAGTGTGGCTGCATCAATGCATTACAGATGGTATGTTTCTTAATTTGCTGTGCAGGTTATGATTTGAGAGGTAGAAGAAGTGCCAATGGTGAATTTCACAGGTAAAAACACTGAATTGCTACATCACTTTATTTCGATGAATTTCTAGCTTCAAGATTGGACATTGTCTCTTGACTAATGTCAGTAGACTGCACTGTATGACCAAGTTACAGGACAAATAGCTATCATCAGATTCCTTGCTTTAGGGGAAGACCCTGAGACACAGTAGCCAGAAGCTTTGTCCAAAAGCTCAAGCTTGGCATCTTCACCCTGATGTGAACCCCAAATTGCATTCATTCCCTGCCACCCTTCCTTTGAGTTTGGGTTTCTCTATTAGAACTTAAAAATTCTTAGAAGGAGCCATACTTTGTAAATTAATCAGCAATAGAGAAATACCTCCAAGGGGATGAGCAGGACTCGAGAAAGCCCTGACGTACCCTGCTCTTGGTAAGCGCCCCACACCCTCCTCAATTTTGCTTTCCTTTATTTGATATTTATTAGGTGATCAAGGCTGACAGTGCAGTTCACTAAACGATGAGTTCTTGGGGGAACATTGTATTCTCACAGCACCTGGCCTGTGGCTGAGGTACAATGAATGAGGACTGAATGACTAAATTGCTTCTTCCTACTGTGCCTAGCATTCTCCCACCTCCTGAGACACCCACTGACACAGTTTGTAACCTCAAGACCACAGAGTACAGGACTATGGTAGGAAGTATCAGCAGCTTGAGCTGGCTTGAATAAGAAAACAAGGTAGAAGGAGACAGAGTCTCGTGGACCCCCAGGGCAGAAATGTAGAGAGGCCTCAGAAGAGTCCTGGGAGGTGTCTACTCAGAGGGAGTGTCTACTGCTCCCTCTGGCTCTCGCCCTTCTCTGTTCCTCAGTCTGCTTGGAGGAGGTGACCATAACCCACCCCCAGAGGCTTGCTCTCTCAGTCATAGGCGTGCTGTGTGACCTGCACCTGCACATTTAGCTGTGATGTGAGCAATTCCTAGAATGGGTTTATAGGGCAGGCAGAGTCTCCAAAAGGCAGACCAGCTCATGTACAAAACACTTTCCCCTTCCCGAATACCGACATTGAAGTACCATCATTATTTACTTATCTCTTAAATTTACTTACATTCTTAAATTTATTTTTAGAAGAACCTGTATCACTGCTACAAATGTAAAATAGTATCACATGTCATAAACAGAAGGTATTTTTAAAAATAAATACAATGAAAACAAAAGAATATGGTAAGTTCTTGGTGGATCTCTTTGGTGTTCAAAGGCTCTGAGCTGTTGGCCTGGAAACAGCAATAAACAGAGCCAAGTCACAACCTTCTTGGAGGTCATGTCTGGATGGGGAGATCTCAACAACAAACCCATAAAACATGCAGCAGGTGGGCATGTGCCAGGAAGAACTGAGCAGAGTAGGGACCTTGGAGAGGTGGCAGAGAAAAGGAAAGGACCTTCTGGGATGTGCTGGACAGGGAAGGTCTGCTGAAGGAGGTGACATCCTTCATGGGACGTCTAGGGGAAAGAGCCTTCTAGGCAGAAGAAACAATCACTGCAGAGGTCTAAGGATCATGGTAGACTCCCACACTCCACACCGCAGTGTGGGGAACACTGTCATAACTTAAGGGGCTATTAGTCACTCTTGTAATACACATACCTGCCTTTAGCGTATTTTAATGAGTACTAACCTGTGCACTGCGTATCAAAAAATGCGTAAGAATGATCACCTGTTTCCTACTGAAACAGGCCCAGCCAGGATCTGGATTCTTCTCAGTTCATCTAGGGACTATGAAAAGTATGAAGCCACCCCAACTCGCAAGACTCTGGTGTATAAAACCAGGATTATTGGCCTGTGATCTGAGATATAACTGACAAGCAAAGGGGATTTCCCTAGGAAAGGAAGCTGCTTGAGAAACTGAAGATCATAAGTTAGTTGTTAAGAATACATCAGAGCCCAGGAGTCGAATGGCACCAAAAGAGGTTTCTGTCAAAGCCATGGCTGTCCTGAGGTCCCCCACCTGCACCAACGAAACAACTGCTGAGCAGACCTGTGGTAACACTAACAGGCGTTTGTTTAGGCCTTAATAATCTTTCAAAAGTTTTCACATATTTAATTCTCACAGCACCTCTGCAAAGTATAATTATCTCCATTTTACAGATGAGGAAATCTAAAGTTCAGGGAGGGTAGGTGGTTTACCAAGGTCAGACACTAGTGTTAATCGTAAGATAATTAGTTTAAGATTAAGGAGGGGTGATTTGATAGAAATATTTGACATAATATGGGGGTTCAAATATTCTTGGCTCCAACCAACCCTGCCTGACCAGAAAACGTTACACCTGCTCGGAGGTTACCCCTGCTGCCTGCCTTGTCAGAGAGGGAGGAGGAGAGAAGGCGCTGGCTCCTGCCCACCCCTACTCCACCCCCAAACCTCCCAAGGAAAAAGAAAATGCTGCAAATCAGCTACATAAATTGTGCCAGTTTTGCAACATTGTACAAATTGCAACATTTTGTCAAAATAGATTTTAATTCACCACCTGTACCCTGTGGTGGGGACCCGCCTGTGAGACTCAGCTGGGGTGAAGGGATAACCTGGATTCTGCCACCTCATCTTCCTGAGGGTCTCCTCCAGGCCCAGGGCTAGCATCACGGGCTGTTCATTCACACAGTGCCAGGAGCTCACAAAGGCCCATGCTAGGTTTGATGCTCTGCCGTTGCTATCTTGAAATTCTTAATTTTTAAAGAAGGAACCCCGCAATTGTGTAGCCAGTTCCGCTGCTGCTTCTTTCTTGCCCTTTCCTCTTTTATCCCTCCTTAGGAAAGAGTGTCTTCTCTTGACCTATTTTTCCCTTCCCTCCTCAGCTGACTTTTGGCAGTCCTGGGTTTGGCCTTCTCACCCAGGACAGGACCCTCAGCCCACCTTTGGCTCATCCTGCCTTTCAAAGCCCCTCTCCGCTCTCCCATCAGACAGGCTTTTCAGACACCCCAAGCCTAGACCTCTCAGGATTTCCTGTTCCTACCAGGCCCTATATGTACCCCATTTTCTCATGATTGGTACCTTCTCCTCATGCAAATCTCCAGCCTCCGCGACCCCAGAGTTCTTCCCAGCTGACACCCTTGACCAGTGTCTCCAGTCTCCCTCAGAACCTTCTCCATGCCCTCAGGCATTTTATATTATGTAGCTTTATCTAACTCATGACATATAGCACTGTTGTTTATTATCTACCTCCTGCCCCTAGACTATAAGCCCACTTTGTTTACTCTGTGCACAGATGTATCCTTAGTACTTTATAATGGTGTCTGGAACATAGTAGGTACTCAAGAAATATTTACTGAGTGGTTGAGTACATAGACTGTCACTCGAGCTGGGTCCATAGAGAGAGAGCATCATGCATCAAAGTGAGGAAAGCCAAGTTCTGTCATCTAGCCAGCAGGAAATAGTGGGGCCAAAGCTGAAATTCCAAGCCTGTTAGCTCCGGGTCTGTGGACAGAAGAAGACCCCTAAATATTTCTCAGGAGCCAGGCATACCTGGGAAAGAGTAGAGAGTGAGAGCCAGCAAGGGAGCAAGGCCGCCCAGCTTCCTTGAAGAAGGTCCTACCACTATGGTTGAAAGGTACAGAAACAGTTACAGGGAAGTCTGCTGGCTTGGGCCCCATGGTACACAGAGACTACAAAAGAGTAAATGAGCTGGTCCACTTTGAATCTTGAAATGCCATCGGTACTCAGATAATTCCCAAATCTATGTCACAAGCTAAGGATTTCACTTAAGCCTTGAACTAGTTTATCTAAATACCTCCTGGACACCTCTCTCTCCTGGAAGGCCCTTGGGCACCTCAAGCTCAATCTATTTAAAGCAACTCATAAGAGCACAGATTGGGGGTGAAATTCTGGAGACAGCATTCCATTTGTTTGTTCTCGGTGTCATCTTGGCCCAGTTACTAAATTCTTCTGATTCTTAGTTTCCTTAACTATAAATCGGGTATAAACAATAATAATAATCCGGCAACCCTAGTTGCCTCTATAACTCAATCCTAACAAGCCCGACCCCATCTAATCTCAGAAGCTAAGCAGGGTCAAGCCTGGTTAGTACTTGGATTGGAGACCACCTAGGAAGACCAGGTGCTATAGGCATAAAAAATAAAATAAATAAATAAAGGATTGTAAACTGACAAGGTCCTTGTAATCTGTGAGGTCAACCAAGGATTGCCTTGCCTAAAAAATAAAAAAAATAATTTAAAAATTAAAAAAAAAATTGTGGCAGAAAGCACTAATCTAAGGTCTCAAAGAGTGATGAAGAGGAGGGTAAGACCTTTGGGCTTTCAGTGAATTTTGCCCTAAGTCAGGGTCAGTGTCTCCACTAGGCACAGGGCCTGGTCTCTATTAGGGTAAGTGCCTGGGGCCCACAATATCTGTAGTATCCCTTTAAAATGTTTTAAATTTATTTTAAATTCGGAATAAAACAATTAATATGATGGTGGCGAATATATGATAATAAAGGCAGTTTAGATTGCATTTGTTTTTTATACTAAGATCTATCTAGATAGATTAGCGAATATATGATAATAAAGGCAGTTTAGATTGCATTTGTTTTTATACTAAGATCTATCTAGATAGATATTTTTTTAATGGAGGAAAGAGCCCATGAAAGCACAAGTGCCCAGGGCCCATTAGAGTCACAATGTGGCCAGGCCCTCAGTGGACATTAGCTTCCCAGACAGAGGGGGAGAGTCAGTGGAGGTAGATGTGAGTGAACCATTCCTTCATTCCGCCTTCCTCATCTGCCCAACTCCTGCTGTGTCAGGGAAACGTGTGGGAAGGATTGCTTTATAGTCTTTATGATTTCTGTATGCATGTAGGGCTGTCTAACGGTTTGGGAGAAATATCAGTGGGTGAAGAGTTTCAAATGTTGGCATTCAAGACATCAAGGAACAAAATCCAGCCTTTTTACATTTATTCTTATGGAAATGATTTCTATTTATGCTTCCTGCTATAGTTTGCTTTTCTTGGAGCACAGAAGAGCAGGACTCCTTGGGGAGAATGTCACATAGCAGGTAACCCTCCAGCAGGATCTTGGAGGATGAAGATTTTTTTTCCAGGTGGATAGGATGGGGTGATGGTGTCTGGTCAAAGGAATAGAATTTCACAAATACCTATTTGCAGAAGAAAGCAGCAAATGGACAGCATAACAGTTGTTCTGGAAGGACAGTTCAAGGGACAGTTCTCCTAGAGTCTTGTGAGAATTAGAATTGTCTTCTAGTCACTTCCTCCCAGACAGATGGTGGAGGTCTCAAATGATACGCGGATTTGGGACTTTATCCTGTAAGGAGCAGAGGGCCAGTGTGGACACTGAAGGAAGGCCAAGAGAATAATTATAGGGACATTTAAGGTACCTCTGACAGCAATTCGGGTAGAGAGAGAATTGCAGGGGAAGAAGGGGTATGTGGTTAGGTGGGTGTGATAGTGACCAGAGCAGGGAGGTCAGTAAGGAGAAGGTTCCACTACTTCCAACACAACAGGATGAACCAGTGCTGTGGAAGTGAAGACAGAATGGTGAGAGCAGGGTGGGGCCATATTTAACGCGCACAATGGATAAGGTTGGTGGTGGGTATGAGGTGAGGCGGCAGGGAAAGAGAGAAACTGAGGATAACCTTGAAGTTTCTGTTTCTCCCCATGGAAGAATGTTGATGCCATAATTAAGGCTTCAATCAAGAGAAGGAGGGTGAACTTGGAGGGTATGGAGGCAGAGTAATGAGCCACAACCAACCTTTTATTGAAAAAATAAAAGACAGTTCCCAAGAGGTCACGTGCTGCCAAGAGGCCAAGGCACTGAAGATTGAGCAGAGATGCAGAGACAGCTTGTGTGGGTCCATCGCCTGCCTCTCTCCCAGGGCTGCTCCCCTTCCCAAGCCCTCCAACCCGGGATGGAACCAGACTGAGTCCCGCAGCCATGTTTCTACCCGACACACTGCTCCCCGACCACAGGTGATTGGACAGGAGCGTGCACGTGACTACATCTTAGCCAATCAGAGTCCTTCCCAGGACATTGCTGCGAGCACAGCCATGAAGGCCGAGGAGAGGGCGGCCATCCAGACTCAAGGTAAGAGCGTTGCAGGAAAGACGACAGCCAGTCCAAACCAAGGTCTGAGCAGGGAAAGCCCAGCATTCAAGGAGCTAAAAGGAGGCCAGGATCGGACCACCGGGCAGAATGGTGGGCAAGGGCCTCATAAACCTGGCTGTGTTGGGAGGTTTTCTCATTACAAAGGGAAGCTGTTGGAGGGTTTTAACAGAGGGAGTGCCCCAACTGACTAAGGCTGGATTACGTTTTCAAAGATTAGCACAGCTGGAAAGTGACTGAGGGGTGGGGCAAGGGTAAAGGGCAGTTTGGAAGCTCCTAATGGTGGACCCGACTTCAGTGGTGGCGGTAAGATGTAGGGGATGGGGTCCAGACAGGACCTAGAGTTGGGTGGTCTGGAGAGGTAAGCGGGGAATCTGGACAGATGGTGGACAATGTATGATGCTGTTACTGAGATGGGAAGGAAAGGAAGACATGAAAACATACCTGTGGACATGTTAAGTCTGAGGTGTAGATGGCACGTTCCAGGGAAATGCTGAGAAGGTAATGGGTACATTAGTTCAGAGTTGGGGAGACCGTTCAGTGCTGTAGGGCCCTGGGTGCTGAAAATGTGAATTGAATGGCATCAGAATGCAGCTGGTATTGAAACCAAAGCCTAAAAGAGACTACCTGGGAGCTCAAGAGAAGGGGCCCAGTGTGCAAAGTCCGGAGTCCAAGCATTCAGAGGACTGTTTGTTCAAGGAGAAAGAGCAAGGAAAGCAGGAGGAAACCAAAGGCACGGTGACCTCAGAGGCCAAGAGGACACAGCCCTGGGTGAGCCCCTGCTGAGGCCAGAGAGGGATCTTTTAGATTTGGTGATAAAGTTACACTGACCTTGGACAATCTGGCTGGAGTGATTGATCTGGGGTGGACCTCATCCATGACTGGAATCGGATTTAAAAATAGCCATGAAGGATATCTTTGGGGCAACTGGGAAAATCCAAAAATGGACTTTATATTAGATAATATTGTATCAGCCTTTAATTTCTTGTGTGTGATAATGGTCTGTGTTACGTAAGAGGGGATCCTGGTTCTTAGAAGACACATGCTGTAGTATTTATTGTATGTTTAAGGGTGAAGGAGCAGGATGCTGGAAACTTTCCAGTAGTTCAAAAATAACAACAAACTAAACACACACACACATATATATGTATCTATTACTTATATAAATTATGTTTACATTTATATATAGATATGTTTTCTATCAGATGGAGAAAGAGAAAGCAAATGTGGAAAAATGCTAATTGGAAAATCTAGATGGAGGGTGTTTTAATAGTTTTTCAACTTTTCTGTAGGCTCAGATTTTTCCTAAAAGAATTGAGAAATATAAATTAGCTTGAACAGCAGGTGACAAGGAAATGGAAACAGCATTGTTTTCAAGGAGAGAAATGGTACAGTAAGTAGCTGGAGGGGAATGTGAGATCAAGGGAGGGTATTACACAAAATTTAAAAACATGAGAGCATGTGTATATGATGTCAGGGATGTTTCTGTGGAAAAGGAGAACTTGGTGATGTCAGGAAGGGGTGAGAGGTGCAGGGCAAAGTCCTTGGGCAGGCAGGCAATGGCCTTGAGCACATGGACGACAGCCTTTGGTTTTGGGGTAGGGGCACTGCCCTGAGATGCTGTGCTAGGCCACGGGGTCACTGGTGGTGGATGTTCCTGTCTGATGACTTTCTTTTTCTTCACGAAGTAGGATCTGAGGCTCTCAGCTGACAAGGGTCAGGAGGGCAAGTAGATTGGGACTCAGGGCCAAGAAAAATCTGGTGAATTTGTTTTTTTTGTGTGTGTTTAAATGTGAATGAATATTATTCATCGGCTTAGGAAAGGAGCCATCAGAGGAGAGATTTAAGTCCTTATATGTCTGGCCTCAGTTCTCTATCTGTAACATGAGGGTGTTAAACCGGGAGCTCTCAAAAGCCCCCCAAACTCATGTACACTCAGGGTCCCCTTATGACACCCAGTGGGGAGCTTTGACTGAATAGCACGTGTTTGGGTTATTTAAGAATTAAAGATAGCAAAAACTAGACACTTACTTAAGAGGTTTCTAATAGAGGGTAAAAGCTAATATATACAGAGAGACATTTGAAAGGCAGGCTGTTTAAGGCTTCAGGGCACCCCTGGGGGAGTGAGGAGGTGGCCCAGAGGTGGCTGGAGCTCTGAGATGCCTTGACGAGGCGCCTTTTGGGTGAAAGTAGTATGAAGTCCCTTTGAGAGTAAAATCCGTCTCCTGGCTCTCGCGAAGTTGGCATTGCACAGCGTGAAATTAAACAGCATGTTAATGTGATTAACACTAAGTAAATCTTCGTGTGTGAGCAAATATAGTATGAGTGGGTTCAGGAATTTTAAAATATCTATTATTAAAGATAGCCTGCAGGGCTGCAGTGGCATCTGATGACAAGCCATAGGCTGCTATGGGAACCTAATATCCATGTAATCCTTTCCTCAGGCAAGGAGCACCTTCAGGCTTCTAGACTAATGCTCTTACAGATCCTCTCAGGGGGACTATCACGCTACCCCATTTTATAGATGAAGAAACTAAGGGCATTGTTAACAGCAGGTTTCTAATATCGTTGAAGGCAGAGACCGTTGGTGTCATTGGCTCCCCAGTGACTGGCAGAGTGACTGGGAAAGGGAAGGATCGTCTCAACCTCTGAGAGGTGGCCCAGTGAGCCAGGGGCACTGTGCTGGGACATGCCTGCTGAACGCCTGGCTTTGTGCTGAATGCTTTACGCAGATGGTCTCACTTAGTCTTGGAAACAGTCATTGGCACTTGGTAATATTAACCTCAAGAGGAAACTGAGGGCAGAGAGGTTAAATAACTTACCAAAGGTCACCCAGCAGAATCACAATTCAAGTTCAGATTTGTCTCAACCAAAAGCTTGTGCTCTTGCCTGCCTGTCTGGATAGTATCTTCCAGGAGAGCACGGTATGGACTTGGAGAGTTGCTGTATCCATTTTATTTGAAAGAGGTTAGCACAGTGTTGAACACAGGTAATCAGGAGCTTGACTGAGGGACTGACAGTTTGAATGGTTGACTGAGTGGAAATGTGAATTCCTGTTTTGTGAGGTCTTTCTCTTCGAATTGAAGATTTCCCCATAGCTTATAAATGCTCAATCTAATTAAGGCAAAAAGGCATCAGAGAATTGCTAGGCCTTTCCTTTATTAACTGTCAAGTGCAATCCATAGGCTGTTTACGTGCCAAGGTCAGAGATCAATCTTCAGCTGCTCTCCTTTCATTCATCTGGCAAAGCCAGGAACATAAAGTTTATTGATGCAAAACTGATTGGCAGGCAGGGGTAACAAGGTGGCGGGGACAGGGAATATCAGAAGGAGTCCTAAGCCACTCCGGGGTCAGTCCTGCTCCTTTGCCGTGCTAACATCCGTGCTCCAGGTTACTGGGTCATGGCTCTCTGCACCACAGTCTAGAAGAGCAGCAAATGTCTGGACCTTGGGCAGTGTTCATGGAGCCCAAGATGGAGAGGGGAATGAGTCCCTGCTCTTGGCTTTGTCTATTATTTTGGGAAGGAGTGAGTGTGGCACAGACGGTTAGGTAGGGATGGTCTTGAAACTTCATAGATCAAAGGAATTCCTGTGTAATTCTCCATCAGACAGGTCTGGGAACCAGAAAGAGGAAGGTCATTATTACATCTGCAGGACCCAGCCTGACTAAGTGATCCCCTGTCTCTGGCGAGCTCCTGCCAGTGCCTCCTCTGTGCCCACCAGCATAGAGAGGCAGGGAGGCATGTGTGAGCCTACACCTGGCTGTCCTTGCGGAGCATCCTCAGGCTAAAAACCAGGAGGCAGGCAGTACATTCTAAAAGAGGGAGGTAGCCCTAAGAGTTGTTGTGGTTCATGCCACTCAAGGTGGGGAAAGGACTCAAATATTGTTCTTTTTTATTAGGACCAAACTTGATTCTGTCTGATCTGAGGAAAAACCCTGACTGCAGGTCATTTTAAATACCTTCTGAGTTTCTGTAACTCAGAAATAATGTTTTTTCACAGCAAATAGCTATCTGGGTTTAACCCTACACACTCACACATCACAAAGTAAAATAGTCCATTTAGAAGCAAAATGAATAACAAAATTAAACAAAACAAACCTCCAACCCACCCTTATTTTATTTCCTTAGGAAACAGTCCAGATTCAAGGTCTAGTCCAAGCAGGGCATGTTTCCTGTCCTGGTCTGTTTCTGGACAAGCAGTAGGGCAAAGTCCCTTTTCCCCTTCTCCTTGGTGGGGCCAGGCCCAGGTTGCACAGAGCTCCAGAGAGAAATGTCCCCCAAGGAGCAGGGCAGGAGCCTCCCTGAGTTCAGTCAGTGATGAGCAATGGTTATTGTCAGGCACTAGGATAGGAAGGTGATTAAGGATCCCAGAGACTCACACACCAACCACTAACCATAATAGAACAGAATATAGGCTATTTACACTAGGAATAAAGTGTTGTAGGTACACAGGGAAAGAAGGGGTGTGGGAGGGGCTTCGGTGGTTCCCGAAGTGGTTTCTTCATGAGGTAGTTGTCAGAAACTCTAGGGGTGGGGTCAGCATTCTGTGTTTGAAGAAGCCCCCAGGTGATTCTGATGCCTGGGAAAGTTTAAGAATCATGTGGAGACTGGCAAACTCCCCCACTGGCTCATTTACATATTGCCTGTGGCCACTTTCCTGCCAGCCAGCAGAGTTGATTGTGTATTTCTGATAGAGTCGATATGGCCTGCAAAACTTAAAATATTTACTATCTCTCCCTTTATAGAAAAAAATTGCTGCCATTTCCCCACACCCCCCAAAAAAGTGGGTATTGGGAAGAGGCTGGTCCCCTGCCTCCTGGGATCCCACCTCTGTGGCTGGTGCTGCAAGGGACTCTGGCAGCTACAGTTTAGTCAGCCAGGTGCTGGGGCTCAGCCCTAGTTCGGGGACTTCCTGAAAACTGTAAACAGAAAATTTTATGCATGATAAATACATACTAGCCAACACAACTAGGAAGGTGGGTTTTTAAAAAGCGAGAGAAGTAAATTCCAGGAAGCACCCGCCCTGCCCGCTGCTGACTGCCTGTTCCGGTAAACACTGTGCTTGATGATTTAGGTGGCCTAACTCCATCCTCTGAGATGAGTATTGTATCCCCATTTTACAGGTGAGGAAGTTGAGGCTGGAAGATGAAGTGACCAACCCGAGTCCCCAGAGTTCAGCAGAGTAGAGCTTGGGCTGGATCCTGGATCAGCCTTGTGCCCGGGTCAGGCTCTCTGCCCCACACCTACCACCTCAGTTTGCCTAGTTATAAGATGGAAATTCTCCTGGAGGACAATAGGGCACTTCACAGGAATCTGTAATTGTAACACACACACTTCTTATACTATTTCCAGTGGAGGAGATGGGTCAGCAGGGGCTGGAGAACTCAATTCAGTCTCCATTCTTGTGGTGTCCAATCCTATGGGGAGTACTGTGAGGGAAAGGGAGAAGATGTAGGGCCCACAAGAGCACAGGACCAGTTCTCACCTGCTTGAGCCATGCAGGCTAGGTGAGACTATGCAAACATTGAGTGGGTGCTACATACCAACCCCACAGGCTACAGGTCCTGTCCAGCTCCTGGGTATGAATCAGGGGTGCCACAGGGAAGAAGGACTTGGTGGTTCGGTGAGTCTTGTGTTCCTGTGAGAGGAGAGAAGAACCTATCGGGATATTTCCTGCCACGTTTATAATCAGATTGGGGAACCTGTTACTGTGTGATATCCTTACAGCGTTGATGCTGGAGACTGGAAGTCAGAGCAAAAGTAATGTCTTGTCCTGCTACCGCTTAAGAAACCTGAGGGCTAAAACGCCTCTGTCTGGGTGGTTAAAACAGTGACCAAGACAGCCCCCTCCCCCCACCAAGTTATCTCTTTTGGCTTCCAAATATTTTCTTAGACTAGGAAGACAAAAAAATATTCTTAACAAACAGAATAATGTGGTATGTCAGGCAAAAGTTAAAACCTCTGAAGAAAGCATGCATTTTGAGGAAAAGACTAAAGATAAACCTGCTTTCTCTCATCAGACAAATCAGTGTTTATAAACTGACAGTTTTATTATTTTAAACAAGCATCTTGGAGTGTCTTCTACATGCCAGACACTATGCTGATCTTCTTGACCTCAGAGCAACTGTGAGGGGCGGGTCATGTGAGCAGCTCCATCTTACTGTTGCGCGGCTGGGCTCAGGATGGTGAATGACACTTGGTTGAGCCTCACCGAGAGTGTGTGGCATTGCTGAGTTTTGAACCCAGGACTTGGGACTGTGTCTTCTATTCCTTTCATGGCATCATATTTACTCTGTAACTAAATCTGTGCTCAGGAAAGAGCACAGGGACCCCAGGGAGACACAATACTTAGTCTGTGGATGGTCTCGTGTTGAGCTGGTAATGTATTTTTAGGGCAATAGTTCTTAGACTGGATTGAACCAACTCCCATTGATAATGGACCCTGGGCTGCTGCATAGACAGGCTATGCAGGCTGTAGAGCACGGCCGTAATGCCAGCCTTCTTTCCCTGTTGCAACCATCATTTTAGGGACACCTTGTCTTGAAAGGATAATTTTATCTTGCATTCCCATGATACTTTTTTTTTTTTTTAATTCAAAAGACTACTGTATTCACTGGCTAAATGCTTAGCGCAACCTTGGGAGGAGGACAGATGTTAGCTCTCAGTTTGATAGATGAGGAGATAGAAGTAACTTTCCTAAAATCTTATGCCAATGCATGCTAAAGCAGAGTCTAAAACCTGGGACCTCACTGAAACACCTGCAAAACCTGAAAACAAAACTTGGAAGACTCCACAGTGATGGACGCAATCAGCCACCCACAAAGCAGGGTTAGCCAAGAGTGGGTTATCTAAATTTCTAAGAAAATGTAAGCCTACACATTGCTTGTGGTTGCAGAGAGGTGTGACCTGCCCACCCAGCATCTAAAAGAGGGGAGTCTAAAAAGCAGGGCTTTGGTGTAATTCCATGAGAGGGACGAGGCCCTATTTTGAGGCATTGGCAATAGCAGCTTAATATATCTTGACAAAGTGGAGCCGTTAAAATTAGCCCACAATTTCTCCTAGTCACCCAAAGAACCTTCTGGTTTTGGTTTGCCTTCCTGAGTAGCTTTCCTGTGAGAAGAGTCTGCTGGTCAAATGTTATTACGTGACAGTCATGTTCTCCTTTTAAAATGAATGAATTGGCGTCCTGAGTTTTGTACCGTTCTCTCGGTATTTTGATTACATTCTTCCTGAGTTGGATTAACTGGGGCAAGGGGCACCTGAAGAACTGAGAACCAAATTCTGGGTGACGGTGAATCTGATAAGAGTCTTACCTAAGTAACTAACTAATTGCCAGGTAGGGAATCTGTAATGAAGCAAGAAACCAGAACAAGGTAAACGAGTTAACTGAACCAAACTAAAGCAGGTGGCACCTGGAGAAGGCCTTAAGAACTCAAGTCTGCTCATGGGCAATAGATAAAATGGTAGAAAGGGAAGTGGGACAGAAAAGTATGAATTTATTGAGAAGACTATTTACTGGGTCTACCCTTTTGGAAGGCCTAGAAAAGATTTAACGTAAAACAAGCAAATGGGTAAAAATGTAGACTTCTATTTGGGTCACAGCCAGATCTATTTGAATCTGCCAGTGCTGCCTTGGACATTATGAGATGGATAGGGTTGGAGAAGGAGTGGTAGAATTGAGTACTCCTTGTGCCTGAACTGACATAGCCTAAAACCCAGCAGAGCAAGGGGCTAACTGCTTCGCTGGAACCAGATCATCTTTGGGAGAATTCCCTCTTAGGGCCTGTGAGCTGTGACTAGAAATCTCATTGTCCTGTTTACTTCCTCCTCCTCCTCATCTGTAAATTGGGCCTCCCTCAAGGTTGAAAGGATTAAACCGGATAATGAATATGTTCTTATTCCAGTGCCTGCCCCATAAATGCTCAATAAGTGCTTTTTGTTATAATCCCTATCCTTTGGGATTAGGCATTAAACACTGGTTCAAGATATTGAAACTACAGCATAAAGTACCTGGTAATAGCAAAACCATGGTGAGATTGTGGGCTCCCTGTGTGCTGGGCTTGGCAGCAGGCAGCTTTCTCACTATCATGCAGAGCCCAGAAAGCCCAAAAGGCTACTGGAGCTCTGCCTGACAGTGTTAACCAGCTGCAAACCGTGTGAGTTCTGGCCCCAGGGCATTTTCACTCATTGTTGTGCCTGGAAGGCTCTTCCCCCAGATAGTGACAGGGCTTGCACCTTCATTTCATTTAGACACCTGCTCAGATGTCGAATTATCAGAGAACAGCTATCCCTGACCTAACTCTGTATATAGAGTAGCATCCACACCGCCACTGGGGTCTGGCATTATGTGTCTCCTGCTTTCTATTTCTCCATGGCACTCATTACCTCTGACATGTAATTATGTGTTTATTGTCCGTTTCTCCCATTAGCGTGCATACGAGAGCCAGGATTTGGTTTGGGGCTGTGCTCTTTTTAAAGTGCCTTCCTTACTTTCTTCTACTCAAAAGCCTAGCGTGCTAGGCTCTTAAAGAGCCTGGAGGTTCTTCTCACTACCGTTGAAAGGCACCTACTTGCTCCACATTGTTATTGCACATAGATAGGACGTACTCCATGCAATACCGTGTAATACCGTGACCATGCCAGCTAGGTATCTGCTGGGGAGTGTTCCAGGTAGAGGTATAGGAAGTACATAGGCTCTGGGTGAGGGAGCTGGTGGTGAGGCTGGAGTAGAGGAGCTGTCGGTATGGTAGTGGAAGAGAGGAAAATTCTAAGGTTTTTGTTCTAAGTAATGAAAGAATGGAATTGACATTTGTTAAATTAAGTCAGCTGAGGGAGAGAGCAGGTTTTGGATGTATTAGTTTTGAGATAATTTTAGGTTGAAAGCACCTGCCAAAGAATCCCACACTATGCCAGGTCCTTTACATACATTAGCTCCACTGCACAGATAAGAAAATCGAGGCACCAGAAGTTATGTGTCCCTAGGTCTTAGAACATGTACCTAGGAGGCTAGGATTTGAACCTAGGCTGCTTCACCAAGAGTTTGTCACCCTGAGAAGCACTGGTCACTGAAGGAAGAGCTGAAGCTTGAAAAATTGAGAATAATTTGGATGAGGTGAACTCAGACTTCTTTCCCAAATTCTGGAATACCAAGACAAAGAAAGCCCTTATATAGTTGGGCTGATAAGTTTAGAGCAAATCATCCCAGGAGTGTTGGGGCTGCAAACCCTTTAACCTTATGGATGTGCAAATCCATTTCCACATCCATTTGTGCTGTCACATGATGCCAAAACAATGGAAGGAAACATGGAAAATCCATTTGAGGTTATTATCAGGTAACACTCCAACTTTTCATGTTTTCTAAGATTTGTTTAGTTAGAAATTATTCACAAAAAAATACTACCGATGTAATGAACAAGTCTTTCAGAGCCTTAAGACTCAGTATGGTCTGCAGCAACAGCAGCAGCACCTGGGAGATTTGGGAGATGCAGAATCACAAGCCCCACCACACTTACTGAATCAGAACCTGCGTTTTAGCAAGATGGCCACACACCCATTACATTTGAGAAGCCCTGGCCTAGAGCAGAGGTCTTCCATTTTTTTCTGTAAAAGGCTTTGCTGGCCTGTCCCAACTACTCAGTTCTACCATTAGAGCACAAAAGCAGCCATACAACACATAAAGAAATTAATGTGGCTGTGTTGTAATGAAACTTTATTCATGGACACCAAAATTAGAATTTTAATTTTCATGTGTCATGAAACACTATTGTTCTTTTGATTGTCTTTCAACATTTAAATATGTAAAATCCATTCTTAGCTCAGAGACTATATAGTAACATACTCATCTTCTGACTTGCCTTTCTGGGCTGACCATTCCCAAGCCCCTGTCCCCAGCCAACGATCCCCTTCTTTCTTCTCTGTGGACATGGGGCTCAGTCTCCCTTTCCCTCATGCCCTGGGTCATTGTGTCTGAAGGTTGATTACTGAAGCCTGATACGGAAAAAATGGAAGAACTGAGATTTTAATAATATATTTTGCCAGTTTCCACAAATACTGTTGTTCCCTATCTTGAAGTTTTCCTTCTCAGAAAGACCAATATGGAGGATTCAGTAGCTAAGGGGAGGGGGTTTATCACCATTCAGTGGCATTTATTCTCTTTTGCTTCTCGACTGGTCTGTTTTACATTTCAGCTGTTGGAAAGCAGGAACACAATGCAGGGACAAGAGAATTATTAAAAAGAAGTAACATTTGGGGAGGGAGTTGGAAGAGGAAATTAGAGAAGGGAGGTGTTCTCCAGGAGAACAGGAAGATTGCTCCAGCATTAGTGGGCTGTGGGGAAGAATGCATGACTTGATAAATAAAGGAAACTATGTCAAGGAGACTTCCTTAAAAGTTTCTGAAGCAAATTAGGCAGTAGGAGGATATGAAAAACAGATAGGAGAGTGATTGGCAGAGCATCTTCCGAAGGCTGACCTGTTTTTGAATCTGTAGTTCACTTTCATGGCAACCCCACACTTTTCCATTATATTAGGAATGGGAAGGAGAGAGGAAATAACATTGACTAAATGCCTGCGTATGTCAGGAATAGTTACAAGGCATTTCCCATCATTATTTCAGTTTTAATTAAAGCCACTCATGGAATGAGGAATACTGGCTAGTTTTCAGATGAGGAAACTGAGAGGTGAAGAGATGGAATTGGAACCTAGTTCTGTCCAACCACAAATACCCTAATGTTCTATACTGTTCCACGCAGCAGAATTTATAGTGGAAGTACTACCTTCATGAAATTCCTGTTTTTTCATACCACTAGAAACCCTCAGTTCTCAGGAGTGAGGGAAGAACATAAACAAACCAGCAACTTTTAAAGAGACATCAAGTCCTTTTTTTCTTCTTAAGAAAATAATAGCGCTGAAGACTTAGTACATCAGCAGCCTGGTTTCTGAAGTTAAACTCTGTGCTACCATATCAATTTAATGACAAATATATAAATCCTTAGCAGAAATGTGAAGTTGTGGACCATTTATCCAGGAATTAGTTTATCGGGCAGATATATTATCTCATTTAATCCTCAAAGCAGTCCTGTGAGGCTTTAACACCATTTTATGGATAAAGAAACTGAGGCTTAGAGAAGTTAAATACCTTGCTTAAGTCTATACAGCTGATAAGAGTCAAGGCCAAGATTAAAACCAAGGATCTTGACTGGGAAGTTTATCCTCTTAGCCTCTACCCTGTGGTTCCGTTTAGAAAAAGTACAGTCATGCTAGTTAAGATTCCTGAGCACTCACAATCAGCTCAGTATCATATGCCATAATCTTTTTGCTGAAGGTAATGGCTATTATGAAACATTCAGGAATATGCTGGACAATCAGTGTAGTATACATGAATGAGCAAAAAGGGTTAAACTATTCTAGGTTTTCTCAGTGACTTCCATAGAACAACTTTCCCAATAGTTCACTGGAACATTCAACCAACCAACAGAAAACCTGGGTGGTGGCTCCAAAACCAATTAGGAAAACACTGACTATCCCAGTCCCTCTCCTGGAGATTGCCATATGCATGCACATAACACTTTTTAAGTTCTAGTATTGAAATAGATTCCACTTCACTTTAACCCACCATTTCCCATGGGCCAATGTAATGTCTACTTCCTTTAAAGCATCTAATCTATCAAGACCTGAAGAACATAGCTTGAGAAACACCAGAACTAGTATGAGGTGTGTCCACCAGCTCTGTGGTTCTCTCTGGGAACATGAGCATAAATTTAGAAGACTTGTCATACACTCCTCTAAAGGCACGAAGTACTAGATAGATGATCAGTGTGTACATTTTCTAGTTGAATCCATGTTCGAGCCTTCTGTAGCTGATGGCAGTCAGGCCTTTGTGTGGGGCATGTCTCACCATTTGCAAGTTCATGACAAGATGAGTCTCACAAAGTTGCCAGGTGATCCAGCACTTTAAATGAGTTGGTTCACAAACCCAAGGTTAAATCACATTGTAAGAGGAACCATTTGACAAGAGAATTTATTTCCCAGAGAACTCATTCTCTGGGAAAGGGTGAGCTCTATTGTGTTTTTTTCCTTACTGTTGTTTATTTGATATTTTCATTTATATAATGCCTATAAATAGAGGCACCAAACTTTGTGGTAAGCAAATTTATTAAATTCCTTGAGCAATTTCTATCAATGTATTAAACTGAGGTGGGTCTGTGAATAGACATGACAGTGTAGTTCTTTGAAATGCATGGAAAAATACACTAGGAAAAGAGAAAATCTCATCTTCCCTTGTGATTACTTTAAATTAAAAAAATGGAATCATAGTCTTTCTGACCTGGAAAGCACTTTGGAAATCTCATCTAAACATCTCCTTCATAGGTGGGGTTGAGAAGCTTGAAAGCCTCTTTCCTTAAACTCTTCTCATTTAAGATATTCCAGAGTCATTTTAAGGAGTTAACTTTCTTGATCATTCACTGTAATGGAAGAGTTTGGCTCATTTACTTTTCTCGTGTTGGAATGGAAGGCAAGTCATATCTACGCTATCCACCTCTTGATTCTCTTGTTACCTTGAGTCCTTTGTCTTGCCCTTTTTCCCTACCAACTCTGCCCCCAACTTGCTCTCCCCTTATTCTTCTAACACTGTTATCTTTAAAAATGCGTGTATGTACTTCCCAACCTGGCTTGGATCTGGAGCAAGGTGACTTTTGGTTTAATGGAGTTTTCCCACAGTGTGTGTGTTTGCCCAAGGGTTTGGAAGGTTGGACACCTAACAAAGGAAACTGCCATCCTTTGCCCTTTCAGCAAGTATGTTATGTTAATATATGGAAGAATTAAAAAGTAACAAGGAAGGGAAAAAAGCCAGAAATTCCACTTTTAAGTACTTGTCTACTTCCTGGAAAAGTTCAAGGCTGTTGTTCAGTGTTTGAATTTTTCCCATGTGATTCGCTTGTAGTCCTTAAGTCATCTTTAGACATTTGATCCAGGAAGCATCAGAGGAAAATAAGTTGGGTATTTGTAATGAAGTCAGTGCCCCGGCCTATAGTCGGTGGAGAATGTGCTTTTCCTTTGGTGCTGAGTGATCAGAGTGGGAGCCTTCTACGCAGGAAGCCCTCCTTACTGCAGGGGCTACTGCGTGTAAGAGCTCATCCTTTCATTCTTCGGTAGACATTCTCTGAGGGGCAGGCCCATATTTTCCATCCTTGCACTTAGCCTCAGACCCTCCTAAGTACCCAGGAGGGCCGTGTTTTTAATCAGAGGTTGAAATAGAACCTCCCCTTGGGTGCCCGGAGAGCCCCTTTGGGGCAGCGTCGCCCGCCCATCTTCTGGAGGGCGACAACCTGGTGGGGGTGGGGGCTCACTCAGCTTTGATCCCAGGGCACCTTTTGTCCCTGGAGACGGCCAGGCAACCAGGTTGTGGAGGGAAAGTGCTGTCCGCTTTCCAGGACAGCAAGTGTAGATTTTGAGAGCGGGACGATCGCTTTGGAGAGTGGCGGGGCGTGGGAGTCGGCGAACACCGGTGGGCACAGCGAACTCGTTAACTGATCATCTCCGGGGAAGTTCGGCCGCAGTACGCCGGCTCACGGGCTTTCTTCCTCTAAAATCCATCCTGGGCAGAACCACCCCACTTCTCACCCAAAGTCATGGAGACGAGGGTTTAGGCGGGTGCGGGGTTCGGTGAGGCGGATCCGGAGAGCGTCCGACCCAGGCGGCGAAGCCCCTCCAGTTGCGGTTCGCAACCCAGGGCGCTGGCCCAACCGCATCGGCCGGGGCCGGTCCCGTTGGGCGGGGGCCGGTTATACAAAGACGGCAGCAGAGGCTCGGGAACTCCGGTCCCGGCCCATCTGCGGGCGGTCCAACCTCCCTTCGCGTCGCGGCCGGTCTGCCGGCGCCGCCTGCCCTCCCGCCCTCAGCCGCCTGACGAGGCGGCGGCCTCCTCCGCCAGCGCGGGGTCCCCTGCTTAACCCCTGCCCGTCAGCCCGGCCGCTGATTGGAGGAGGCGGGGCGCCGGGGCAGCGGGGACCCCCCCCACCTTCCTCGTCCCCTCCCCCTCCTCCCCGACTGTCGGCTCTTCCCCACCCCCCCAGGACCCCCCCTGCCTCCCAGCCGTGCAAATCTCGCGAGGAAACACGCGGTTTCACTAGTGTGTTTACACCGATCACTACTAATCCGGACCGAACCGATCCGGATTAAGGGGCCGGAGGCGGGTCCCGGGCACCAGCGGTTCCGACCCCCCCGCCCTCCGCGCTGCACCCGAGTGGCCCCCAGCCAAGCGGGCCCCTACCTCCCGGCCCGGCCCGGGCCCTCCTGCGCCTCCTTTGGCCTTTGTCCGGCGCCAGGAGGCCGGCCCCGCGCCCCCCGTGGCCGTCCGGGCCCGGGCCCGCGTCGGGCGCCTGGCTCTGTACGCGAGCCCGGGGATCTGCGGCCTCCGCGGCCCCCCTCCCCCGCCCGCCCTCTCGTGGAGCCCGGCGCCGGCGGCGGCTGCCCGGGCGGGGGTTTGCGGCGCTCAGGAGAGGCCCCGGCTCCGCCCCGGGCCTGCCCAGGGGGAGAGCAGAGTGGTCCGCAGCCGGGTCGGGTCGGGGCCCCTCCCTGGAGGAACGTGGAGCGGCGGCGGCGGCGGCGGCAGCAGCAGCGGCAGGTGAGAGGCTGAGCCCCGGGCGGGGGAGGGCGCCAGGCCTGGGGCATTAACCGTCCGGGGGACCCCTTCGGCTGAGGAGGCTGCGGACCGGGCCCACCCGGGGGCCGGCGCCTGGCAGCAGCTTCTGGGCGCTGAAGCGGAAGGGGCTCCCCCAGGGCTGCGGGTCGCCGAGGGGCCGAGTGGAAGATGGGGGAGGCCCAGGCGGCCCCGGCCTGGGAGTGGAACCGGCGGCCGGCAGGGAGAGGGGAGCGCCTGGGCAGCTGGAGGCCCCGGCAGCCTCCCGGGCGCCCCCGAGAGCTTGCCCGCCCTCCCTCCGTGACAGGTGGGCCTAGAGTTGGGGAAAGTTTGGAGCCGGCGGGAGGCGAGGGGCGCGGGGACCAGGCCCCATCGGTCCTGCTTCCCGGCTGTGAGCTACTGGGAGGATCCTAGTCCAAGGCCCCGCTGGAATGAGACAGAGTATATATTTCCTTAACATGAGTTGACATTAAATGGAATAACCGCTGGGGTGTCATTTTCCCGGTCAGGCCTGGGGATGGAGGTTTAGGAAATGTTTCGAGAGACCCAGGGGTTTGAGGGAGGCTGCAACCTCTGCGATTCCGGCCTCGATTAGGGCAGGGCGACACGCGAGGAAGGCCACTTGGGGAAACACTCTCAATCCTCTTTTTCTTCCTTTCTTTTCCTCTTTATAAGATGTCTTTCTACCCTTCTGAGAATTTCCTAATTCTTTCTCGAACCTGTACTTGTATGTATGGATGAAACTTTAATTTGTCACCCTTTCATTCCCCTTTGCCTCAGGCTCTCAATCCAGGAAGGGAAATGAAACTGGAGGACTTGTAGAGGTTGTTACTGGAAATTGTGGAGTTGTTAGATTGCAGAAGAGTGTTTAATTTATGTTTTCAGTGAACTTTTAAATCATAACAATCATTGCACCAACTATTTAATAATACGTTGAAAGGGGTTCTGTGTAATGCTATATGCTCCTTTTCCACAGAGAGGTATCCATTGGGTTCTGCAAGAGTTGGTCTCTTGCAAAGGATGGATGTATTTGTTGAAAGTAGCCTGTGCATTAACTGGTCGTGGAAGAAGTATAAAAATGGTGTCCTCCTGCCCCTCCCTGCTTGGAAGGAGTGCTAAAAGCAGATGTCTAGAGAAACCTACTGCTCCAGGGAGTGGTCACAAGAAGATTTTGTAAAGGAATGGTTATGGAGCTATACTAATTTTCTGAGTGAATGCAGGTTGATGGTTTTACCATGGGTTCTCTATTAAATTTAAAATAATTTCCTTTTTTCCATGAGCCAATGAGCTCTACAGAAAAGGAGCTGTATAATAGCATTATTTGAAGTTAATTATAAAATCTGATTTATGCTGTATTATTATGAAATTATTAATGATTACAATTTTTAGTTTAAAAACTAGTTCTTGTGTGTTTGGAAAAGAGATATCTAAAAGTAATTAACTAAATTCAGTGGTTGATAGAAGGAATTTTCTTTCTTGCAGGCTCGTCCTTACTCAACTTTTCTGGAGAGTATATGAAGGATTTGAGGGTTTTTTTGCTGTTAAAATCAAATCAGATTGAGAGAAGAATAAGTGGTGCTCAAAAGAGGACTTCTGAGCTGCTTTATAACTTTGAATGTGTTCCTATTTGATGCAGCACATTGTAGTTTATCACTTGTATGCTGTATTTACTTGAGGTTTACCTGTATATGACCATTCAATGAAATAATTACTGTGAGTTTTATTATATGTAAAAATTGGCTTCTCATGTTTTAGCTTTTATGATCTTAAAACCTACTTTTTTTCTTTTCCAGTAGAAATGATGGAAGAATTGCATAGCCTGGACCCACGACGGCAGGAATTACTAGAGGCCAGGTTTACTGGAGTTGGTGTTAGTAAGGTGAGTAAAAGGATGATAATGAACACTGTTCATAATCTAATTTAAACACATTTAAAAATCAATTAAGGGCAATTGGGTAGACATACTGATAGGTTGTAGGAGAAAAGATTTGGCTTGCGGTTCCAATGAACTTTTAAATCCTACCAGTTATCCCAACCATTTAGCAGTCCATTTGAAGATATTCTGTATGGGAGTATATGCTTCTTTTCCCCTTCTGAGATGGAAGAGGTTTCCCGTGGGTCTTATTGCAAGGATACTAATAGGATGTATATTCTATGCCATATTTTGTCAAAACTCTTCAGTCACTCAGAAGAAAACTGTTAATTAAAAGATATTGGCATAGCTTCCTTACTCGGGACTTTTTGGATAGTTATATGGTAGAGTTTTAAAAAATCTGTCTCTGCTAAGTCTGTCAATTCTTCAGATCTGCAGTTCAGCAGGTTCCTCCTGGTTGCATCCCCAGACTGCTTTCTTTCACTTCGTATTTTTCCTTCTTGTTTGTTCTTTTTATTTTCTGGGAGCATAGAATAAGATTAAGCCCCCATTAATGGGCAGTTGTTAAGTTAAGCAATGTATCGGCTTCCTGTATGTTCTTGTTTACCTGCTACTTCTCCTCACTGCTTTCATAGGATATATTTGATTTTAATACAATATATAAAATATATTTATGTTGTTTTATTTAAAAGCTTCACCAACCCAAGATTTTTTCATTACTTGGACTTGAGACTGACTGACTGACCTCTGACTTCATGTAATATATTTTTTTCTGTGCTTTTCAAGAAATTTTTATTTCTCATGGTGTCCGAGATATTAGTCTCATGTTTTAGTTGGTAGCTTCTTAAAGGAGAAAGTATTTGTCAAGGTTTAGTTGAAAAAAACTGGTTGCTTTGACAGGTCTCATAATTTTGGTGAACTGGAATAGCTTAATAGTTTTTGTTCATTCAGCATATATGGAGTGCCTGCTGCATACTGGGCATTGTGCAAGGTGTTAGGGATGACATCTCAGCACACTGCCTCCACGCCTCCATTGTGGAGGGAGCGAGAGATACAGATGGAGACTAAACTGTGATGAGAGCTGTTTTCGAGCTATGTCATGGTGCTATGGGAACATAGGGTTTGTTACACATTTTGTAATTCTTGATTTCTTTGGCTACTTTAATAACTAACTTTAGGGCTTTACTCCTGACTGTTGTTATATATGGAAGTTATATCTGTAAATGTAAATACTTTGATCTAGGTGAAGTAGCTTCAACAGGAAGTGAGCACTATATTTAAGAGTTACATTGATCTCTGATTCAGTTGATAACTTAATGACCTTTGATGCGTCTTTTAACTGGAGAATTCAGCAGAAGGCTCATATCCAAATTTGTCTGTTCAAATAGTCACTTAACTGAGGAAAGTAAGTTTGCATTCAGACTGTACATAGTTTAAACTCAGTGGGCTTCGTTGTTAGGGTACTTTTTTTGCCTTCTGTTTTTAGGTTCTTGATAGCTATATCCAAGTATACTTTTGATGGGATAGAGTATAAGTGATGAGACTGAGTGACATTGTGAATTTTGCTGCCCAGGTTCAACTTATCATGTAACTAATGTGTCAGAAAACAATCTGATGATATTTTTAATAGGACAGTTTACCTTTAACATATATCGAAAGATGTTCATTTTTATCCAGATGTTTTTATGACATTAATTTTATGTTATTTGACATTTCCATCTATGGTAAGTATATTGATTACAATAAATACATTATTTGGGGACTAGCAAGAGAGTGTCCCCCCACTCCCCATGGCAAAGAAACTTGAAGAAAAAAAAGTAAATTATTCTGTAGTTTGTGGAGTTAGGAAGAAAAGAAAATCTCCCATTTTTTACAACTTTTACGTGCAAGATGACTGATTTGAAATAAGAGTGGGGAGGAGGCCATGGTACTGGGAGAAAAGGTATTTTGGAAAAACAACTCCTCCAAGTTTTGAATTCTTCATTATGGGTCATAATTTCCCAGTGAAGGTGTCACTGTCTTGATGACAGCTTTCAGTTTTGCAAAGATCAAGAGAGCTTGCAGCCCTTGCTCCAAATGGGAGAGCAGAGTGACTTTCCCGTGATAGTGCCCTCTAGTGGGACTGGCGCAGCCTCATGGGCTGTCTCTTGAGTTTCTCCAAACTATTCATAACATTTTCAGTACTTTTTGATGTCCATAGAAGGAAGAAAGTCAGTGCCACTGTGGATTCTTTCCTAGTGGACAGGAGCGTTTTAAGTAGCTGCATTCTTTGAACTTTCTGGTTATTATAGATCTTTTGTTATGTTGCTTCAAGTTTTTCACACCGGCAAAATAGATCTATATCACAAAACCTACACTAAAACGAAGTGGCAAACCACCATATTAATTACTTATATTTAGGTTTCTCTTTATTTATATTTAGGGTTTTTATTTTCAAGTTTCTAAATTTTCTTATGTATTGCATTTATATGCATTTAGTTTCTTTTCTGTTAGCATAGTTAATTTATAATAACTGGTAAACCAAAAGCATTTGTTTTGTGCTTTGGGATGTACTGTGTGGTTTTTGTTTAAGAGATTGATGTTTTCTGTCATTAGTGAACTGATGATAGAAGAAAGTAGCCTAATGTGCACCAAGTAGGTATAGCTGTTTTTCTTCCTCTAGCTGCCATCTTTTAGGAGGCCCTGTATCCATCTTGTTAGCATTTTTGAGATGATAAGGTTAAATTGGGTTATGATCCTACTTTTTCATTTCTTATTGACCTGCTGTATGAGCTGTTCTTTAACATCTCTTCCTTTAAGCAGCGGATAATCCACTTCCAGTAATGTGAAAGTGACTATATCCTATGTTCATATTTTCGGTGAGGAGCATTGCAGTTTATATTCCCTTCTCTGCTTCCTTTTGACAATCTAAGCACAGGTAGTCTGTGATTCTGGAGACTGCAAAGTAGGTGGAATTTCACTCTTGCGTGCACTGTTACCTGTACCTAGTTGAATTTTAATGCTAATATAGTAGCAAATACATATATAGTACTTATGATGTGCCAGATACTGTTCCATGTACAATAAAAACAATAAGAATTGAATTTAGATCTTTCATAGATATCGTAGAGATACTAGTCAGTAAACCGCTGTTCTTCTTTTTATAAGACATACTGACTTATGCCCACTGCATTGCCCCCACCAGTTGAGTCATAGGCTCACCAAGGATCATTTCATGACAACTTGCATTTGTAATATAATTATATGATTTAATACAAAATTATGTAAACCAGTGAAATGTGACTAAAATGAAAGAATTGTTGATTCAAAGAAAACTAAGTTAATCTGGAAGAATTATTCACTTAGAGCCTTGGCAAATATCTTTTAAGTTCTCTCTTCACTTGAAGAAATAGAAACTGGAAATTGTAGATGATGCATTATGGGTGTGGTTTGTGTAAGACAGTGTAGATTAACTGCAGTCAGTGGCTCGATAACTCACAAGGCCTACATCAAAAGACTGGCAAAAGAATATATATTTATGTACTTTAAGTTAAAAAAATGTTTAAGATGTCATTTTTTTTAGATTCCCCACTGTAACCTACTTTTTTGACTCATGTCATTGGTTTAATTTGTATTGAATAAAAGGATTATGAAGTACCTGGATGCTATTGAAAAGAGCGAAATGAGGGGTCCCTTGAAAAAGTGGGACAGTTTGTTTTGGCACAATAAGAGCCTTCACTTTATAGAACCTGAAGCGAGACCATAAACTTTTTTTCTTTTTTTTTTTTTTTAGACCGTATACCTTTAAGTAGTACCATATAAAAGATTTTTGATATCTTCTTAAAGAAAAATAATTTCTTTTCTTATCTTATAAATTGTCTGATACATGATTACTTTACATGATCAAATTTGACTTGTGAAAGAAGTTTAACCAACTAATGATACTTTTTTCTATTACCATTTAGTTAATTACATCAATCAGAAGGTGTTAGTTATGGATATCTAGTGTTAGCTGTTTTACATACCAGTGCCAATAATTAAAAAAATATATATGTTTAGGTGTTTTACATTTAACACATAGTTAGACAATGCTCAGTTAGCATAAATGCTGAAAAATAGTGTGTACTTCTACTGGTGAATTTTAAGGAACTGTTGATAAGTATATTATATTTATCTTTATGTTGTCTTTTCTATTTCACTTACTTTAGTATTTATTTAATTCTCCCCTCATTTCACATGTAAATCATCAACTCATGTCTCTTTCCTCTGAAATTTTTCAAGCATTTGTCCGTGCCCGCTGCTGTTGCCTTAACTAGACCTTCATTCAGGACTAACAGTCTGAATGAAGTCTCTCCTGCCACATTCATCTTTCTATCAAGTGCCATCAGTTGTATTTCTAAAAAAATACCAATATTTTGTTTTACGCCCTTGCTTTAAAGGCTCCCTCTTGCATATTGGATAAAGTTAAAAATCTTTATTCTAAATTTTCAACTTTATGGCCAGTTTTCTGTTCCCCAACTGCTGTGCTCTACTACCTCAAATCATGACTGATCTCCTAACCTGTAATGTTATCAAACAGACTCATGCTGTCTCCGCTACCTTTTGTTTTTTATTTGCCTGACATACTTTTAGCTTACTCTTCAGAGCATAATCCAGATATCTCTTTGTAGCTTTTTCAGATACCTCCACCGATATTATCTTATTAGCACTTTATAATATACTTTTATTATAATACATTATTTGTTTCCCTTATTAGTCTTCTTGAGAATATGGATATCTTTATCTTTGTCTATTCAAATGCTCAGCACATTGTATCCATTGAATAAATCTTAGTTGAATTAAAAAACAATATTGAGAAGATGAAAGTAAAGTTAGTTGTCACTCATATAGGCATGGTCCACTTTAGCTTTTTGATTTAATCTGATCTCAGAACTCTTTGTCTTTTAATTGGAAATTTTAGTTCCTTTACATTTAATGCAATAATGTGTATTTGGATTCAAATCTGCCTTATGCTTCTTTTACTTCTTTTGAACTTTCATTCTCTACTATGAAAGATAAAGAAGTAAGCATTTTCATATATTAGCTTTTTGTCAGTTATGTTTGTAACATTGTTTCCCTTTCTAGTTTAAAAGTTATGTAACTCTTATTTGTTATCATAGAAATTATAACATGTTTCTTTAATTTATAAAGATAATGTTAATCAGTTCCTTTGCCCTTTTTATCAATACAAGAGCCTTGGAGATTTAACTTTATTATTCCTCTCCCAACTCATGTGCTGTTGTTCTGTATTTAGTGTGTGTGTGTGTGTGTGTGTGTGTGTGTGTGTGTGTGTGTGTGTGTTTTAGTTAATAGACTTTATTTTTTAGAGGAGTTTGAGGTTTACAGAAAATTTAGCAGGAGGTTCCCACACACTCCCTCTTATTCTGCCAGTTTCCCCTATTATGAACATCTTGTAATACTGTGGTAGATTTGTTACAATTGATAGCCAGCACTGATGCATTACTATTAACTAAAGTCCATAGTTTAACATTAGGTTCACGCTTTGTGTTGTGCAGTTCTGTGTGTTTTGATAAATGCACAAAACATTGTGTGTGTGTACATATATTTAAGAGTCCATAGATTATTACAGAATCTGTCTTATATAGTGTTCATTTGGTCTAGCCTATGTGTTTACCATTTTGTTTGTTCTTCATTCCTTTTTGCATCTCTGACCTACCTGGAAGACTTTCTTTTTCCTGAAATACATCCCCTGCAATTCCTCTAGTGTGGATCTGTCAGTGATTGTCTTTCTTTTTTATTTGGTTTAAAATGTCTATTTTTGGCTTTATTATTGAATGGTATTTTTTGCTAGGTTTAAAATTCTAGGTTAGTTATTATTTTCTTTCAGCATATTGTTCATTATTGTCAGTTGACTTCCATTACACCCTTCTTATTTTTAGTCTCGTTGCCATTCTGTTGAAGGTAATCAAACTTTTCTTGGCCCATTTCCGAGACTTTCTCTTTGTGTTTGATTTTCTGCCCTATAATGTGGGGAGCTGTCTAGGTTGGATTACTTTTTTTTCCTTTACTATTTACATGAGCATATACTTTAAAAAAACAGATTTTAGTTTTTAGAGCAGTTTTAGGCTCATAGCAAAATTGAGTAGAAGATACAGAGATTTTCTTCATGTCCTCTGCCCCCACACCTGCATTATCAAGATTCCCCCACCAGAGTAGTATACTTGTTCCAACTGATGACTACATTGACACATCATTGTCACACAAAGTCCATAGTTTACAGTAGGGGTTTACTTTTGGTTTTGTACATTCTGTGGGTTTGGTCAAATGTATAATGATGTGTATCTATTACAGTATCATACAGAGTAGTTTTACTGCCCTAAAACTCTCTGTGTTCCAATGTTTATCTCTCCCTCCCCAACCCTTGGCAACTACTGATCGTTTTTACTGTCTCCGTAGTTTTGTCTTTTCTGTATTATGCGATTGCAATCATAGAATATGTAGCCTTTTCAGATGCATCTTTCACTTAGTAATATGCATTTAAGTTTTTTAACCTCATTATTATTATTATTATTATTTTCTTTTTAGCACTGTTAACCTCATCATTATTATTATTTTCTTTTTAGCACTGAGTAATAATTACATTGTCTAGATGTACCCAGTTAATTTATCCATCCACTAAAGGACACCTTGGTTGCTTCCAAGTTTTAGCAATCGTGAATAAAGCTGCTGTACACATGTGTGTGCAGATTTTTGTGAATGGTGCACTTATTTATACTCCTCAGGATTCACTGGCCTTCTTGAATCTGGATGGCTGGTTTTTTATCAGTTATAGCATATCCTCAGCCATCGTTTCCTCATATATTATTGTGCCTCTATCTTATTCACCATCATCATCTTCTACTCCATTTAAATATGTTAGACCTTCTTACTGCATTTTCTCTTTTTCTTATTCTGTCTTCTGTATTGCTAGTCTTAGCAAGGCTGAATACTGGGTAGTTATTCTGACCTCCTTTCCATCTCTTTATTTTCCCTTTTTGTTATCAATCTGCATAAACCTATCCATTCAGTTTTCGTGAGGGTTGGTTTATTTCTGAGTCACTCTTATCCTGAGAAGGTAGCCCTTGTGCTCCTTGTTTAAAATATGGGATGGGTTTCACAGACTCTCCTTATTGAGTTTTATTCTCTCCCTACGCTCTGAGGCCTGCTAAAGTACAGCTCAGTTTCAGATCTTTTCCTTTAGAATTAAATCAGCAAATGCCATTAAATAGAAGCTTTTTGAGTGCTGAACTTACTTTTCTGAAGTCTTGTCTTCTCCTGGATTTCAATACAGTAATTTCTTATTTCACTTTTTTTACAGTCGGTAATATAAAACTTTTTAACATTCACAAGTATGCATGAACTTGTGCCACAGTGGGTAAAGAATCCATATATAGTTTTCCTCGTGATTTTTCACTTCTCATTTGTTTTTTCTTTTTTCTTATATGTGTTCGCTGTTGTCATTGCCATCATTCCTGGTCTTTAGAGTTATTTATTTCTTATTGTTTACTTTTAGTTAAATAAAGATTAAATTAAAATATTTCTTAAAACTTTGCTTTTAAAAAAGGCAAGAAGAAGGAAAACGAATAAGGTATATTACCAATGATTTATTTCAAACTTGAGTCTAGGGATGATTTGACTTAGTCAGTCTTGTTCTTCTTCGTTACCTTGTCTGGATCTCAGATTGCTAGGTCCTTCTTGATGGTAAGTTTCACTTGGTCCTAACTACTACTAGATGTGATGGGATGGATTAGTTTAGCATCCGTTTCCTAGTATATTACCCATGTTTAAATACTTCTTAGGCTATTCTCTTTGACTTTTTATGCAGTCGCCTTGTATTTCTATCCAGAAAGAGACTTGGCTTTTCCTAGTCCCAGATATTCCTTCCTTAGACTTTAGGCACATTTAAAAAAAAAAGAAAAGAAACAAAAAGCATTCTTGGAGTACTAGGTAATGGTGGCCTGCAGCAAGGTGACTTTTACCATTGGCATCTTTCTGTCCTCTGGTTTATTTGAGGGTAGCCTTTTGGCTTAGTGTGGTGCCATAAGCCTCTATTATAGGATCATTTGTTCTAGCATCTGGTCAGCTTTTTTGTCCTCATTAAGACATGGGAAATCTTGTTTCATAATTTGGACTGTTCTTGCTTTCTACCCAAGGAACACTCCTTTGCAGATTAGAGCAGTCTGAAGGATCTGTAGTATCAGCCTAAGTTCTTCTCACTTTGATTTATTAGTTTTTTGCCTGTTCTCTTGCCTAAGTCCCACTCCGTGCTTTCCTTCTACTCCAAGTGTGTTAGTTTTTTAGAATCTTATCTTTATAGTTTAGCAATAGAACATAGTTATATTACATTAGCCATCAGATGTAAAGTGTCATTTCCCTCACCTTGGCACTTGCAATTTAAAAAATTTATTTTTGATGAGCTACACCAAAAGAAGGAGCCGTAGTTAAAGGGGAAAATAAAACTCATAAATTCCATTTAGGTACTAATACTATCAAAGACTGAGTAGTGGTATTAAAATACAAAATCTTCAGGAATTAAGGCTAGACCAAAATCTTGCCAAAATTCTTATTAAGTCCTTCATTATGTATATATAGGCTTTTGGGAATTTTGGTTACAAATACCTTAGGAACAAGAAAGTACCTTGTTCTATCTGTTAAGTATACTCTGAAGATATCAGCAAGGGAAATAGACATGAAACATTTTCCTAAAACTGTTCTCAAAGAAAGAATGATGTCTGTTTCCTAGTCCTAACTAGATGAGGGAAATAGGTTGGTCATTAAACTTCACCTTTTTTAAATTGTGGTAAATATACATAAAATTTACCATTCTAACCATTTTAAGTGTACAGTGACATGAGATACCTTCACTTTGTTATGCAACCATCACCACCATCCCTCTCAAGAACTTTTTTATCTTGCAAAAATGAAATTCTGTACTTTATAATAAACTCTATACTCACCCACATTTTATTTATTCATTTAACTGTCAGTGGAGATGCTTGGGTTGCTTCTACCTTTTGGCTACTATGAATAATGCTGCTGTCAACATGGGTGTACAGAGATACCTGTTTGACTCCCTGCTTTCAATTCTTTTGGTATATATGCAGAAGTGGAATGGCTGGATCATATTAAAATTTCACTCTTTTGTTAAAGCTTGACTTCCCCTGAGCCGTTATCATTGACAAAGGGCAGCAAGCAGATGATGATTCTTTTTCTTTTAGTTCACATTCAGCAAAAGTCTTAGAAGAGTTAGAAATTTTGTTAACATCTAAGAACTAGTAATAATACTCAAATTGCAATTATGTTTGCAAATTGTATTATTTGTCCAGGACGTTGAAGAACTAAGCCACTGTGTAACCTGACGAGTTATATAGGATAGGCTTTTATTTTAACTAAAGCATAGTTAGTTTTAGAATGATGACAGCAAGTGACTTTCCAAATTTACTGTACTAGAATTTTATTTTAATCAGTATTGCCTCAAATATTAAGTCCTATGAAGACTCTTAATGTTGCCCACATGAAGATAATAGGGTGATGGTATCTGTTCTAATGGATGTGACCCATATGACTGATAACTTTGCTTATACAGAGAGTAAAGTATGTAACTTTTATCACGTACACTGCTGCCACAGTTGGTGTTAATTTAGTACCTGTTTTGTTTAACAATTAAGGATTAATTGTGAAATTAAAAGGTAATCTGAAGGGCCAGTCAATCTCAGGAGATGGTGCTTCTAGTTTGGGATATCTTGTTATAAACTCACTTTATCAGTTGGATTTAGTGTTCAAATTTAGTAGTAGCTGCTAGGGTCAAACCAAAACCGACTTGACTTATCTCTATTATATTAGCAATTGACCAGCTAGAACCAAGACAAAATGTTCCGTCAGCTTCCTCTGACCTGCCTCTGCAATTGTCTGAATAAGATGAAGGAAAATTTTAGTGCCCAGACTTTCAGCGCTCTACTGTGTCTAGGTGTTATAGAGGATTAAAAAAAAAAAAATCAACCAGATGTACTCTATACTCTTGAGGCACTTTAATCAGGCAGATATGGACCCAGATGTCTGTGGCACACAGCTGAGGGTAGAGATGGAGATGTGAAGGTGTTATGCTCCTAAGAGAAGAGAGTATAATTATTTGCTCAAGGGTCAGGTTGTGTTTAGAAGGATGAGACTTCCTGTGTTGCTCAGAAAGATCACTAAGGTTACTGTTGATAAACAACACAAGAAAAGTTATGATAAAGTATTTTGAATAAGTCATAGAATGATAGTACAGAATAGCTTGGTTTCAAACCAGGGATCTAAGACAGAGGTTCTTTTTTAAAGGATTAATTTTGATTAGATTATGAAGTTACATAATACAGAATTTAAAATATTTAAAAGATATACAGTGAAACATCTCTTCTGTGCCTTTCCTGTATCCTCTGGTTTCCATCCTTGGACACAACTGCTATTATGAGCAGTTTCTTATGTTTTATATATATAAATATATATAAATATATCTATATGTATGCATGTATATAATTGATATATGTATAATAAGTATATGTAAATACATATATGTTCATCATCCCATATAAAAATATAGAGACAAACATGCAGTTTTGTATTTTGATTTTTGTGTATAAAATAATTTAGAAATTGTTTTGTATTAGTACATGTAGGGCTTCTTTGTCTTTTTTTGTCAAGGCTGCCTAATATTCCATTGTACTGCAGAACCATAATTTAACCTGTTTCCTGATGGACACTTCGATGGACAACAGTGTTTCGTTGATATGAGCAGTACTATAGTGAATAGCTTTGTACATAATTTCATTTCACACATTTATATATATTTACAGGGTAAATCCTTATAAGTGGTTTTGAAGTGGAATTGCATTTGTAGTTTTGGTAGCTATAGCCACAGTGAATGAGAGCATTTATTACCCCATAGTCAAATATGGGCAAGAGAGTCCATGGACAGATGTCAGGGTTCTTGAACCTCGTAAAATGATAGGTAAAAATTTGTGTATATTTATGGATGTGTCTTTTTCTCAAGGGAAAGGTCCACAGTTTTTATTACATTCCTAAAAAATTCTGTGACTTGACATAGGATTAAAAACCATCATCTGTCAGTAGCCTCAGATTAGAACACATTCTTCTTTACAGAAAGTATTTGAGCAGAAGCGTGTAAGTACTTAATTATTAAACATGTTGTATGGAGAGTTATTGTGTAGGAGACCAGACTAAGTCTAATTCCCAATTTTTATTATCCTTCTCACTCCCTTGGTAGCTATGTTTTAAAAGGCCTTTTTTTCTATTAAACTGGATTTATCAAACAATACTTTATTTCCTCAATTTTATTAGAGCTTTAGAGAAGAATCAGGTGACTATTACTATAAGGAACTGAAATTCTTGTATTTATACGGAGTTTATAAAATTTTAGCTGAAGTCAAGCCAGTTTGTCATTTTAAATTGGCTATGTGGGTGAAAAATAGTTCGGAGACTCCCCCCCATTATTATCTTTAGGACTTGTTGGAGATCCAAGGAACAGATCTGTATACCAGATAACCTCTAAGGCCCTTTTGAGTTCTCTATGTGGGTGGCGATAATATATATTCTGAGATTTATATGACCTATATTAAGTTCTCCTACAAGTACTATTACAGATAAAATCCTCACCATAACAGTTTCATAAGGCTTTCATATTTTGAGATATTGGGGTTAATTTGTAATATTATAAATATTATTAAAAGTTACAGTTCTGGAGTTCCTGGAATGAAAATAAGAGCTCTGCATAATGAATTAGAAAGTTAAAAGATTTGATTCATTGAAAGAGTATTAGTCTAGAGATGATTTACAATATTTTATGTAGGGAAAAGTGAGATGAAACTATGTAATGTTAGATACTGGAGCAAAAAAAAGGTCTTAGCCTGTTAATAGCACTCAATAGGAAATTTAAAAAAAAGATTATTACATATTCTGGAACAGAACCAGAGTAGCTATTTATAGTACAGGATTATTTGTTGTAGATAACTTATTGTAACTAGTTATCCAAAGTTTAATTGTGTCTGAAATAGAAGCTTAGAACAGAATTCTTATGGGCTATCCTTAAAACTTTTTATGGTGCCATTTACTATAATGGGGTTCCGCTTTTATGAGCAAACCTTTGATTACAACGAATTTCTAAGACCTCTGTGTTACTGATTTCAGATACTATTGAAAAAATATTCAGATTATATGAGAAGTTAAATATGCATGCCACTAGAAGTATAGCAAAACAGAGTAATAATAGCTAATAATTCCTTAGCAGAGATAAAATGGAATACTTAAAAAAATATTCATCTCAGTCCTAAAGGAAGGAAGGAAAAGAAGGAAAAGAAAGAAAAAATGTAACAAATAGGAAAGTAATTAACAATATGATAGATTTAAACCTAAATATTTTGATTATTAAATAAATTGTAAATGATCTAGCACTCCAATTAAAAGTGTCAGGTTAGATCACTGTATATGATCCAACTATATGTTGTCTACAAGGAACCCATGTTACTTTTAAACTGTATCTTTATATTTAAAAGGAAAAAGATACTATGTAAACACTAAAAGCTGGAGTGACTATATTTGTCTATTTGTATTAGACAAAGGAGACTTCAGAACAAGGAAAATAGTACAAGGAGTAATGAAGCACATTTCATAATAAAAAGGGATCAATTTATTGATAAGACCCAGCAGTCTTAAATGTGTATGCATTCAATAACATAGTGAAGCAAAAACTGATAGTTGAAAGGAGCAATAGATAAATCCAAAATTATAGTTAGAAATTGCAACATTCTCTCAATAATTAGTAGAGCAAGTAGGCAAAAAAATCAAGGATATAGAAGATCTGGACAGTATTATCAATAGCCTGTACTTAATTGACATTTATAGGACACTGTGGCCACATTCTTTTCATGTGCACATGGAATGTTTAACCAAAACAGGCTCTATGCTGGGTTATAAAACATGATTCAACAAGTTTAAAAAGAATTGAAATCATAGAGAATACTGCTCTGACTACAATGGAATTAAATGAGGAATCGGGAAAAAAAGATACCTGGGAAATCTCCAAATATTTGAGTTAAATAACATACTGCTAAATAATCTTTAGGTTAAAGAAGAACTCACAAAGGGAGTTAGTAAATATTTTGAATTGAATGAAAATGAAAACAAGGTATATTAAAATTTGAGGGATATAGCTAAGCAGTGCTTTAGAAGGAAACTTACAGCTTCCAAAAGAAGGATCTAAAATCAATGACCCAAGCTTTTGCTTTAAGAAACTAGAGTAAGAGCAAACTAAGTAGGAGAGAAAGAGCTGAAATAATGAAATAGTATGTCAGAATAACCCTATATTTATTAAAGATACTGAATTTGTGATTAAAAGCCTTTCTTCAAAGTAAAGTGCAAACCCACATGGTTTTATTAGTTAATTCTAGTAACTATTTAAGGAAGAGATAATAAGTTTTTCACAAATTTCAGAAAACACTTATGAAGCCAGCATTATCTTGATACCAAACCAGGCACAGGCATTAGAAAAAAGAAAGCTATAGCTCATTATTCTTCATGAATATATATGCAAAAATCATTAACAGAATATTAGCAAATTGAATCTAGCAATGTTTGTATGTGTACGTGTGTGTGTGTGTGTGTGTGTGTGTGTGAGAGAGAGAGAGAGAGAGAGAGAGAGAGAGAGAGAGAGAGAGAGAGAGAGAGAGAGAGAGAGAGAGAGAGAGAGAGAGAGAGAGAGAGAGAGAGAGAGAGAAAGAAAGAAAGAAAGAAAGAAAGAGAAAGAGAAAGAGAAAGAAAATATATACTATGACCAGTTGGGTTTAATCCCAGTTGCAAGGTCGATTTAACATTAAAAGTCAGTGTAATTCACCATGTTAATAGAATAAAGGAGAGAAGCTAAATGACCTTGTAATAGATGAATGGTCCAAAGCCTTTAACTTTTAGTTAGATCTTAAATATTGTGACTTGTTTAATAATCATGCCTCTATGTAGAGCAAACTATTTTATTGTAATTCATGCTTGGTGGTTTATAGGGTGGTTAAAACTGGTTGACTTGCTTGGTTAAAGTTTCATGTTAAGGATGGTTCACGCATATCCTCCCATACTCCCATCTATATAGAGGGAAAAAGGCAACTAATCTTCACTGGCAGCAGCTATATTTTAGACAGTATTTTACCCCCACCCTCACCCCCCAACAAACAGCATTGTTTAATCCTTGCAATATCCCTAAGGTAGGTGGTTTTTCCTCTTTTATCACAGATAAGAAGACCAGAGCTCATAGAGCTTAAGTGATTTGCCCAGTTTCATACAGTGGTTCAGTGATTCAGTCCCACATCTGTATGACTTTAAACTGTCGGTACCAGCTGTTCTCAATCATTTTTCTATTGGTCACACCTCTGGGCCATCCCATTGTTTCCCATTCAAGAAATGCAAGTAAGTGAGATTAATTTTTATAGTGCTAATTTTGAATCTATACTTTATTTTCTTTTAAAAGTAAGTCACTGAGAAGAATAAAGAACTGTTGGTGATATGATTAATGATGCTCCTCATAGCTGATATGTCAAGATACCACTTTTAAAATGACTTTAATACACTTAAATCCAAGTCATTGTCAACCTATTTAAATTGCTGTGTTTAACTGTGAGCCATGAGTCAAGTGCCTTGGAAAACAATGTTCTTTAGGGGCATAAATAGCAGTAACCTAGCTAAGTGTCTTTACATGGGTTATAGAAAATGTACTACCATCTTGATGGTTAGATAGTACTGTAATTTTTAGAATTGGAAGGTGAGCAGATGAGATTGCTGTGCCTTGGTGGAAAATCTCCCAGCACTGTTCCAGCATCCAGATAGGTGGAAACTGGAAACAGCTAAGGTTTTTGTGTAGGAGGTAAAGTCATTGATTATATAAACTTAAAATTAGTATCATAAATTCTAGCTCTTGAAAGGGCATAAAGGGCATTAATGATGTCTTCCTGGCTCTTTATAGATGAGTAAACTGAGGATCAGAGAGAGCAGTTGACTTGCTGTAGATTGTGCCACAATAAGTGGCAGGACTGGAATTTAGACTCTTGCCTCCTGTCATTGTACCAATATATTGGGCTCTGCAATAGAAATTTTGTTAAACTGTTTCCTGTAGGAGGTGACAGTGGGTTTGTTTCTTACATGTTAATTAAATGATCAAAACAGTAAAAGGAAGCTAAACTTATTGCCATCAAACTTTCTTCAGGGTTATATAGCTCTTGGATACTTTAAATCTGTATTATATCAATCTTTAGTTTTTTGATCCTATTCTTATGACTTTTTCTTCTGTGTTGTCTTTACTGTGAATGTGCCCCAGAGTTTTGTACAGAGTTTCTCTTTAATTTGTAAATATTGAATTTGTAGTTTTTATCTATAAAAGGAAATTTTTTTAGCATAAGGAGTAGTTCATCCATATGATGGATGCTTCTATGTTTATTGAAGTCCTCTTTTTCATTAGGATTAGTTTTTGTAATGATTAATTTTTAGTTATATCAGGAACGTGTTCATACTTTTATAATAATGAAAACTGTAAGAGCTCTTGGAACTTTGGTATGTATCCATCTAGATTTTAAAAAATATTGTATATATCCACTTGCGTACATATTTACCTGTTAGAAAACATACAGTACTGACTTTTGTGTATGGTTTTTACAAAAATTGAATCATACTATCATTATTGTTTTGCAACTTGCTTATTTTTACTTAGCAGATGGTTTTGAGATCTGCCATAGAGATGTTGCTTTATGTAGATTTAGTTTGAATCACTGTTCTTTAAACAGTCATCTTGTAAATATATTTGTAGAACAGTATTTTGTCACTCTTTTTAAGAACTATTAAATGAGATAAAGGATCTGAAAATTAGGAGAAACCGGTAACCAAATCCTTCCATAGCTGATCAGGAAGCAGTGGAAGGCAGGATTATGTTTGATTGTCTTCTGGATCCACCATGATAGCAGCACAGCCCTAAAGTTGTAATACTTCCTGTGTTTAGCAAAATTTTACTGGATCTTTTTTTTAACAGCTTTATTGAGATATAATTCACGCACCATACAATTTATTCAATTAAAGTGTACAATTCAGTGGCTTAGTGTATTTACAGAATTGTGCAGTCATTACCACAGTAAATTTTAGAACACTTTCATCACCTCATACAGAGACCTTTTCCCATAGCTCTCAGCTCTAGGCAACCACTAATTCACTTTTTGTTTCTGTAGATTTGCCTCGTCTGAACATTTCATGCAAATGGAATCATTCAATATGTGGTCCTTTGTGACTGGCTTCTTTCACTTACTATTATGTTTTCAAGGTTTATTTATGTCATAGCACGGGTCCAAACTTCATTTCTGTTTATTGCCAAATAATATGCCATTGTGTATGGATATACCACATTTTGTTTATCCATTCTCCAGTGGATGAACATTTGAGTTGTTTCCATTTTTTGGCTTTTATGAACATTGGTGCTGTGAACATTCATGTACATGTCTTTGTGTGCACATGTATGTTCATTTCTCTTGGGTATATTCCTAGGAGTGGAATTTGCTAGGTCTTATGATTAAGGGCTACTGCATTCAAGGCTGGACCTAATGTAAAACTAAGAATACCTGTACTATTTTAGGTATTAGTTTAAGCATATGAGGATTTGCCAAACTGTTTCCCAAAGCAGCTGCTCCTTTTTACATCCCCACGAGCATATGTGAGTTAAACCTCCCTGTCCTTGCCAACGCATTATTTGTCTTTTTGATTACATGCATTGTATCTAGAGTGAGTATGGACTTCCATAGGCAGGTTTCCAGGAGAGATGACAGTTAAAAGGATTTCTTGTTATTCTTACTGTTAGGCTTGCTAGTTGTCAAATAGATGTTATTAAATCTCACAGTTAAAATTTGGCATGACTGAAATGTTACTAAAAATCATTAATATTAAGGATTTTATTGACAGTATGCTGGAATATTTTTGTTTGGTTACTCAAACACAAAATCATTCATTTAAAGTTAACCCCTCCTTCTTTTTGAGGGGGAATATTGAGACTTCTTTTTAATTGAGGTATAATTGACAAACAGCATTATGTTAGTTTCAAGTATATGATAAAATCCCCCCACTTTTGGTCAAAATTAAATGAAAGTCAAAAATAGACTTCATCATCATTATCTTTTGCCACTCAAGTATGTTTGCTCCTGTTATTAGTAGTAAGCCAGTTAATTCAATTGAACATTTCTTCTGGTTTTCTAGTTAGCTTTACTTGATATCAAGGTTGGTTATCATAGTAAAGAGCTACCTCACTTAGCTTGGACTGTAGTTATAAAAATTGTGTTTGACTAGATTGTAATAGTGTTATTGCAAGTATTTTTTTAGACTTTTTCTTTTTCTTTTTTATTAGTTTCAAGTATACAGTACATTAGTTAGATGTTTATATAGTTTATAAAACGATTCCTCTAATTGCTCCTTTTCTTCTCTAGTTTTCCACCTAGCCAATATATTAATGCTAACTGTATTACCTATGCTGTGCTCCCCATCTCTGTGACCATCTATCAACTAATTTGTACTTCTTTAACCCTTCACTCCATTCTCTCAGCCCCCTAACTTCCCCTCTGTCCATCACCAAATTGTGCTCTATATTTATGAGTCATTTTTTGATTAGTTCTTTTTGTTCCTTAGATTCTACATATAAGTGAAATCATATGGTAATTATTTTTTCTGACTTATTTCACTCAGCATAACCTCTAGGTCCATCTGTGTTGTTTCAAATGTATTGCTGGTTTTTAAATAAGTCAAAGTTCATTTGTTCTTTAAAAAATTTCTTGAGGTGAGTGTTGCTGAAGATAGTTTTCTGAGTTAAAGGGGTATAGTGCTATCTGCTAAATTGGGAACATTCAGGAAGTAGTTTGGGCGATTCTGCTAGTTGCTGAGTATGTCTACTCCAATTATATATTTTGAAACTGGGGAAATAACCACAAGATGGGTGAAGGGACCCACTGGACCCACTGTTAGACATGCCTAAGCTACAACTCCATGGATCACTTGACCTCCATAAGCCCCTGTTCTGACTGGTGGATCACAGTGATGTTTTGTGTCTTCTGGAATTAGTGTCAATTCAGAGCCAGTGTCTAGTAATCCTTGAAAATTCTTTGATTATTTCGTTTCCCCCAGTGCATAATCAACCTTGGTAAAAAGCCATAGTCCTTTTGGAGGAAGGCTGGGAGAAGGACTAACTGTGTGTATTTTTGACAATATAGTGTAATTCTTCCTCAAGGAGACCCCTCGTTCAGTAAGTTCTGGGTCTGTAAACTGCCTCAAATCTTAGGATTGATTGAAGGACCGTGATTCTTTCTTAATGATTCAAATGAGGCTTTTGTTCATTTGACCTCGAACTCTGCTTGTACAGGTCAAGTAAGAATTTAGTAGACTTCACTGCTAGAAACACTGGTTAACTGGCCAGTGTCATAGGTCTCTGGGAGTCAGACTATTCTATTTGCTGATTTGATTTTGCTGTGGTGTGTAAAAGTGGTGCTACTAATGACTAAACAAATTATAGAGACGTAGTTTTAATTTTCCATTAGGTCTGGCGTTTAATAGAGTATCTTTACTGCTTGAGGTGGTTTGACTCTGTCGTCAGCTCCTTTATACTTAAGTTTAACTTTTGTCCCCTGTTCTCAATCCTTTTTAAGATGCCTACTTAGTCCAAGGAGGAAATGAAGACTTTAAAAACTCAGTAAATGTTGACATTTAAACTTTTACGGGAGTAAAAGATTAACCTTTGGCCCCTACTTCTGCAAGTTTTCCTTAGTTTATATATGCGCTTCATTCATGTGCTAAAGGCTGATTATCAGAATTTACTTCTTAACCTCTTTAGGCTTGCAACTGATGTATTTTTTTTAAGCTCCCTGAAAAGTGCATTTTAAGTATGTTAAAAATGTGTTTTACTTTATTTTTGGAAACCATAGTTTTTCAAAAAACAAGAAACTTGACTCGTCAATTTTTTAAACTGGCCATTTGGTTTTTTATTTCGAAAATCATTTGTAGCAGGAGACAGGGTAAATGATTTAAATGTTGGCGTAGAAAATGGGGCATTTTAATGTAGGAGTGTAACTTATTATCATACTTGGTTTAAAAAAATTCTTACTGGCTTCTTTTTCAGCCTGATATGACTCATTTAAGGGACAGTTTCCTCTCTCCAGTGATTTAGATGTTAGTAAGTGTTCTCCCAAATAGCTATTGTACACCAAATGTCAAGTAACAGACTATTTTACTTAGAAAATAAGATAAATGAAAATGCCATGTTAATTAAACTTATATAATACATAGAGAGAAATGCTTAACATACAAAGGTATGAATTTATTCAATTTTAAGGTTGTAGGAAAAGAAAAAAAAACAAAAAAGGAAAAAATAAACTACAAGAAGAAATAATACACTGCAAAACAGAATAAGAGGAATTAATCCAGAGTTGGAAAATTAGGAAACAAGGGAAAATGGAGGGAGTAAACTGAGTGTAAAAAAGATACTGAGGACCTACAAAGAGAAAAAACTGGAAGTGGATGCTATTAGTTATATGATATTAATATGAAAGTCTCAGCAAAGTAGATAATTTCACTCAAAGATAGTAAGAATTATGTCAACAAATTAAGATGTAAAAATCAGAATAGACTCATAAACCAAGGAAAAATTGAGGCAATTATAAAACTTATTCTCCTCCTTTTCTTCTCTTGTTCCTTGAAGTGGGGCAAAAATTAATACTCCCTAACCTTTCAAGGAATAGATAAGACTCCTGTAAAATAATAATATAGCAAGTAAATAATATATAAAGTATAAAAACTTAAAAAAAACTTTTATTTCAAAATATAGATTCAAAGGAAGTTGCAAAAAAATATGCAGATAGGTTCCATGTATACTCCTCCCCTAATTTGTGAATCTCTCATAGTCATAGTACAATATTAAAACCAGGAAATTGACATTGGTAAAATTCACAGAACTTATTTAGATTTCACATTTTACATGTACCATTTGTGGGTGTATGTGTGTATGTTGTTCTGTGCAGTTTTATCACTTGTATAGCTTCTTGTAACCACATCCCCATAATCAAGACATAGAACTGCTCCATCATCACAGAGTTCGTTCCTGCTACTCTTTTGTAGCAACCCCACCCCCTTTCTGTTGAAATCCTAACTTCTGACAACCGCCAATCTATTTTCCATCTCTAAATTCATTATTTCATGATAGATATGTATGTACATACATATATACATATTCATACATACACACACATATAAATGCCTTTTAAGATCATATGGATATACCACAGTTTAACCATTCACACATTGAAAGACATTTGGTTTATTTCTCGTTTTTGACTTATGAATAAGACCACTGTGAACATTTGTGTACAGGTTTTTGCATATATTATTTCTCTGGAATATGTTCAGTAGTACAACTGCTGGGTCATATGTTAAGTATTAAGTGCATTTTTTGTTTTAAAAGAAACTGCCAAACAATTTTCCAAATTGGCTGTACCTTTTTTTAAAATACTCAACAGTGTCTATGGCCATGTCACCCTGAACAGGCCCGATCTCATCTCATCTTGGAAGCTAAGCAGGGTTGGGCCTGGTTAGTACTTGGATGGGAGACAGCTTAGAAATACAAGGTGCTGTCAGCGAAAAAAAGAAAAGAAATTCACCAGCAATGTATGAGTGATTTAGTTTTCTACATACTTGCCAGCATTTAATGTTATCACTCTTTTTTATTTTAGCGTTCTGATAGGTGTGTAATGAAATTTCATTGTGGTTTGAATTTGTATTTCTCTAGTGGCTGACTGTTGATGTTGAATATCTTTTCTCATGATTAATTAGTCATGTTTATAACCTCTTCTGTGAAATGTCTGTTCATGACTCTTGCCATTTTCTAATTGAATTTTTTTAAAAAAATGTTGTTTTTAGTCTAATATATCATTTCCTTTGCCAGATACGTGGTTTATAGATATTTCTTCCAGTTTGTGATTTGTCTCTTCATCCTTTTCCCAGTCTTTTGCTGAGTAAAAGTTTTTAATTTTGATGTTTTATTTTATTAATTTTTTTCTTTTATAGATCATTTTTTTTTTGTTTCAAGTGTAAGACCTCTTCACTTAGTCCTGGATTATGAAGATTTTTGTCCCTTTTCTGTTTCCCCTAAAAGTTTTATGGTTTTATGTTTTGTTTAAATTCTTGATCCTATTTGAGTTAGTTTTTTAAATAAAGTATGAGGTTTTAAGTTGAGATCATATTTTTGCCTGTGGATATCAAATTGCTCTAGCACTATTTTTTTAAAAGACTATATCAAATTTCTTTTGCACCTTTGTCAAAAATCAGTGGGGCATGATTGTGTAAGTTTATTTTTATCAACTGTGAGAATTAAATGTGCTTATACAGAAGGCCCAGCCCACAGAGTGCTAAATATGTGTTGGCTGTTGTTATTATTACAACAGCAAATAAATAATAACTTTAAAAATTATTTGCATAAACTTTGTAATTTGAAAAATAATACAGTTTAAATTTTAATTGTGTAGTGTACACATAACAATTTATGATCTTTACCATTTTTAAGTGTACAGTTCAGTAGTGTTAAGTTCACATTGTTCAACATTCACATTGTTGTGCAACTCATCTCCAGAATTTTTTTTTATCTTCCAAAACTGAACTATACTCATTATAGTTCAACTCCTTATTCCTCCCTCCCTTCAGTCCCTGGCAACTACAATCCTATTTTCTGTTTCTGTGCATTTGACTATTCTGGGTACCTCATGTAAGTGGAATTATGCAGTATTTGCTTTTTTGTCACTCTCTTGTTTCATTCAGCATAATGCCCTCAAGGTTCATCCATTTTGTAGCGTGTGTCAGAATTATCTTCCTTTTAAGGTTCATAGTCAGTTGTATACCACATTTTGTTTATCTGTGCGTATATCAGTGACATTTGGGTTGCTTCCACGTTTTGGCTACTATGAATAATACCACTATGAACATGGATTTGGAAATATCTCTTTGAGACCCTGTTTTTAGTTCTTTTGGGTATACACCCAGAAGTGGAATTGCTATATCAGATGGTCATTCTATTTTTAATTTTTCAAGGAACTGCCATACTGTTTTTTGTGGTGGCTGCACCATTTTACATTCCAACTAGCAGAACACAAGGATTCCACTTTGTCTACATACTTGTCAGCATTTACTATGGCATTTTTTTTTATAGTAAACGTTCTAATGGATTGAGATAAAATGATAATCTTATTGTGATTTTGATTTGCATTCCCCTACTGATTAGTGATGTATCTTTTCATGGGCTACTTGGCCATTTGTATATCTTCTTTGGGGAAATGCCTTTTTAAGTTTTTTGACCATTTTTTAATTGGGATGTTTGTTTTGTTTATAGGCAGGAATTCTATATATTCTGAATAATAACCCCTTGTCATAAGATAATATGGTTTGCAAATATTTTCTCCCATTTTGTGGGTTGCCTTTTCGATCTGTTGATCATGGTCTTAGATACACTGAGGTTTTTCATTTTGGTGTGGTCCAATTTATTTGTCAGTTTGTGGCCTGCGTTTTGGGTGTCATCCATTTTTGAGGGTTTTTTTTTTTTTTTAATGGTATAAGTTAAGAGCCCAACTTCATTCTTTTGCATGTGGATATCCAGTTTTCCCAACACCATTGCCTTAATGAATGATCTTGACACCCTTGTCAAAAGTCACTTTTTGTCAGGTCATTATGCAGTACACTTTAAACTTATATAGAGCTGTATGTCAGTTATATCTCAATGAAACTTGGGGGAGATCGGGAAAGAAAAATCGGGAAAAAAGAAAAAATCATTTGATCATATATACCAGGGTTTATTTCTGGGTTCTCTCTTGTATTCCATTTGTCTATGTGTCTGTCTTTATGCCAGTGCCATACTGTTTTGATTGCTGTAGTTTTGTAATAAGTTTTGAAATAAGAAAGTGGGAGACTTCCTATTTTGTTGTTCTTTTACAAGATTATTTTGGCTATGTGAGGTCTTTATAATAGAATTTTAGTGGTAAAGCACTAGAGGAGTTACCTTCAAAAAGAACAAACAGTATTCTTTATGATGATTATTTATGTTTTATTCAGTGCAGTAAAATGTGAAACAAGATATCAGTTGTAGAAGGAAAATATAAACTTATTTATAAATGCTTTGATTTTGTATTCAGACAACTAAATCAAAAAGAACAAATTTAGAGATCAGTAGAAAGATTAACGATTCAGTAACATGACGGGCTAAATGAAAAACATGAAAATTATATAATTTCTGAATGTCAGCAATATCAGAAAAAATAGGAAGAATAGAATCCCAGTTATTACAGATAGCTTCGAATATATGAAGATGTCACAGTAGTGACTGGGAGTTAAATCTTGATGGCCCATAAGCTGTTATGTCTTGGGATTTAATTTACCTCTGGGGATAGTAATTGAGGCCAAAGGCCAGAACTAGAACTGTATTAAGCTGGAATTGTGAAAGGGAAAGCCTTTCTATGAACTAGGTGCAGTAAAACTGCCCACTAGTTCAGGACATAGGACAGAAGTGAGCCACTTAACTTAGAATTGCGGCTGTTAAAAGCCATCGCAAGAAATAGAAAATCCAACCTGCGTGCAAATCCTAGATAGGAAAATTAATGTATTTTAACGTGTTTGGAACTGATGAATGTTACAGGGCACTGGCTGAGGCAGCAATGAAACTGCAGTCAAGACTGCTCTTTAACACCTGAAATGTGGAGGACTCTCCCAAAGCTGGATATGAACTCATACAAAACTGCAAAGCACCTTAGTAAAAAGATGCAACAAATGGGAAAATTTGCGATTGAGGAACTGATAATAATGGACTCGTTTGTAAAAGGACTTGATTATCTAGTATACAGTTCAAGTTCAGTTTTTTCCTTTGTCCCTGTAATGCCCTTTCTAGCTGTTTGGTTTAGCTTTGTTTTGATATCCAGGATGAAATCAAGGATCATACATTGAATTTAATGCCTTTTTATCCTCCTTCACTTTAATTTTTTTCTGCCTTTTTCATTGATTTTTTAATCGTAGTGCCATTTTTGAAAGATAACATTCAGTTTGCCTAAAAGTTTTTGGTTAGTTCCCTTACTAGACAGGAAGCTGTTTCAGAACGGGGAATGTGTGTCGTTTATCCTTACTATAATTAAATTTAATCTAACCATTTTATAATGTGGGATGCTGGGTTTCGGAAAAGGACAGGACTTTCAGTTGAGATCCTTGTGCCTCTTGCATTCATTGGTATTTCAAACACTACAGGTGTGCCACTGTTACATACATTTTATAGTTTATTTCATTATTAGTAATTGTTAAGAAAAAATTTTTCACTTCTTGTCTGTATTTGTTACTTGTCATTTCCTTTTGGAAGTGAGGGATGTTTGGTGGGTAAAGTGGATAGTTAAAATATAGTACATGGTTTTATTACTCTCCAAAGGGATAATGCTTCGTAATGGTTACAAATAAAGATAACTCATGAAAGAATATTTTTAAAATTTGGTCATAGAAATATCTAACTAAAAATATTGTAAAATTTTTATGTAAATAAAGCTCTTTTTTTAAAATTTAAAACATCATGGAACTCTTATCTTTATAGGAGTAAGTCTTCTGATGATTTATGTGCCTAGAAATACAAGATTTTATTTCTTCTTAGTTTCACTTTTTTATTGTTCTTTGCAGCTTCAGAAGTATCTCACTGTGAGACACTCTGGTATAGTGTGTTAATTACAACTTAAAAATAACGCTTTAGGATACAGTGAAAGGAATACTTAATACACTCTAATAGGATAGTAAATTATTTCTGACACTAAATCTAGTAACTTTTTTTTTAACAACTTCATTGAGATATAATTCATATACCATACAGTTTACCCATTTAAAATGTATAATTCATTGGGTTTTATTATATTCACAGATATGGATAACCATTAATACAGGTTTAGAACATTTTTATCACCTCAAAAAGAAACAGCATGTTTTTAGCTATCACTTCCCATTCCCCCGACCCGATCCCCCAGCTCCTACTCTGAGCAACCACTAATATACTTTCTTAGATTTCCCTATTCTGAATTTTCATATGAATGGAATAATTTTATGTGTGATTTTTTTTATGACTGGCTTTTTTTTCCAATATTTTTTAACTTTATAGTTGGCATTATTTTCAGGTATGTTTAATTATAGATGTATTTGTTTCAGGTATACAACAGTGAGTAGACATCGCTATAACTCACAAAGTGATCGCCCCAATAAATCTAGTACCCCTCACACACCATACATAGTTATTACAATATTATTGACTATATTCCTATGCTCTACTTGTCCTTCAATTTGCGTAGTAATTTTTATGTGAGTGTTTTTGTACCCCACCCCCGAACTTTTTATACTGATTTCCATTTACACAGTCTCATTTTACAGTTCTTTTTCATTTTTATTATTGGCAGTTAACTCTTTCTAAAAGACAGTAGCTTAGTTCAGCAATGTACAAATAACTAATACTTACTAACAATTATTAATGATCTCATTTATTGAATGGCAAATAAAAAAGTATTATCAGTTACAAATTAACTGATAATGAATTAATTCACCTAATATATGAAGCCCATCCCGCCAATGAATACGTCATTGATCTTGAACCAGTTTCATTCACTGAAGAAAATATTTACAAAGCTCTTCAATTGACCACAAAACTGGAAACTGCAGTTCTAGATATTTATCAAAACAGCCTTCGAGCCTTATAATTTTGAAAAGATTTTTGCAGTGAATATTGAAGAATTTCTGAAAACTTAGCAAAAGATAGGGTTGGGAAAAGGTCATCCAAAAACGTAAACATAAATTATGAAACCAAAGTAGTACTTCCGTATATTTCGAGCGATGAGGTGGTGACTTTGGGCCAGTTAAAAAGAGGTTGATTGCTTTAGATTACAGTACAGACACCGAAAGCAAATAAAATAAATTTTGGTTTTTCTGAACATATGAAATATTTTTTCAACTTATATTAACATATTTCATAATATATTTTTTTATAGTGGAGGACTTTTTACATGGTTTCCTCCCACTTAAAAAAAAGACGCAGAAAGGACAGTTTGCATAAATTGGGATATGGGTATATTTTATTTCTCCATGACTATTTTGTAACTACCCATTTATAACTCTTAATCCCTTCCCCCTTTCTCACCAACTCCCTCAGCCCCTTTCTATATGATAACCCTCAAAATGTTCTCTGTATCTATTGATCTTGTTTCTGGGTGTTTGTTTTATTCTTAGATTCCACAAATACCTGCAGTCATATGGCATTTGTCTTTCTCTGTCTGACTTATTCCTCTCAGCACAATACTCTCTAGGTCTGTCGTGAAATATCTTTTTCCACCCCTCTACTTTCCATCTGTGTGTGTCTTTTAATCTGAAGTGAGTTTCTTGTAAGCAATCTATGTAAGTGTCTTTTTCTTATTCAGTCACCCTCTCTTTTAATTGGAACATTTAGTTCTTTTTCATTTGAAGTATTTGTTGATAGATATGTAGTTATTGCCATTCTTTATTCGTATTTTGGATACGTATTTTTTTCTTTTTCTTAAAGAAGTCTCTCCAATATTTCCCGTAATACTGGTTTGGTGGTGATGAACTCCTTTAGCTTTTTCTTGTCTGGGAAGCTGTTTTTATCTTCCCTTAAATTCTAAATGATAGCTTTGCTGGGTAGAGTAATCTTGGTTGTTATGAGTCCTTGCTTTTCATCACTTTGAATATTTTGTACCAGGCCCTTTTGGCCTGGAAGTTTTCTGTTGAGAAATTGACTGACAGTCTTATGGGAGCTCTTTTGTAGGTAACTAACTAACTGTTTTTCTCTTGCTGCTTTTAAGATTTTTCTCTTTGTATTTAACCTTTGGCATTTTAATTATGATGTGTCTTGGTGTGGGCCTCTTTGGGTTCATCTTGTTTGGGACTCTCTGAGCTTCCTGGGATTATATGTCTATTTTCTTCGTCAGGTTAAGGAAGTTTTCTGTTATTTCTTTAAATAGGTTTTCAACTTCTTGCTCTCTCTTCTCCTGGTATTCCTGTGATGCAAATGTTGTTACTCTTGATGTCCCCTAGGCTCCTTAAACTATCTTCATTTCTTGGATTCTTTTTTCTTGTTGCTGTTCTCTTTGGATGTCCTCTGTTACCCCATCCTCTATATCACTGATTTGATCCTCCACTTCATCCACTCTATTGATTCCCTCTAATGTACTCTTCATCTCAGATATTGTATTCTTCATTTTTGACTGGTTCCTTTTTATGGTTTCCATTTTCATGTCTTCTATCTCTTTGTTAGATTTCTCACTGAATTCAACTACTCTTCTCTTAAGTTTACTGAGCATCATTATAACCAGGGTTTTGAAATCTGCATCTGGTAGATTGCTTGTCTTCATTTTGTTGAATTCTTTTTCTTGAGCTTTGCTCTTTTTTTTGTTTTGTTTTGTTTTGTTTTGTTTTATGTGAGCCATGCTTCTTTGTCTCCCCATTTTGGCTGCCTTCCTGTGTCTATTTCTATGTATTAGGTAGTGCTCCTAAGTCTCCTGGTCTTAGTAGAGTGGCTTTATGTGGTAGGTGTCCTATGAGGCTCAGTAGTGCAATCTCCCTGGTCACCTGAGCCTAGTGCCCCAGGTATGTTCTTTGTGAGGCCCAGTGGCACAGTCTTGGGAGGGGTCTGGTTGCAGGCCAAGTTCAGCCACAGCCTATACACCTCTGGGGCTACCTGGTAAGAGTCACCAAGCAATCCAAAGATGCCTGTCACCCATACTGGGCTTATTGGTGCCTTGAGAGCCCAATCTAGAAACCGAGGCTGGCTGCCACTAGTGCAGGGCTTGGGGATGCATGCTCAGTAAGAGGTACAGGGCACACCAAGGCCAGATGTTGCTTCTTTGGATTTTGTGAGCCTTTGAGAGATTTTAGGTAAGTCCGCAGCAAGTCAAGACAGACAGTTTGTATGGAATAAACTGGAATCAGCTTGGGTGGGCCCACAAGTTAGAAAATGCAGAATCTCAGGGAATCCCCTGGGTAGAGCAACCTGTGTTATATAGATTGATGGTGACTTGGATATGGTGGCACATGTGTCCATAGGCTGGGAGTGGGGAGGGCTCAACAAAGGAACAATGGATACTGCTAGCACTTCTGCCTAGGAGAAAGCTGCCCCTCCAGCCTTGGCCCTGAAGTGTGACAACTCAGTGTCTCCTCATATGCCCCTGCTGCTCCTTGAGCCGTTTCTCCTGCATTGGAGCTCAGAGTAAGTGCGTCCATCATCAGATAAGTCCTGGCACTGGCCCTTAAGAGGATCGTCTGTGACTTCGATAGCCCTCCTCACTTAGCCACAACCTCTGCTGGTTTTCATAGCCAGAGGATATGGGGTCTTCTCTTCCCAACGCTGAGAACCATGGGCTAGGGAGCCCAGTGTGGGCCTGGGACCCCTCACTCCTCAGGTCAGGGAGGGGGCTCTGTAGCCAAGATAACCCTCCCGATTCTCGATCACCACACTTGGTTGTGGAACCAGATCATTTCTCATCTCCGCCCCTCCTACCATTTTTGTCTTTAGTTGTAAGGCTTCTGTTCAGCCAGACCTCAGGCAACTCAACATTCTGGTTGCTCTATAGTTTCGTTGTAATTTTGGTGTGGTCGTGAGAAGAGGCGTGCATAGCCTCTACTTTCTACACCATCTTGACCAGTCTCCCATGACTGACTTCTTAAACTTAGCAAAATGTTTTCAGTGATTGTCTGTATTGTAGCATGTATTAGTACTGGATTATTCCTTTTATGGTCAGATATCTTCCATTGTATGGATATACCACATTTTGTTTATCCACTTATCAGTTTATGGACATCAGAGTTTTCATCTTTTGGCTTTTGCGAATGAATAATGCTGCTATAAACATTTATGTTCAAATTTCTGTGTGTACATGCTTTTATTTTTCTTCACTGTATACTTAAGAGTAGCATTTTGAGTCATAAAGTAACTCTGTTTGTTTGAAGAACTCCCTGACATTTTAAAAGCAGCTGTACCATTTTATGTTCCCACCAGCAATGTACGAAGGTCCCAATTTTTGTCTTTTTTATTCTAGACATCCTCATAGGTGTAAAGTGGTAATCTCATTGTGGTTTGATTTGTATTTCCCTGTTGGCTAATAATATACTTTTTTTATGTCCTTATCGGCCATTTGTATATTGTCTTTGGAGGAATGTTCTATTCAGATATCTTGCCCATTTTTAAATTGGGCTGTCTTTATTGAATTGTAAGAGTTCTTTTGACAGAATTTAAGTTCCCTATCAGATGTGTGATTTGCAAATATCTTCTCCCATTTTGTGGGTTGTCTTTTTACTTTGTTGATAGTGTTCTTTCAACCACAAAAGTCTGATTTTGAAAAAGTTCAGTTTATCTTTCTTTTTCTTGTGTCATATATAAGAATCCTTTCCTCATTCCAAGGTCATGAAGATTTACTCCTGTGTTTTAAAACGCTTCTGAGAATATAGTTTCAGCTATTACATATAAGTCCTTGAACCATTTTGAGTTAATTTTTGTATATGGTATAAAGGTCTAATTTCATTGTTTTTTTCCTTTGGCTATCCAGTTGTCCCAGCACTATTTATTTAAAAAACTATTCTTTCTCTTATTAAATGGTCTTGACACCTTTGTCAGTAATAATTTGATGGTAGATTATGGAATTATCGCTGGACTCTCAATTCTGTTTCATTGATGTGTCTTTATTCCAGTACTGTACTCTTGATTTGTAATTAGTCATGAAGTCAGTGAATGTGAGTCCTCTTACTTCGTTCTTTTTAAGGATTGCTTTGCCTGTTCTGGTCTCTTGTAATTCCATATAAATTTAGAATCAACTTGTCAGTTTCTACAAAGAAGTCAGCTGGGATTGTGGTTGAAATTCTGTAGATGAACTAGGAAGGTTGCCATCTTAATAGTAAGTCAGTCCATGAACATGGGATGTTTTTTCGATTATTTAGGTATTCAGTTTCTTACAACAAATTTTTGGTTGTTTTTAGAATATCAGCTCAGCATTTTATTCTTTTTGCTGCTGATGTGACTGGAATTGTTTTTTTAAATTCCAAGGTTCATTACAAATTTATAGAAATAAAATTGATTTTGTATATTGATCTTGTATCCTGCAACCTTGCTGAACTTATTTATTAATCCTAGTATTATTTTAGTGGATCCTTTGGGAATTTATGTATACAAGTTTATGTCATTTGTGAATTGGGACAGTTTTACTTATGGTTTTCTATCTGAATACCTTGTTTGTTTGTTTGTTTGTTTGCCTAATTGCCTGGATCTAGCCTTTAATGCAATGTTGAATAGATGTGGTGAGAGCAGACATTCTTGTGTTATTCCAGATTTTAGGAGAAAGCATTCAGTCTTTCACCATTAAGAATGATGTTAACTGTAGTTTTTTTTTGTTTTTTGTTTTGGTAGATGCTCTTTATGAGGCTGAGGAAGTTACTTTTTTGTTTATCTGAGAAAGTCTTTGCTTTTGTTTTTGAAAGAATACTTTGCTCAGTATAGAATTCTTGGTTGATTTCCCCCCTTCCAATACTTTTAATATGATATCCTACTGCCTCTGGACTCCAATGATTATGCTCAGTAGTCAGCTGTTAATCTTATTAAGATGCCTTTGAAAGTGATGCATTATATTTCTGCTTTCAAGGTTTTCTCCTTGTCTTTGAGCATTTTACTTATGATGTGCAGGGTTGTGGTTCTCTGTGTTTATCCTACTTAGAGTCCATTAAGCTTCTTTCACTCATTGTTTAAATATTTTTTCTACTTCATTCTTGCTCTTTCCTTTTGGTACCCACTTTATATTCATGGTTATATATACTTAACAATTCCCCACTTTTCTCTGAGGCTCTATTTAGTTTTCTTTCATTTTCTGTTTTTCAGCTTACAAAATCTCTTATTGATCTATCTTCAAATTTGCTAATTATTTTTTCTGTCCTTTTATTCTACTCATGAGCCTATTGCATTTTTTATTAGTTTCAATTCCATTTTGTTTTGTTTTTTTAATATGCATAATTTCTTTGTCTCTATTGATAGTCTCTATTTGATACATTTTCATTCATGCCATTTTTTACTTTTAAAATTTTAATTTTGATTTCCTTTGGTTGTTTGACTTTATTTATAATAGCTATTTTGAAATGTTAAATCCAACATCTAGTCACTCACAGGCAGTGTCTTGCCCTTTTTTTTCCCCCCTGGTTTGTGGGTCATATGTTTCTGTTTCTTTGCATGCCTCATGATTTTTTTTCTTGGGAACTGGTCATTTTAGATGATCTAGCAGCTCTGGATACTGATTTCTCATCCCATCCTTTGGGCCTTATTGTTATATGCTTGTTTATTTGTTTAATGGCTGGCCGGATTATTCTAGTGAAGCCTATTCTACCACCTCCTCTCCCCAGAGTTAAGCCTCTGGTGGTGTTCCTCAGGGAGGCAGAGCTTTAAGTTTGCCCTCAGTCTCCCTGGGATGGCTGATACTGGTAGGCCTCTCTTTCCCTGACCAACCCAGCTGTTAAACTCTGCTAATTACTCAGATTGCTCTATTGTTTTCAATAATGCCCGGAGGCATAAATTCCTCTACAAAATAATCCAATCAAAGTGGGGCTCCTTGGAAGGAATCCTTTCTGAAGTCAGTGCGTGCCATTTGTTCTGACCCCAGGAGGACGCCCAGATATCTTATTTCCTGCTTCTCTGATGCAAACTAGCTGGCCTAAAGACAAGGCTATATTTTCATTACATCTATGAATCTCTTTCCAGTTGTCTTTTACTATTACCCCCACTATTCTTGAGAACACCCTTAGACTTAAACTTGTCCACTCTTTTTAGAACGAAGTCAAATCTCTTTCCTTAGGGGAGGGATTTGGGACTACATGGTCCTGCTTTTCCCCCTGAGGCAAAATATCTGAGCCTGGGTTTTGGAGCTGGAGGTGGGACTATGGTGAGCTTTTCTTTGAGTGACCTTCTGGCTCTAGTTGCTGAGTCCTGGAGGGGAGTGGGAATGGGGAAGGTGCTTGCATAGCAGCTTATCTCTCCTGGTGTGGACCCACCATCTCAGGGGCTGGGTGAAAGGGTCCCTGGGCCCCCAGTATTCTCAGTGTACCATGCCTAAGGTTGAGCCTCTGTTCTACAAGTGAGGTTTGGGCAGAAGGGAACTCATTGCCTTCAGAGTACTTGGCCTGGGACTTGGCTTCTGCAAGAGAAGGCTGGGGGCAAGAGGAGAAACCTGAATTCTTGCTTCATCCTGGGAGAAAGCCCTTGGACTGAGAGTTGAGGGGAGGGGGAGCCGTGTGTTCTGGCTTGCAGCAGGCTGGAGCCTTGCCGAGATGGAGGTGGAGGGAGGGAGTGGTCTTCTTTCAAATACCACAGACTTTCACCTTTCAGACTGAATTTTTAATAATTTTCACCAATTTCACTAAGGAGCAGGCCAGCAGAGCTATTCATACTGTTAGGCCAGAAGTCAATCTCTTGTAACTTTGTTTTTTGAGCTAACAGTCATGCCTCCTTAAAGCTTGACTCAAAAGCATTTTCTTCATTATGGTCCCTGACCACCTCTCATAAGAAACCCCTTAACATACTCCTTAACATCTCAACTTTCAGATCTTGCCTGTATGGTACAAGAGACTTTTGCTTATTTTACTTAAAGAATGAATTCACTACATGTGGAAGTGCTCTAGAAGGGAAAAGTTGCATAAGCTTACAGTTTGTCAAGGAAATGAAAAGAATAGTAGCTAGAAAATTTTAACACGAGGGTACTGTAGTTGAGTTCTTTTCAGGTTGGCTTGGAGGTGTTACAGTTGGTTGCCTCTTGCCTTTTTGACTTGACTTAGACATAAAAATCAATGGGCTTCCTCCTCAGTTTTGTTGTCATCTTAAATTAGTTTCTTTTGATTCCTTTTTTTCCCCCCAGGGGCCACTCAATAGTGAGTCTTCAAACCAGAGTTTGTGCAGTGTGGGATCCTTGAGTGACAAAGAAGTAGAGGTAAGATGCCATATCCATTGCAAGACTTTTCATTTTCCACACTTTCAGTCTAGGTTAAAAGATAGCATAGCTCCAGGGTTGCTGACAGGGTCCGCGCTGTTTGAGTTGTGTCTTTACAGCTGCGGTGTGGCTATGATGGATTTTATTATTATAATCATGTATAGGTGTCATCTTTTTTTTCTTTTAAAAAAATTTTGCTTAATTGTCATCAATAAAGGGCAAGAATTCAGTTGTAGCTGAATTAGTCTAGATGCCCTTGACTAGGTACTTGTCAGTACTTCAACTGAGTGGGGCAGTACAGCACTGTGGCCTGGCCAATTTTAGTTAACAGGACTTGAAGATTTTTATTTTTAGGCAGTTAATATAGCTGTATGCATATGGGGCCAAGTGTGCAACAACCTATTTTACACTTTGATAAAACTTTAAGTAAATGAGAACCAGTGACTGATTATGTAGATCTTTCCTTTTTGGGGAAAAAAGGGATTAGATTTAAGCTATTTATTACAAAGTAGACAACAGGTATTAGGATATTTCTGCAAGCCTACTGTATGCTAGATATTTGTACTACATTTGTGCTTTATGAAATATTTAAGTTGTGCAGCAGCCCTGATTTATAGGCGAGTAAATTGAAGCACTGATATTATAAGCAGTTTGCCAAAAATTGTATAGATGTTTTGGTTCCAGACCTTTCCATAATCCTGCTATGAGAGCAGGATAGTGATTTTGGACTTGTCTGTACCAGTGAAATATCCTTATATATTTGATATTTTGTACATTCTTTCTAATTTTCATAATGTGAAAAATATGATACGGTGCTAATTGTGATGTATATGGTATTTAACAGACTCCTGAGAAAAAACAGAATGACCAGCGAAACCGGAAAAGAAAAGCTGAACCATATGAAACTAGTCAAGGTAGTAATAATTTCACACTAATAAAAATCCTAAATTTTTATATACTTAAAGTTTTCCAACTCATACTAAATAATTAGTTTGTTATACAGGGATTCCTAACAGAGGAGATTGTGCATCTTAAGGGGATATCAGGCTGTTTATTATAGACTTGCCATTTGATATACACTTGACAAAACAGTGTCAGTTCTTTGGGGACTGTTGTTTACTCTGTTGTAAGTTAATGATCTCGCAGGTTTTTCTTCAGACTAAGCATGTATTGTGCAAAAAAGAGTTTCCACTGGAGTTTTAACTATATCTTGTATTAAATCAGTAATTTGTTAATAATAGGTGACCAGAAATGGTTTTATTTACCTGGCTGTCATTTCCACCTAATCTTTTTCTGTATCAATTATTTAGTTGAACATTGGCACTCAGTGGAATAAATATATAAATATAATGATTCTAATGCCAAATATCTTCATGTAATTAAAAAAAAGAAATTATTATTATGTTTTTTGTCTCCCTAAGGAATGTCTTTTTTGCATTTTTGCTTTTTAATCTACAAATCGTTTTTTACTTTGGGAGGTGGGAAAGAACTACCGAAGTGACATGGTCACATGAAGTTTTTTATGAAGTTTGTTTTGAATTCACTGTTGTCTTAGTTGGGGGCATGGACTATAGGTTAATTTTTTTATTCACAGATGTAACATGTTTTGTTAGCATATTTATAAAAAAGTAGCAAACCTTAAAGGAAAACAAGCTATGAAAAAGTCCTTCACTACTTATTCATTCTTTTATTGTATGAAGGAAACTGTCAATGTTCTTAGGTTATAGGAATTTCGGCTCATTTGTTCAAAAGTAAAACCAACACTTGAACTGATAACAATGTATACAGTTATTGAATACATAGTGTATTTTAGTGAATGATGGCTTACATGTGTTATTGGAAAAACTGTACTTACTTTCGTTTCATTTTCAGGGAAAGGCACTCCTAGGGGACATAAAATTAGTGATTACTTTGAGGTAAGTTAAATTTTGGGGAAAAAAAATATGTAGTGATTTTTTAAGAACCTAAATTCTTATGTTTGTTTAAGGCTTTAGAAAGCAATATTTTGCCTTTTCTGTGCTTTCCTCCCTTCCTTCCCATCTTCATCAGTCTAATGCCGCCCTGTCTGTAAGAGGAAACTGCTGCTGACTTTCTGAATTTAAATTTGTTTATGACGTGTCTGTTCTGTGATGATATAAAAATTCACAAACGAGGCGATTTTTCTATTGGCCAGACTAGCTAGGTTTTGTGTCTTACAAAGACTGAAGTTGTATGACTTGGACTCTTCTTTTGTCCTCTCCCTTTAGTCCAGTGGAACACGTAGTGAGCTTACTGACCCATCGTTAGTGGTTACTAAAGAAGACACTAATATCCACTGAACCACTGTATTCCTGCTTCATGTATTTGAGACCAGAAGGGAAAACATTTCTTCTCTTATGTTTTTCAAAACCATTTCTAGCCATGTTTTCGTTATATCTTGGTGCATTTCTGCTGGAGCTCCTTCTTAAAAATTTCGTTGAAAAGATATCAAAATTTAACTTACATGGCATTGTCTTTATAGAGTAAGGTGTATTGACTTAAAGGGGCCACGTATAATTAATACCTGTTTGTGTATTAATCATTTACTCTCCTTCTTTGAAGCATAGTACTGTTTGAATTATTCATATCCATTTTTCCCTGTTGGGCAGTTTGCTGGGGGAAGCGGGCCAGGAACCAGCCCTGGCAGAAGTGTTCCACCAGTTGCACGATCCTCACCGCAACATTCCTTATCCAATCCCTTACCGGTAAGCATTCACCTGGAGAAATTTGACACCTGTTGTAGGAGACAAGAAACCCAGGAACACTCAAGCAAAGTTTCTCTTCCATGAATTACCCAAAGGGAATGAGGCATTAAGGAGAAAAGTATGACATGGTATTACCTGTGAATCACTTAGATTCAAGTCTATATGTCAGTAAATTAACTTGTTACAAGCGCTAACCCTATTCTCTCAGTATAATAAATCGCCTCTAAGCCTACATTTCCATGTTATCAAGGAAGTGATTTCCACCCCAAACAGTAGGTTTTTATCCTTGCCAAACTTCTATATTCCTATAACTAAATTCTTTTCTTAAAAAATTTGCTCAGCTCTGGCATTTAAATTATTTTCAAGGCTTAATCAGTGATATAGTCGAGAAGCTAATGTTATACAAATTTGAGATAGGTTTGTTTCCTACCTATAAGTGAGATCTGAAGATCTTAAAACCATTATAACTAAGTTAGTAGTTCTCAACTAGGGGTAGTAACTTTTGTTCACAACTAAGTGGGGGAGGTACCATTGCTTCTCATGGGCAGAGGCCAGGAATGCTGGTAAATATCCTACAATGCACAGGACAGGCCCACACAACAAAGAATTATCTGTTTCAAAAGGTCACTAGTGCTGAGATTGAGAATCTCTGAGTTAGCTAATGTAGAATTTTGTATTAATTCTCTTGAGTTCCTTTGGATAATTTATTGATACTATACTGATACAAGACCTCTGTACCCAAGAGCACATTATGTCCATTGATGCCTCAGATATTTCTGTGGGATCCTAGGGATGAGAGGTCTCTCTAAGATCACGAATTCTCATCCTAGGTCTCTGTTTGTTTAGGAAAGTTGTTTTTCTCTGCCTCAATAGAGTTGATTAATACAGCTCTTTTCCTAAGTGATTTAATTTTTTGTATTGTTAAGGTATTTTAAAATGCACTCCCCTCCATCTCATAAAAACATGCATTCATTGCATTCATTGGGGCGATTGTAACTATTAAAGCAGTTATGAAAATGTACTCCACTTGAAAACTTTTGCCATTATTTTGTCATTCATGCCAAATTTTAAAATGTTAGAAATACTTGATGTTTATTGGATTAGGTTACAGTTTGTTAGATAAGTGTTTAGAAGGCTTGTGTATTTATTTATCTTAAGTTTAAAACCAATTATAGTTCTAAAAATATTAAATGAGATTTGCAGAATTATAGATTTTGGACAAATATGTTTTATAGAATTATCTAGTATGTTACTTTTTTTTTTTCTCCTGAAATATGCATTTTTCTCATTTGTTTTTTAGTAGTATGACCACCCATCTATCATTTGTCAGTTTAGGTCAAATTTTACTTGAAGACAAAAGAAATGCACTCAATGATCTGTAGACATTTCTGCGAGCTGTACAAATGGTGGCTGGGCCTCATTATTATTGTGCAAATCTAAGTATATATTAGGCATTGAAATAGGAACCAAACTGTAACTTTCCTTTTCCATTGCACTGAGAAGCTCTATCTTCACAGTTTTCCTTCTGTGCCTCATAATTAGTTCTAATGACTAATTTGTATATGCCCCTCAGTTTCCTTTTCTCATTCTCTTTCCATGTTACTTGTCTGAAAAAAACCAACTCTGATTAAATCTAATTCTTCACCTTTTCTTTGCCTGCCTCTAAGCAGCTCAGTATGCTTAGAGGAAAACACGTGCTGACTGATTGCACTTTACGAGCACGAACCTCATGTGCACCCCTATCTGCCTGCCAATCCTCTAGTTAGTTCCCTTTCCCAAATGAACATTTATACGACTATGTCATATTTTTGTCATTTCCTGCAAGCCTGCAGCAACACTTCCTTCCTCTCCATTATCTCAACTGATGGCTTTGCTTTTTTATTTTACTGAGAAAATAGAAGCAATCAGAAGAGAACGTTCATGTGCTCTTACAACAAATCTACTAAGTTACTTGCATCAGTATCCATGTCAGTCTTTTAGGATGAAAGAATTTTCCTGCCTTCACTGGGCACCAGTTCCCCCGATAATTAGGTATCAGACTCTCTTGACATTCCCACTTATGTATCTAATGGACAGCTTAAAATGCCCAACAAGCAACTTCCCCTTCATTACCAAAATAGCAATGACAAAACATTCTCCCTTCAGTCTGCCTTGTCTTGGTAAATGATAGTTTATTTTGTCCAAGTTTTTAAGTTATAACCTCATGCCCTATATGTAATCTATCCATAAATCCTCTTTTTTCTTTAAAATATATTGGAATATGACCACTTTCTATTCTTCTGGTTCTCTGTATTAGCCTCCAAAGGGAGGTCACCCTGTTTCTGCCCATGTCTCCCCTATTCTCAATAGAGTAGCCAGAGTGATTTCAGTTAAAAAGCTAAGACAGATCCTCTGCCCCAAATTGTCCAGTGGCTAGTCCACATCGCTCTAGACTTACATGGCCTGGAAGCTCCCATTTGATCTGTGCTCCCCAACTCGCCCAACTGACTGGCATCTTCAGCTGTTCTCCCTCTCCTTCATGTCACTGCAGCTATGCTGGCCTCCTTGAAGTTCCTTGAATACTACATAGCACTCTTCTGCTCTGGGGCCTTTGCACTTGTGATTTCCTCTTCCAGGAACAGCATGATTAGCAATCTCTTCTTCAGGTTATTGCTCAAAAATGACTTCATCAGCGTGGTCTCCCCTGGTGAACTTTAAAATAAGCAGTCCCTGTGTCCCTAATTCTGCTTTATTTTACTTCTTAGTTATTACCACCTGACATATATTTAATTTTTTATTGATTTCTATTTATACATATAGAAGAATACACATATAAGTCTAAAGCTTAATGAATTTTCACAAACTGGTATCAGCCCAAGAAATGAAATATTACCAGCCCCCTGCCCGAAATTCCCCTTAGGCTCCCTTCCAGTTATCAGCCCTCTCCTTGCCATCTAGAATAGCTACTGTCCTCACTTCTAACAGCATACATGAGTTTTTTCTGTTTTGTATAAAAGGAATCATACAATATATACTCTTGTGTCTGGCATTCAACGTTACTTGTGTGAGAGTCATCCATATTGTTATGTGTTATTGTAGTTCATTCATCATTGTTGCATGGTATAGTTTTAATACATTTTCATTTAATAAGTTATATATTTTAATTTTTAACTACACAGTCTATTGCCCTTCTCCCACTAGAATGTTAATCTCATGAGCACAGGGGCTTTACTTTGTTTTATTTACTCCCGTTTCCATCTCTCAGAGTACTTATTACATAAAGGTGTAATTATTTTAACTATTTCTCCTGTTTAATGTGGAATATTTACACAAGATAATATCTTGTTCAGTTTTCAGTCTCTAACACCCAAAAACAGCTCTTGGCACACAGTGACTGTTTATTGAAAAGGAAGAGTAAGTAGATAAATTCCTTTAGCATTTTTCTAAGTGATTCTTTTGTATTTTTTGGTATATATGAAAAGTACATTAAACACGAGCATTTTTATGCAGGAGTTAGTAAATACAGCCCACAGCTCTCAAGTGAAGAATGATGTTTACATTTTTAAAGAGTTGTAGAGACAAAGAAGAATATATGGCAGAGAGGATGTGTGGCCTGAAAACCAAAAATATTTCTGTCTGGCCTTTCACCAAAAACTTAATAGAAAATAATTATAAAGTTAACTCTATATAATCATTACTTAGGCCAAGAAGTAAAATATTTCCAGCTCCTTGGAAACCTGTACGTGCTCTTTCTTAATCATAGCTCCCTCCCTTTACATTAGTAACAACCACTATTCTCATTTTCAACCACTGTTCACCATTTGCTTTTTCTTACTGTTGAACTATTCATGTATGTATCCCCAAATTTAGTTTTGTCATTAAGTCAGTTTTGTGAATCATGGTATTTAATCACAATGTTTAAATCTTGTATATTTTGATTTTTGGCTGTTTGTTCTATCATTTACTATGTAACATGTCTTTCTTGATTTTGGGAGTGCCCTGTTTCTTCCTGTATTTATATTTTTGCTTGGTATATTATTTCTTCATCTCTTGAGATACTCTTTGCTCTAAATATAGTTTATCTGATATTTAATATATCCAAACCATTGTATGATATACTTTCATTTTTTACTATCAACTTTATTATGTTTTTAGTGTATCTGACAAATATAGTTGAAGTTTTTCCTTTATTTGGTCTAAAATCTTTTTAACTTGAACATTTATTCTGTTTACATTTAATATAATTATCATTATATTGGACTTAAATATATAATTTTTTAATGTGTTTTTTTATTTATCTTGCCTATTCTATCATTTTTAGATGTTTGTATGGCTGAGCAGCATTCCATTGTGTATATGTACCACCTCTTCTTTATCCATTCATCCATTGATAGACATCCAGGTTACCTCCATATCTTGACTATTGTAAATTGTAATGCTGCAATGAACAGATGCATGCACATGTCCCTTCTAAGCAGTGTTTTGTGTTTCTTTAGGTAATACGCAGAAATGGGATTACTGAGTCCTTCTGTGCCTCTTATTTTAGCCTTCATTTTGTTTTTCTCTTATTCCTGAAAGATGTTTTTGCCGTGTATGTTTTTAGATTGGCACTGTTTTTTTTTTTAACAATTGAGGATATTATTACCACATTCTGACTCCCATTGTTACTATGGAAAAACAGCTTTCATTTACTTATTTCTCTGAAATTATCTGTACCCCCCCAGCTGCTTTTGAAACCTTTATGTATGGTGTTCTGCATTTTCATTATGATGCATCCTTTTATTTCTCTTGCTTGTGATTTGTTGGGCTTCTAGTATCTGTGGGTTGGTATCTTGCACCATGTATGGATAATTATTAGCTCTTATTTCTTCAGACAGTATCTCTGTTCCCTTTTTCTTCCTCCTGTGAAATTTAGTTAACCATGTTAGACCTTCTCACTTTATCATGGTACCACTTAGTTTCTTTTCTCTGTTTTGGTATCAGTATGCTACATTCTGGATACTTTATTGCCTTTCGGTTCCTAAATTCTTTGTTTTGTTGTATCTGATTTGCTGTTAACCCCATTCATTGAATTCTTAATTTTTGTCATTATATTTCCTTGCAGATGTTTTCATGCGTGTTCTATATTTTTAATCTAGTAAACATAGTTATTTTATAATCCGTTGTTTGATAATTCTGGTATTTGAAGTTTTTATGACTCTCTTTCTGCTGTCTCTTGTTTTTCCTAGTTGTTGCTTGGGGCTTTAATTCTTTGTGCTTTATTTTTGTTTTACAATGTGCTGCTCATCATTCTTTAAAAACTATTTGTGAAGTATAAAGATGTGTTCCTCCATAAGGAATTTTTATTTGCTGCTTCCAAGTGCCTATAGAGTCTACCAGTCCAACACTACTTTAAATTAATAAATTCGTGGCTTGCATTTAGTTTGTTTTACATATTTTGTTTATTTCAACCACTCGGGCCATATTGATTTGTTGAGGAATGTTAACATTCCTCAGGGAAGCCTCATCCCCTTGGTGCCAGTGCAATTTCCTTACAGTTTCCGGAGAGTAAGGGAAATTTTTCTTTTGGTTTACATTTACCCTGAGAGTGTGTAGCCCTTTGGAAGCCCAGTGTGAAGTGGGAAAGGTTTCCTGTTGAGCTTAGGTGAGCTTTGGCCTGTAACTGTTTGCTTGGCACTGTGGTGCCCTAGATACAGAAATTCAAGATTTGCAGGTACCCTTAGGGCAAATGTGACTTTGGTGCTTCTTTTACCTGTCTTGTGTTCCTGATTTCCCTTAGATTTTGCCCTGGCACATGCCTTTATTTTGTCAACTCTTTGATGCTTTTAAAACATTTTTAAAAAATATTTTGTCCTGTTTTCTAAGGGAAGGGTGGTTCAGACATCCCAATCCTGCTCTGTTTCCAGAAATATTTTAAAATCTATCAATACTTGGCAAATATTTATTAAATACATAACAGAATATTTGAGTATTGCAACTTTATAGAGATACATTCTCCCAAGTAGTGAGAATATTGTTGTGAATGGGTATCGCAAATGTTCTGGATTCTGAATTTAAACTGTTGAATTTGGTTAGGTAGGAGTGTTGGACTTAAGGATGTGGACTCTACTCATAGATTTTATTTTTCAGGATATTTTGGTTAGTTTATTTTCATTTCTTAAAATAAATAGTATTTCCTGATAAATACATATGTACACATTTTGAAAGTCCACCAATTCAGAAGTGGTAAAATAGAAAGCCCTCTTCAGTTAAACCGTTCAGTGACCATACATGTGTGCATGTATGTTCACATGACAGAGTTCCTTATTTGGGTTGTAATTTAACCAAAATAAAATGGTTATACTGTTTTATTTTCTACAAATAGTGCTATAATGAATGTCCTTGTGTATATACATCTGTTCCTGTGTATTTTTTTCCTTTTAATAAATTTTCAAAGTATAATTCTCAAAGAATGTGCTCACTTTAAAGTCATTATGTAATTGCTGGCTGGTTATAGCAGTTTGAGAGTCTCAGTTTCTACGTACCCTTCTAATACTGAATTTTATCATTGCAATCTTTGCCAATGAGAAAAATGCCTTATTTTAACTTTAATTTCTTTATTATTGATCTAAACATTTTTTTCATATTTTTAGTGATCTTTGGATTTCTCTTTTAATGTTTGCGTAGGTCCTTTGCCTGTTTATTTATCAAAGTATTCTTTTTTTCTTACTAATGAGTAGGAATACATTATTTATTAAGGTTGTTAGCTCATCATTTATATTGTAAATATTTTTTCCTGTTTGTAATTTTGTCTTTTAACTTTATGTTGCTTTTCACCATTCAAAAGTAAAAAATTTGAAGTAGTCAAACTTACCAATGTTTTTCCTTTATTACTTACTGGTTTTGTATTATTCTTAGATGTTTTTACATGATTTGTATTTTTAATGTCATGTTTAAAACGTCCATCACTAGAAAGTCATAAAAGCATTTGTTTATGTTTTCTTGTAATTTTTATATAAGTTCTCATCAATTTGACTTTAATCACAAATTATACATAGTATTATATGGTCTCTTTCTGAATTTTCTATGCCACTGATCAGTCAGCTTCTGTATTATACTGATGTAGTTCATTTTACTTCGTATGTTTTAATAGCTAGTCAGGGTTCCCTGATAGTCTTTATAAAAAATTATTTGACTAATTTTGATTATTTTTCCAAGTGAACTTCAGAATTCATTTGTGAAGTTCCACAAAAAAACAACCCCCTTAAAGGAGAGAGCAAGAGGGAACCTAGATGATCACTCTACCACCATAGCACTCTCTTGCAAAATGAGGAAAAAAAACAAAACAAAAAATAAACAAAAAAAACCTAAGCATTAGCTTTTAGAGAAATTTGACATCTATAAAATTTGAATCCAGGAGCATAGTATCACCATTTAATTTAGGTCATCTTTTATATCTGTCAGTGAAGCTGTAGTTTTTTAAAATATGTAATCTGAATATATCTTAAGTTTACTTTGGAGTATTTTACAGATTTTTTTTTTTAATTTTGAATATGCTTTTTCTTCCATTACATGTTCTGATTATAATCAGTTGTTGTTGGTATATGGGGAAGCTATTAATTTTTGTATATTTACATTTGGCCATCTTCTTGAAATCTTATTTTTTTAATTGATTTGCTTGGTTTCCTTTGTGAATAGTTATATCATCCAAAAATGACACTTTTTAATCTTTACCTTTTTCTAGTGTTTATACCTTAGTTTTTTCTTATCACCTTGACCAAAACTTCTATAAAAATATTGAATGATTGTGATGTTAATGTATTAACCTCTATCTCATTCCTGTCTTTAATGAAAGTATCTTTAGTGTAGCACCATTAATTTATATTAATTTCTGAAAAAATACTCTTTATATTAAAGATATTTGTTATAACAGAGCTACAGCCAGTTTTTTTTTTTTTTATTAAGAGTTGCCTAATAATGTGCGAATCTTTTTTGGCATCTAAAGGGAGTAATCTTGACACCTCTACTCCCCACACACACATAAATTAATGTAATGAATTACAATAGATTTGCTGAAAATGAGCCATCCTTACATTTCTGGAATATGTCATACATATTTGTGGTATATTATTCTTTTAGTGTACTATAGAACTTGTTTTGCTTGTGTTTATTTTAGCTTTTTGTATTTTAATATGATGAGACTACAACGGAGAATAAAATAAGCTCTGCTCATAAAGTAGAGAACAAAAATCTTAATCTTCATTTATCTACAGGATTTAAATAACATTTTCTTTGTAGGATTGAGAGTATTATGAAGTTGATACGTTGAACCCTACAAAGTAACCTGAAAATTCAGTTATGTAAATATATAACCATTAAAATGTAATTTTGCAGAATTTGAGTTAGATATTAACTTGAGTTCATAGATGGGTTATAATCCAGTGGTAATGTTACTACGCTCTCCATAGTTGTTTTTAGAGAAAATGTTTTTCTTTTTAAAGTCATTATATTGAATAACGGTGTTATTTGTTGCGTATTTTGATGATACCAGATTTTCTTTCTCATATAATTTGTGTGTGTGTGTGTGTGTGTGTGTGTGTGTGTGTGTGTGTGTGTGTGTTTTTAAATGTTTTCCAGCGGCGAGTAGAACAGCCTCTTTATGGTTTAGATGGCAGCACTGCGAAAGAGGTATCGGAGGAGCAATCTGCTCTGCCAACCCTGATGTCAGTGATGCTAGCAAAACCTCGGCTTGACACAGAGCAGCTGGCACAGAGGGGAGCTGGCCTCTGCTTCACTTTTGTTTCAGTGAGTACCAAGGCTAAACTTACGTAGATCCTTGTGGCCCTGAGCTCCTTGATGAAGTTGGAATAATTATTTTGGTAGAGAGATGATGACGTGTCTAACTCTTTGTCACTTCGAAAAGGAGTGTGCTTTTTCTCAGTCCCTCTTGGTTCAAGGGGCTGAGAGAGACTGCTCTGTCAATGTCTGAGTACACCATGAGAAGGAAAACATAATCTTAGGTTGATAAAGAAGTAAAGGAAATACAGATCAAATTCCATTACAACCAAATAACTCATATAATTAGAAACAAAATCCAGACTCCAGCCATCATTATTTAAAGCAGTATTCAAGGCAGTAAAATTTTAGCACGTAAACGGGCATTCCATAGCACATTTGCCTTCTCTCACCTCTTCAGAGTGTTGGTATGGTTCTTTTTCTCAGGAATAGTGGCTGTTTGCTCCTTTCAGCTTGCTTCTTTCTCCCTTCTTGAGGAATAAGAACTTCAATATTATGAAAGTTTGAACCAGTTTTTATTTGCCAAATTATAATGCGGTTTGACTCAAAAGTTTCTGCTTTTCTTGGTTTCTTTTCCCTATCCAAGTACCTGCTTGTGGCCAAGGATGGTGGTATAAAGCAAGAGAAAGCCCCGTTGCCCTATTCTTTCATTTTTAGGGGCATCTTTCAGAGCCAAAGTCACTGTTGATTTAAATTTCTTTCCCTCTTACTGTTTCATTTTCTCTACTTATAATCTGAGTTTCCTCTTTACTGGCTCTATGTATTCTGAATCATCAATCCACATTCAGTTGTATTCAAAAAGGCTGTGAAAGCAGTGGGTATCTTAAGGAAAGGAAATAAAAACAAAATAATTAGATAGGGAATCATTGTGCATTATTTGGAATACTTTCATATAGTTATTGCTATAGTTATTGCTTTCCCTCAAGAAATAGATGATAGAACTTACAAAGAATTTACAGAATTTTGTAACCATCAAAGGAATGGAGAAACATCTTGTGTGAAAACAGTATAATTCTATTCCTGGGTGACTAAGGAAACATGGCATAAAAATGGGAGAATTGACCAATATAATATTGTGGGTGGAACTGACAGCAGTATGAACTAGTGTTAGTGTAGAGAATGTATCTGTTTCTCTATCTGTGTTGTTTGTATAAATTTAATTGTATACTTACTATCTGCTGATATTTGTTAAATCTTCATCTTAGATCTAACTTTCCCCAGTAAAAACTTGACTAATCAGGGGGTCATTTGTCTGTTAAAACTACCTACGTTTCACTTGAGGGGAACATCCTCTGTTTATTCCACAGATATTTACTGAATGCCCCCCTGTGTAATGGGCATTCAGTAAAATATCTGTGGAATAAACAGAGGACGTTCTGTAGTTAAATATACAGAATTTCGATCATTAAGAACTCACTTTCCTAAGTAAGTTTTCCATAGAAAGTAGGGGCATGCAGGCGTGGGCTGGGTTATTCATTTAATCCTCCTGGACAACCACCTTCTCAGTCCTATCAGCTAATACACTCAGCCTGTCAGAGGGCTTGCAGGTGTTGCAGCCAGATTGTTCTCATGTGGAAGAGAGGTGGCAGAGAGAAATAAGTAAATGACGGTGAAGAAGGAACGTGGGAACCGCATAAAAACCAAAAGCCTAAATGCTTTGGTACAGTTGTGTTTCTCACGTTTAACTTCAGCCATAGAGAAATGCAGAATACAAGATAACATTTTTGACGTATTAAATTGGGAAGAATTAAATAAGTTTGGTAATTCTAAGTGTATGTGATAGACACACATGCAATTCTATACTGACTTTAAATTGATACAGTCATTTGGACAAGCTGGGAATGTATCTTAGTGTTAAGTTTATATATCCTTGGATCCAGAAATTCCATTCCCAGAAAACTACAGAGATGTTTATTGTATTGTTTATAAAGGCAAAAACCTGGAAGCAATTTTCCTCCACCAGTGTTTCAGAGGAACTGAGAAGGGGATCTGAGACCTCCACATTGCTGAATCCAGTGATCAATGGTCAGAACTCATCTAGCATAATTTATCAGCCACAGTGACCAATCCCTTCTTCTCCAAGCACAAGTTTTTCTCTAGGCGGTTACTCCTCATTTCTCAGATCTCTAAACATTGAAGTGTCACAGGGCTCAGTCTTCAGACTCCTCAGTCTACCTTTATTCTCCACAGAATCTCATTTAGTGTCTTTGTTTTAATTTAATCACCCATATGCAGAGGACTTCGACGTTTATATCTCTAGCCCAGAGCCCTGCCCTATATTCCAGACCTATGTAGTCAGTGGCCTCTAGTCATCATCTCTTCATGTCTAGTAAGCATATCAAATGAGACATGTCCAAAACTGAATTCTTCATTTTGTCCCCCAACTCCAAACCCATTTCTCCCACAGCCTTCTACATCTTAATCACTGTCAACTCTCCCCTTCTAATGGTTTGAAAATCTTGAAGTCACTCCTGTCTCTTCTCTTTATTTTATACCCCAACTGCAAATCCATCAGCAAATTATATTGATTTTATCTTCAAAATATGTTTGGAATCCTACCATTTCTAACCCCCTTCACTACTATCACTCAAACCTAAACCATTGTCTCCCACTGAGGTTATTATGGCAGTTAGCCTCCTAACTGGTCTCCGCTTATACCTTTATTTATTTTTAATTTGTTTTGAACAGAGAAGAGTGATCCTATTGAAACATAAGTCCAGTCATGCCATGCTCCTGCTCAGAAGTGCTTAAAATGGCACATAAGTCCCTGCATGGTCTTGTTCCCTACCACTCTGACATCTTTTACTACTTATCTCCCTTTCTTACTACGTGGGCTGCCTTGCTTCCCCAAATACTGCCTGACATGCTCACCTCAGGGCCTTTGCACTTGCCTTAACATTCTTCCTCCAGATAACCAGCTCCCTCAGTTCTCTCTAGTCTCTAATTAAATTTACCCTATTAGAGAGGCCTACCCTTACTACACTGTGTGAAATGTAACTCCTCCCTGCCCGCCCCACACATTATCTAGCTCCTATGCCTGCTTTGTCTTTCTCTTTTTTCTTATTACCTGATGACCTACTATAATTTACTTTTTTGTCCGACAACTCCCTCCTTTATCCCTCCACTGGAATGTAAGTTTCCTCAGGTCAGAGATTTTGCTTTGTTAAATTTTGTATCTCCAATGCCGTAAAATAGGATCTACTCTAATAGACACTCATTGTAATTATATGTTAACTAGCCCCTATACAAAAGCATCTTTTGTATAGGGGCTAGTTAATAAAAAAATAAGATGCATATATACAATTGGATACTATACAGTTGACAAATGAAATGAGATATAACTAACAGTGAAAGATCTCTAGATATAAATAAAAACAGCTGGTTGTTGAATATGAGTTTTGTCCTTTAAGTATTATATATATTATATAATTTTGTATATTTTGACTTCCAACCTTCTGTTTTTTAAAATTATAAGCATATAATTTTCTAATTGTAAAAATATTACAAGTACATGGCCACAAAAAATTGAAGTATTGAAGAGTAAATTCTTTGCACCCCTCAGAGAGAGAACCACTGTTGTTACCATTTTAACTTCAAATAATAGATCTCTGATTTAATCAATTTTAAGCAAGATCTGTTTGTTCCCATTATAAGAAATGAATTTAACATACTCATATCACCCAGCTTCCTTCTTCATCTTTGAATTTTTTTGTTATTGTTACAAGTATATGATATTTAGTTTTTTATTTTAACTATAATGGGGTCTCTTCTGCTTTTAAAATTATTCTAAAATTTGAAAACACTTAAGGAGCTTTTACAATATTATGATTGTTTCAATATTAGGCATTGAAAAACCAAATGATGTTATTGGGTTTACCGAGAAGAAAACAGTCTTAGTCATTTAATTAGTTTTGATTGAATGAGACAGTTCTAGTTGCCGAGGTACTGGATTTTTTTTTTTTAAGTGCCAGGTTTATTATTTCTTTGAAAGCTATATCTTTGAACATTATACCAAATGTTCTTAAAAGCTTGATTTTTAAAATGTAGATGTGGTTTGCCTTTTTTACGTTGAAGTATTTTAAAGTGCATTTCAGAAATGTTTACCACCTATCTCTTAGGTATCTTAACAGGCATTTTCTAAAGTATATTAACATCTTTCCAGATTGCCATATTAACATTATCACACTTACCTTTTGTTAGTGTCTATTCTTATGTAAAATAGAACTTTCTTTATAATCTGGGCCTGTTAGGCTACACTGACATATAGTTCTACCAGACATATAACCTAACAGAAAGGTAGGTTAAATGCTTAGTTCTTTCCTTGTAATTACCAATTTTAATTTTTTAAATAAAAGTTTAATTTTTAAAGTAAGGAGTAATAGCCATACCAAATGGTGACAAATAGCTTTCTCTTCTTTGATTATCATTTATAGCCTCATAGGTTTTCATGGATTTGTATCAGTAAATATATAATCCCTCTTTTTGGTGCTTAGTCACATCCTTTTTATTCTTTCAGCAATTGATGGATATTTGGGTTGTTTCCACTTTTTGATTATTAGAAATAATGCTACCATGAACAATCATATACAAGATTCTGTATAAGCATGTTTTTATTTCTTTGGGGTATATTTTGAAGAGTGGAATTGTTGGGTTATATGGTAACTAATTTTGAGGAACTACCATACTATTTTACAAGGAGATGCACTGTTTTACGAGCCCAGCAGCAGTATATGAGGTTCTCTGCATCTTCCTCATCACTTGTTTAATTGCAGCCATCCAAGTGGCTGTGAGGTGCTATCATTGTGTTTTTGATTTGCATTTCCTAAATACTAATGATGTGAGTGAGGTTTTTTGTTTGTTTGTTTTCATTTGCTAATGGACACTTGTATATCTACTTTGGAAAAATATCTGTATAAATTCTTTGCTCATTTTTAAATTGGGTTATTTGTCTTTCTTTTTGTTAAGTTGTAAGATTTCTTTATATATTTTGTATATTAAATCCTTATCAAATATGTGATTTACAAATTTTTCTTCTTTGGGTTGCTGTTTTACTTTCTTGATGGTGTCCTTTGAACCACAGAAGTTTTTAATTTTGAAAAAGTCCAATTTATCTTTTTCCTTTTGTTGCTTATACTTTTAGTGTTGTAGCTAAGAAGTCTTTACTTGACATAAAGTCATGAAAATCTACTATATTTTCTTTTAAGTGTCCTTTTACCTCTTATAGTCAGGTTTGTTGTTTGTGTATTTTGTGTTAATTTTATGTATGGTATGAGGGAGAGGGTCCAGCTCTGTTCTTTGGCATGTGCATATCCAGTTGTCCCAGCACCATTTGTTTGGAAAGAATCTTCTTTCTCCATTGAATTATCTGGGCACTCTTGTCAAAAATCAGATGACTGTAAACGTAAAGGGTTTGTTTTTGGACTCTCAGTTCTACTCCATTGATCTATATGCTTGTTATGCCAGTACCATACTGTCTTTGTTACTATAGCTTTGTAGTAATTAAGTTTCAAAATCAGGAAGTGTGATTCCTCCAACTTTGTTCTTTTTCCAAGATTGTTCTGTCTGTGGGATCCCTTGTATTTCCATATGAATTTTAAATCAGCTTTTTAATTTCTGCAAATACCAGCTGGGATTTATAGCAATTTTGCTGAATCTATAGATCAATTTGAGGAGTCTTGCCCTTTTAAAAATATTGTCTTCCAATCTGTGAACATGAGATACCATTTCATTTATTTAGGTCTCTTTTAATATTTTTCAATAACATTTATAGTCTTTAATGTACAGATACTGTCCTTTTGTTAACATTATTTCTAAGTATTCTTTTTGATGCTCTTGCAAATAGAAGTTGATTTTTATTTTCAGATTGCTCATTGCTAGAATATACAATTGATATTTCTGTATTGATCTTGTACTCTGTAATCTGGTCAAACTTGTGTTTTAGTTCTAAAAGTTTTTTGGTAAAACTTTCTGTATACAAAATTATGTTATATGGGCCTAGAGATAGTTTTACTTTTTCTTTTCTCGCCTGAATGTGTTTTATTTTATTTTCTTGCCTAATTGCCCTGGTTAGAACCTTTAGTACAGTGTTGAATAGAATTGGTTCAAGTGGACATCCTTGTTTTGTTTCTGCTCTTAATGGGGAAAGCCTGTAATCTATGAAGGTATTATGTTTGCTTTTCAGAAATGCTTTTCAGTATGTTTTTCAGAGAGGGCCTTTTTGTGGTTGAGAAAGTTCCCCTCTATTCTGAGTTTGTTGAGTGTTTTTATTATGTAAGAATGTTGGGTCCTTTTTCTACATCTGTTGAGATGATCATACGGTATCTTACTGTTCTTGAAGTCTAGCCACTTTTGATCTTTTTTCTCCATTAATGCTGCATGTCACATGGTAGGCCTTTTCACTCTTAAAACTTATCTTTTTACCTCAGATAAATTTTATTTTACTGTTTTTTGATTATTTTTTTTTCTTTGTTCTTTTCCTCTGGAAAGCCTATTAGTTTTGGAGTCTCAATAACTATTCATTTTTCTATTTTTTCATGTTCTTTTTTATTGACTGTTTTATTCAGTATTTTCTAATTATGTCTGTGATGGGTTGTACTGTGTTGTTATGTGCAATGTTGTTTTTAGAAGGGTTTTTGGGAGTATAATGACAATATATTTCTGAATAGTTGAATCATAGTAAACCTTAAACCTAATAAATTTGAAAATGCCTTAGAATACCCAATCAATTGCATGTAAAATTCACAGCATGTGATAATATTGGAAATAACCTGGATTTTTGGACCATTGTGTGTTCAGGGATAACGTTTGTGGATTTAGGAGACAATAGTAGTCACCCTTACCTGCAGGGTGTATGTCCCAGGAGCAGATAGTACCGATACTCTTCTTTCCTGTACGTATACTTTTTCACTTAAAGGAGGCATTTTATAGCTTCTCTTTGGCATATCCAAATCGGGAGCATCACTATTAGTGCTCTTCGGGGCCATTGTTAGGTAAAATAAGGGTTACTTGAACACAAGCACTGGGATACCACGACAGGACAGTCAAGATGGCTACTGAGTGACTTAAGGGTGTGTAGTGGACACAGCGTGAAGTGATTTGCAACCTGAGCAGGACAGAGCTAGACGGCACAAGATTTCATGACGTTATTCATAACAGTGCGCAGTTTCAAACCTAAGAATTGTTTATTTCTGGAGTTTTCCATTTAATATTTTTAGACCACAGTTGACCACATGTAACTGAAACCCTTGATGGAGGCCTACTGTATTCTAGGTAGTGGTTCATGGTTCACAGCCCTTTCTGCCTGGGGTCACTAGCATCCCCTGTGCAGTGGATGCTTTGCCAGTCTTTTCCAACATGAGCATATTGAAATACAAATGAAAAAGGCCTGTTACTACAGGAATAACTCTTAATTTTCTCTAATTTACATATTTAAAAATTCATTTATAAGTATTTAACACCTTATTTATAGAAACATGGTCCAAGCCACCATGTCTAGCCCTTGCTTCTCCTTTGAATTATTTTACAGCCGTCTTGGCTACATGGCCCTGACTACTTCTGACTTTCTGAAAGAGTTTGTTTTATATAGAGTTCATCATTTACATTCAAACAAATATTTCTGGAGGAATATGCAAAACTTTCTTGTGATTGGTGATATACCTTTATTACAGGCTCAACAAAACAGTCCCTCTTCTACAGGATCTGGTAACACAGAGCATTCCTGCAGCTCCCAGAAACAAATATCCATCCAGCACAGACAGACCCAGGTAGGTCGGTGATCAATAAACGGAGGAGGAAAAGATCTGCTGAGGAATAAATGCTAATCACATATAAAACCCAAGTCTTCTTGTATGAAGTGGTCGAAAGTTACAAACTTCCAGTTACAAAATAAGTCATGGGGATGTAACTGTACAGCATTACATAACACAGTAATGTTACTGTGATAATGATACTGTGTTAATAATAAGCGTCTTCTCTTTGTCTTCCCTTTATTTTTCTCAGTTTACCTCGTTTTTTTTGTATTATTATATCCAGAACTTGCATTATGAGTAATTGAAGTCTTTTGGAATGTTCTTTTCCTTTCTGGCATGTGCTAGCAGAAATGCTTGTACCACAGCATGGTGGTGTGGAAAGAGCACCCATTTGGAGACTTCTAGGTCTTTGTTCAAATTCTGGCTCTGCAACTTACACTTCATCTTTTTGGGGCTTCAATTTTCTTGCGTACAGATCATCTGTAAAATATGGTTGATTCTGATTACCTGAGACAGTGTATACAAAATGCTTATATTAAGACAATGCTCACAATAGGCTTCAATGAATGTTAATTCACTACTTTATGAAAGAAGTTAATTTATTCCTTATTTGGCAAGACCTATCTAAACTTTTTTTAACATGTGGCACACTAACATAATTTTTTCCTCAGTCTTCAGAAACTTTTTAATCTAGGGAATGTTGAGAACATTCAAAGGTAATATCTGAAAAGGATAGTGGATATATTCTCCAATTTGTGATGTTGAACTAGCCAAATGGTATACTGGATTTTCTTAAATCTCAAGAGCTATATAGTCCTCAGGAACAGATTTTAATTTTATTTGAATTATCAGCCTGTGGGCAGTTGAACAGACTTAGTGTAGCTTTCAGATAACTTCATCTTGCCCCATCTGAGTGTTCTTTGTTTCCACTAGGTGGCACATTTGTTCTTTAGAGATTTGGGTCATGTCTCTGAAGTCCTTTTCTATCCAAAGTTAGTTTCTAGAGTAGTATGTTTCTGTATTGTTCAGTGCACAGTAGTTTGAGAATTCATATATTTGATTTCAGCATTAACACACTTTTGAAGTGCACCCATTTGGAGATTAGCAGAATATGAGACTTAAAGAATGGGATGAGGAAGGCATTTAAATTTCTTGAGCCATGTGATTCTAGGCTATTTGTGCTAACAGATGTATTTTTTTAATTTTAGAAAAGTAATGAGAAACATGACATGTAATATTTTGAGATTAATTCTAAATTTACATTCTCTTTGTCTCTATAGTCTGACCTCACAATAGAAAAAATATCTGCACTAGAAAACAGTAAGAATTCTGACTTAGAGAAGAAGGAGGGAAGAATAGATGATTTATTAAGAGTAAGTATTAAAATATGGTAAGAGATTTTATAACAAGCACTGATTAATGTTACATGTATTTAGACATATGCATATCATAGAGATAATTACTATACCCAGATAACAAAGTTAAATAATAAACCCTTGGACATTTTCCTTTAATCTGAGGGAATCTGAGTAGCAACTAGGATTAAACCTAGATTCTAAGCATTTTCAATTGGAAATCTTACATTGTAAGATTTAAATATTTAAATATATACCAGAGATAATAGATATGTGGAATATTATATTTCATCTATAACTGTGGGAATAAGTATAAAATGTTTTTCCATTCCAGAGGAGTTATTTTACTATTCTTGAATTTTAAAAACTATTTCATGGCTCTGCTTTTGTATTTTGTATCTTTTATAACCTACCTGATGTGGTGGTTTTTAAACTGTCTCCCTGGGCCCTGAAGGTTCTACAGAGGAACCTCTAGGGCTCTAGTGACACAGCTGGGTGGGTCTACAACCCTGGTTTTATTAGGTAAGACTTTGTTTGAATAAAGGGTTCTGTTTAATAATAAAGATAATAAAAGTCACTATTTGTGATTATCTCCCCTCCAAAAAAATTTACCTTCATTTCTATAATTATCAAAATATAATATGAAATAGTGTATTTGACGCCCTCCTATGTAAAACCTGGAATATAGCACATATCTAAGCTATAAGCCTGATCTTTATAGGTAAAATCTGATCTTTTAAAGACTTACTAATTTATTATTTAAAATATTTTATATAAGAATTCTTATAACTAGCTTTTATATTCAAAAAGACTTGCATTGTGTTGAATTTATAAACTTGTGATTTGTGAAATTCATAGTTGTTTTCTTCCAACCAAATGTCTAGACTTTGTTTTTTCCACCCCAGTTATATTTTACTTCTCCCTTTTTATCTTTACTTCATTTTTCTTTAATAATTTGTTCAGTTTTCATTTCACTTTTTGTTCCTTTTCTTGAATATATTATGCTAATCTGGAAAGTCAGAAACTTTCAAAGTGTTAGTGATCTCAAGGTACTTGTGACTAAAATATGAGAACTATACAAAAGGAATAATTTTTTATATTTACAGGAAATTTTATGACCAAATTTATAATAATTAGTTACACATGTTTGTTAAATTAGTTTCAGAGCTCGTTGGCAATTTTTTTTTTTAATCATAGTTTTTGTCTTATTTCAGCTCTTGATGACTGGAATACATTTTAAGTAATTGTTTTTCAAGAAGGCTGTAACAGTGTTAAATTTTTGTGCCCATGTAGAGCTGAGAATTCTTTCTCTTCCCTTCCCATGTAGTAGAGAACTGTATATAAAATTTTTGTGTTGTCCTTTTCTTCCTAACACACACACACACACCCCTTTTTAGTTTCTCTAATATTTAATGTTTCAGAGAAGCCCATTACCCAAGAACAAACATGGTAATCTGTTTTCCATGATAACTATAGGTTCCTCCCTTCCGCCCCAACTTTATTCTTATATTTCAAAAAATTTTGCCAGGGCACATCTATATATGGGTCTTTATAGTTTTTGCCCTTTTTTCATCTTTTTTTTTTGGCCTCTTTCTTGGTTTCTAGCTTGGACCTTGATCTCTAGCCTTTATTTTTATCATTTTATGTCTCATTTAATATGATTACTCATATCTTCTGAATCTCATTAACCATTTTGCCTTTTATATATTTTTTTATATACTGCAGCTCATGTGAGTTTTGATTCTATTATTTACATTTTTAATTTACCCACTTTTTTCCCTTATCTAAATCACTTTCTTATTCCATCCTGTATATTCTTTATGGTTTTTGGCTTCTATTTCATAGATAACATGTCCTTTTACATTTTATGAAATATGATAAGCGGTACTCCAAAATGTTTTTTTGATTTCTGTACGGAGATAATTTTTATAGTTCACAAACATTTTGATGTTCCTTTTCCTTATTCAGAAATATGTCTCCTTAGGCCTGCTTTGTTTATTTGTTTGTTTCTTTTTCTCCATCTTCAAATGAACAAAGCATTGTTTAGACTTAGTACTAAACAGTACTAAGTAGTACTTCCCTTCTGTCTTTCATTCTTAGCATATATACTTGCTTGGGTTTGCTCTTATTCCCATTTGTGTTCACTTGGGTGCTGGTTGCATTGCCAAGATTTATAATTAGATATTATTTGGATTTACAAACCTCTTAGCCCAATTCTGGTACTGGTAGGTTTTTGTCCAGAGTTGCTCTGCTGGACTGAAAAAGGACCATGGGTTCACCTTGTTCTTTTATCACTTGACTCTCTCAAGATTGAGAAGACAGTATATGAACAGGTTGAATCCTAACTTAGTACTCCTTTTGGTTAAAAAAAAAAAAATGTCTGCTTTATTTTCCACGAAGCGATGTGCTCCCTTTTTTTACCACTACCCTGCTTCTAATCCCTTGTTTTCTGAAGTCTGTAGTCTTTGTTTGGATGTAGAGCAGTACCAAAAGAACTGATATGCCAAGAAGACCCAGAAGGACAGCCACCATTTTTTTTCAAGTTGGTTAGAACTTGTGTTTCTGACCTGGAGGGCCATAGAAATGACCACTGGTCTTTCCATCTCCTTGCAAGCAAACCTGGATTGTTAATTGAGTTTTGCTGTTTTAGTGAGATGTTGGGTAAGGCTGCATCAGGAGTTGCTAGCCAGGTGCTGTTTTAAACCTGCATACAAAATAGTATTAGAAACCATAAAATTTAAGAGTTCTTAAAATTTTAAATAAACCTCCAGAGATTGATTGATTCCATACATTTGATTACAAATTTCAAGGGAATGCTTACCATCCAAAAGTAGGTTCACATAAACATTACATAATCTTTGGCTTGTAGTTTCTTTAATATGAAGTAGTCACATTTACCCAAATGTACTTGCAGTTTGCCTTTGATAATATGGTCCATAGAACTCTGTAAGAACTAATATGAAGAAATTATACTATGAGGAGAGCAGAAATTTGGAGATGGAAGCTGTTGTACTCTGGTCACTTTAAAACTTAAGCTGAAAAGTCTCAATAATTGAGTATGCTGTGATATCTTCCATTTGTGCTTTTTACTTGTTTCAGAAACACTTATTTCATTTGATTGGGAAATACCAGATTTTTTTTCATAATTCAAGCAAGTTATTATAAAGAGGCATTTATTTGCCAAAAGAGAGTAGAGATCTTTTAACACAAGAATAAATTCAGAGTTGCAAGTCAAAATTGGCCTTGGGTTAGTGGTTCTTTCCTTCTCTGTTATTGTAGGAGGCTTGACTTTTTCAAAGTATTTAGCTTATCCTTCTGGCCACAGCTAAATTAACTGTGTATTTACATTTTGGCATTCTTGAACCAGGACCTTGTATTCAACTTGTTTGTCATTCTGTCTTATGTGGGCATGCATGGGTGTGTCTGGCTTCTCTGGTAAGGAACATGTACATTCATGTCTCTTTTTCTTTGGAAACAAGAATAGAAAAACAAAGAACAATTGCACATAACTATATGTGTGTGTTTTTTAAAAAAAAATTTGTAGTTTTTTAAGAAAGTGCTTAATCACCCTTGTATGTGTTTTAAACATCTCGTTCATTACAGAGTTTTTTTTCCATTTTATAACAATTTAGGCATATGTGATTTAGCTGTAACTAGATTTTAGGAGGAGTAAAATACGATCAGTAGAAAAACAAGCTCACTTCTAGGAACAGACTTCATCTTTAATAAATAGATGATATTTATTAAGAGAGAATAAGGTACCTCTTTTTAAAAAAAGACAGTTACTGTTCCTTGACTCTGAATTTTGCTGTTAATTTAAACTCGTAAATGATTCTCAGACTCCCTAGAAACTGCTTTTGTATTAATCTGTCTTTCTTGGAGCTAATTAAAATTTTGTTTCCCATTGAAGGCCAACTGTGATTTGAGACGGCAGATTGATGAACAGCAAAAGATGCTAGAGAAATACAAAGAACGATTAAATCGATGTGTGACAATGAGCAAGAAACTCCTTATAGAAAAAGTAAGTGATGAATGGTGGCCTGAACTCTGTATCCCAAGATGCTTAGTGTGTGTCATTGTTGTGGCTCCTTATCTTACCTGACATGAGAATATTTAAAAGTAGGGCTTTTTAGAAGATTTATGGTTTGACAATTAGAATTCTTTCTTGCGTGGACACTGGACCAAGCATCCGGAATAATAATTTGGGACATTCTTCCTGGTTTTGCATTGTTTTGAGGGTGATGTTGATTGGACAGAGACAACTTGTCTGAGTTGAATTTATTTGGGGTGTTTCTCCCTAAAATTCTTATATTTATCCTATAAATTGAAGTGTGTATTCTATTACTGTTATAAACATACAACAGTAGTTACATTTTAATTTCAGAGATGGTATTTGGAGTAATTTATGTACATAATAATGTGATAATTAAGTGCTTTGTGCTATAAAATAATTAAGTTGGTATATATGTACTTGAATATGATTAATTGGCTGTTGTCTCCTTTATAGTAATTGATTAGTTGCAACTTGCTTTCAGGAATTATTAGTAACTATTTCTTAAAATTTTTTTTTTACTAATGCAACCCCAGTACTTACTTATATTGAAAGCTTTAAGATGGCAGTACTTTTTAATGAAATTATTACAAGTTAGAGATTTGAAACAGACCTGTGGTTACTTGTGCTGAAATTTTTGAAATGTTGTTAAAATGGTAAGAAAAGCTGGTAAAAGCGAAGTGGATTATTTTACTGATGTCAAAGATACTGAGGGACATTTTGCCTCATCTTTTAATTCATTAATTTTATAGAAAGAAAACTACTTTTTCCCATTTTTATGACAGAAATAACAAGGCAAATGTTAATACAGAGAATTTATTGAAAGTGTTAGGGTACTTCCTAACGTCAATGTAGATTTAGCCTGTTGTACTAAACTTTGAACAGTGTAGTACAACAAATAAACATAATACTGTATCTGAGTTCTCATAGGAAAATGAAATTATTTTCTATTTGTTCTTTCCCGTAAGTCAAAACAAGAGAAGATGGCATGTAGAGATAAGAGCATGCAAGACCGCTTGAGATTGGGCCACTTTACCACTGTCCGACACGGGGCCTCTTTTACGGAACAGTGGACAGATGGTTATGCTTTCCAGAACCTTATCAAGTAAGTTCATTGTGATGATTTAATTGAGAATTGAAAAATTGGTTTGGATTTTTTAAGTTTTCTGCAATTGTAGTCATTAATAATTCTAGTAGCGGTAGTCATCTTTTCATTCAGTTTTAGTCACCACACATGTAGAGAATGAGGTGAGGTCCCGGGAAAAAAATTACAAAGTCATCAGAGGAATAAAAAATTAGTTCTACATTGGCTAAAGCTAAGGAAGAAAAATCTAGGCCTTGACTTGATATTTTTTAAATTGTGTAATGGATTTTATGAGAGGGTGGTTGAGTATTTACTCTAATACCTGAGGGATATTTCCCCGCGTTAGGTATCAAACAGAATGAAACTCTTGAAGAACCTTATAGAACATGTCGCTGAGCCTCTCTAAGAAGACAGTGTTCATCATTTATTTTGATTTGTCAACTCATTTCTGTCTGACACGGCGGGGGGTGGCATTGTGAATTTGATCATGGGGATCATTTCCATCCAAGACTGGAGTGGGAGGCATTGTGTTTTTAATCACGAGCTCTCAAACTTTAGATCTGCTGAGATCATCATGAGTTGGAGGGTTCTGTAGACTACTTTTCCTACCTTTTTTTTCTTGCTGAAAGAACTTACTGAGCATTAATTGGAGACTGGGGGACTAGTTTTAAATAGTAATGAAACAAAAATAACATTCCTGAAAGAAAAGTTCAGATGTTGATGTTATTAATAATACTTTTTTAAAACTAACCTTTGCATTACACATTAGTAGTCATTGTTTTGTATGTGATACTTTAACCTCCAACTTGGTTTATGTGTATCTTTGCCTCATAAATGTACCTTGAGAGTGTACATTTTGGTGTGATGGGAGGCTGTTGAGTCAGATATACTGTACACGGGAAGAAAACAAAGCCTTTTGACTTAGGTCATTGCCAGAGGCTCAGTGGCATCCACTCTGAGCTGTAAACATGGGTGGTGATAAAAGTTCTTTCAAGCCATATTTTGGAGAATGAGGCATATCTCTAATGATAGTTAAAAGAGTTTTCCAGACAAACAGAAAACTCATTAATTAAAATTTCCATTCTACTGTTAAATTGACATTTAATCAGTGACCCAGGTCATATCAAAGCCAAGGGAATTATATTAGATGAATAGTTAGTTGTTTGTAGTACTCAGATTAGGTTAACCTTGCTCATTGTGTTGCCCTTGTAGATATGGCAGCATAATTTGTATTATGGGCATCTATCCTGGAGTACTTATTTTTCTGGTTGCCATTCTTCCTAGAAAGATCTACTGAATCTGGAAAAGGTCTAGAGACACAAGTATAGTGTTCAGGAAAGAGAGTAGATTGGATTTCATTTGAGAATAGGTTTTAAAAAGTAGATTCTGTCATTCTACAAAAATGAAGATTGGATCAAGGAAAGGAGTTGGCAGGGGAGCATCTTAGAGAAAGAAAGAGGAGTTAGCATCTGCCTCTCAGCTCTGACAGGCAATGTAAAGATTTTAGTCTGTTAAAAGGTTAATCCCAGATCTTGGTATATTTTTATATGCCAAGTCTATAAACCTTAATATCTGTTAATTGGTAGGATACATGAGAGAAAGTTTTTCTTATATTGATACTTTTATTGATTACTAATTTATAAACTTGTTTATTATAGAAAACTGGACATTTTACTAGGAAATATTCTAATGGGGTTAAGATGTCTAAAGAGTTCTTATATATACTAACTCATTTAATGTACCATTCCTTAAGGAATTTTTACTAGTTGCAAGACTTCATTGTGCTTCCTCTGAATGTACTTGTTTTTTAAAACTTAGTTTAGGTTTCACCATATCAGTGAATGAGAAACTTGGAGTGGTAATGGTTCACTTAGACTAGAGTGAATGAAAATCTTTTTTACTTTGTTTAGTATCCTTCAAATTTGTATCTTTCTAGATATAATTTGAGGAAACTTTAATCCAAATAAAAAGATACTTAGAACCTTTTGTACTTTTTTAAGTAAATACAGTTTTTTACTTTAATAGGTTCATATCAGAGAGTTGTTTTCTTAACTGTTAAAAAGAAATTGGAAAATTCTTTTTTTGTAGTCAGAAAATAAGGTCATAGTAGAAATTCGATATTGTTTCTTCCTGCCCACTTTTCTACTCTGAAAATAATCATAACTAGTGCTGTAAAGCTCACACTCATTCCAAAAACATCTTTCTTTCACCAAGTATTTGGCTCTTCCAATCTTAAATTAAAATCAAAAGTCTACTTGATTTAAAGGGGCTTATTTTTTGCCTGAAGTCTCAGATATACAGTATCTGAAGCCATGTTAAAAATTTTTTGACCTTTTCCCTTTGTGCAACATCTTTTATATCTCTAGGCAACAGGAAAGGATAAATTCACAGAGGGAAGAGATAGAAAGACAACGGAAAATGTTAGCAAAGCGGAAACCTCCTGCCATGGGACAGGCCCCTCCAGCAACCAATGAGCAGAAACAGCGGAAGAGCAAGACCAACGGAGCGGAAAATGAAACGTATGTTCTTTATTGGTGTGAGCTTTGAGAAACCACTCTCTCCCTAGAAACACAATGTCCGATTGAATGCCACTGGGAAAAAAATGATAAATTATGGAGATTTCCAGAGCTTAAGCTTTCTTCTTACATGAATGGATTTGCTCAACTCACATAAAAGCCGTATACAATTAACTCATTTTCTTAATCCTTATCTTACCTGAGGACTTTTGAATGAGGGAGACGTAATGTTGCTCAACTTGATGTCATGAACTTTGGCCACTCTTATAATAAACATGATGGTATTGTGGTTGGTATTCAAATGACATAATTGCTTATGGTATGTTGTCATCATCTTCTGGGGATTACCTGGCTACTGCCTCAGAGTGAAGAATGCTCTTTACTGGTCTAACGGACACTTATTAACAGCCACAGACTTAGGAGTAAGCTAAGAAAAAACAGGTATAAAATAAGGAAAAGGATATTTTCCTAATTAGCCAAATCTTGACATGACATCATTTTTTCCTGTTCTGGGGTACCTGAGGAAAACACTATTATCTTAAATTGCAGTGTAGTCTTCTTTTTCACTGCCTATCAACGATTATTACATAGCTACCGTGAATTAGCAGGGTTAGAATATCCGAAACACAGATGCTTTCCTTTTCTACGCTCACCCCGTGTCAGAGTTCGCTTTTTGATCATTGAATTCTTGACCACTAAGAGAATCTTCCACTACGACAGGAGTTCACAAGCTTTTCTATAATGGGCCAGATATTAAATACATACTTTATGCTTAGGAAACTAGAGGGTAGGAAGCTAGAAACTACTCTATTGTAGCCTGAAAGCAACCACAGACAATATGTAAATGAATAGGTATGGCTGCCTTTCGATAAAACTTTATTTACAAAAACAGACTGTGGGCTGAACAACACTGCTCTAGTTTGCCAACTAGATAGGAACTGCCAATCTAGAATTGGCATGGGAAATGAAACCTATATATTACTTACGTATTTAAAATATTTCTTACGCCTACCCTGAATACATTTAAACCACCTGTTTTTAAGAGGCTTTCAAATTAAAAAGGAAAAAAAGAGCTCTACAGATAATAGTGTAGGCAGTCTCTAAAGAATTGATGGTAACCCTGAAATTGGTTTCTGCATTAGATATTTGAAATTAAAAAAATATTTTTAATAGAAACAGTTATTGGTATTATAATCAGTATATCTATAGTGGCTACATTGGTTTTTCAAGGGAAAAAGAAATTTTTTAAAACTGTCATTATGGGATTCTTTAATTTAAAAGAAGTTTCAGGTCTAAAGATAGCCACAGATAAAAAATAGTAATATCATATAATTTATCGACTCATGTGTCTTGCCTTTTACGTCTTCATATTACGTCTTCATAGTGTTCACAAAAACATTAACCCATAATCCACTTCAAGTATAATAATACTTGTATTACAAACATCGTTAAAAGTCCTTTACATTTTAAGTGTATCTTTCTTCACTCCAGTGAGAGATAGCTTAACACCATTCCTCACTCAATACATACCTGATGTGTTGGGGAGCTTTTTCTTTGACATTCATTTAGTAAGTCTACGTTAAATGCTTATTATATGCTCAGCTCTGTTCTGGGCACTGGGGATACAGAGTTAAAGGAGACAACCCTAGTTAGGAGCTCACAGTTTACATAGGGGAAATTAATAAATGGATAAATTAGTAATTAACGTTAAGTATGGTGATAAAAGTATGCACAGTGAATAAGCTTGGGAAAAGTCTTCACTCTTAAAGCCTGAATATTTTAAAACTAGATTCTAAGTAAAAACATTTTCTTTCAAAAAATTCAAATAAGAGTCCAGATTTGAGAGGTTCTCCAGGCAAATGTTATACATACTAATCTGATCTTGTCTCATTTCCTGGAACCTGTATTTATGTAGTGAAGAAACTTTTCCTCCAGTATTAACTTGAAAATTATTTAATGCCAGTGCATAAAATCATTGGCTTAGGAGTAGTAACAAAGAAGGCTTAGGTTGTTTCCTTGCCATAGAACAATAATTAGAATTTAGCTTAGGCCATTAGTGTGTCAGTAAGGAGTTGCCATCTGGAGTGTTGTGTAAAATCCAAACTGGAAGGATTTTTAATTAGAGTATCCGTGACTTGGCTCATTCCTCTGTCTGGAAGCCAGAGATAGATAGTCTTCTCAAGTATTGGAGTAAGTCACATTATTCTTTCCCAGTATTGAACCTGTATCAGGCAGAGAGAATGCTTAGCTTTGATTTTTTTCATCCCTCCCTTTTTTACTGGTGTGATACAAAGTAATGCATATAAGTATTTCTGCAACTTTGAAGAGGTAGTTGTAATGGCCCTAGTGGGTATGTATTTCTTATTGTCATTACTCTTTTTAAAATTTTCTGTTAGACCTCAAAGGTTCTGTTTTGTAGCTCTTCCTGGTTGATAGGATAGCTGTTTCTTCTTTCTTCTGCCATTTAGACTATGTCTAAACAGGGACATCTAAAACTTTTACATATATGTATATGTTTCTAGAATGTGAAGAGGGTTAAGATGAAGGAGTATTTTACATGCTCATTCTTGAGATAGTGTGTGATTGGGGTTTGTAGAATATGATTTGAATGATTTCCCATCAAGGCAGCCGTTTGAGAATTTGTATTTAAATAGCATTTTACAACTTATAAATTATAAATTCTTTTCACATTCTCGTTTAATGGTCACAAAAGCTTTGTTAGAGAGGTATTATGACTTGCCAGATTTTTAGGAAACTTAAGATGTTAAAGTTGTTTGGTCAAGGTCTCATGGCCCAGGTTGCACTTTGAACCCTCGTCTTCAAACGCCAAATCCCGGACTCTTTCCATTATGTTGTCCTTCTCTTTGTTATTGTATTGTCAAGGTCTAAGAGTTATCAGAAATAATCAAATCCATTGCCTTGTTTTGTTCTTTAAAAATTTTTAGATATTTTTTAGCTGCCTCTCCCAGTAGATTTTTACATGAGTAATGTTTGGGACAAAACTTTTCATAAATAATGTAAAAATATAGCTCTTTTTTTTTTTCATTTTTTATAAATTAGACTTTTAGTTTTTAAGTCTTTTCACATTACATCTGATAAGTCACAAGTTTTCTCTTGTTAAAGGACTGCAAGATAATCTGTCATTTAGTCATTTTAACTAAGAGACTGAACATACCATATAGCATTATTTGAGAATTTCTCTTTAGATAGGTGCACTATGATTTCAAAGAATTTCTTGAAATTTCTACTTTTATTTTCTAGGTTAACGTTAGCAGAATACCATGAACAAGAAGAAATATTCAAACTCAGATTAGGTCATCTAAAAAAGGTAAGTATGATCAGAAATTCAATTTTTAGTTTACATTTGGTGTGGAAGCAATTTGATTATTGGGATGAATGTAATAGTTTCATAAACTTGCAGAAATATTTGTTACTTTTGTATTCTAATGGTGGAAATCATGTCTTTCAATTTTCAAATCAACTCCAGCCTGGATAGAGTACTTTTCCCACAAGGGTACCAATAGATAATTCTTTACGCCTCAAAAGGCTTAAAAATTATGGTAAAAATTAAATATACAATAGGAGTCGACAGTTCCAAAATGATGTTAAAACTCTTACGATGTTTTAAATCATGTAGCTGCTTCTTATCTCTTGCCTAAACTATATTGTAACACAAAGGCACCTATGTAGAATTTATTATTGATGATATTCACAAAAGCATCCTAGATGTTAGACCTCTCATCTCATCTCTAATTCAGCTACTCATACATTTTTGGTGAATGCTGCTTATCATAATGAAGGTCAATAAGCATTTAATTAATTGCTATTGGTGTGTATTTACTTTTTTTCTCATTAGGTGATTCTCATATCTTGTTAAATCAGTGGAACTTATTAAGGCACCAAGTATAATTCATACTTACAGAACAGGACCAGATAGAGAACCTGAATTTTTTTTTTTTAAATGGTTGCATGTCTATATATACAGAACATTTCTGGAAACTGAACAGTGGTTACATCTGGGGAGTGGGCCTGGAGAAGTGGGAGCAGGGAGGCAGAAGACTCTTGCTTTTCCTACTGTACTACTCTATATGGTTTGAATTTTATTTATTATTGGTTATAGGCTTGGTTTTTATGATTAAAATTCTTTAAAAGATTTTATTTAATGCAAAACATCTTCCTTCAGCTTTTCACGAAAGAACAGTCTGCTCTTGTTTTTCAAATGAGAGTTTGGAAAGGTAAAGTTTCTTGTGTTCTGAGCTGTTTCTTTCCTTTTCACTTTAGGAGGAAGCAGAGATCCAGGCAGAGCTGGAAAGGCTAGAAAGGGTTAGAAATCTACATATCAGGGAACTAAAAAGGATACATAATGAAGATAATTCACAGTAAGCAATTTGGGAGTATGTTGGGTTGGAGATTGATGAGCACTCTCTGACATGAGTTGAATGATCTAAATGATGTTTTTGTTTAATATATATTTGGTGCATTGATTTCATGGTGTATTTAGTTCTATTAACAGGATATAATACAGTTTTATAAACTAAGTTATTTGCTGCAGTTTAAATACATTAGAATTTTTTTATGGTGACACTGGTTAACTAAATCCAATAAGTTTCATTTGTACACTTTTAACAGTAAGGCATATATGTATTTACACTGTGTGTTCACCTCTCATAATTAGATTTCTTTCTGTCCACATATTTGATTCAGTACATTAGATTTATGTATTATATATACATACAGCATGTTTACACAAGTAGAGGTCATAAAAACATACCTCAGCAGTTGTAAATGGTGATGATATGTTGTATATTCATATATTTATCTTCAGAGCTTCACTTAAGGGAAGCACGGCTGACAGTGGAGTGTTACAGAAAGACTGTTGGGTTGAGATGACACCCAGTTTCTAAATGATCTTTAGAGGTCATTCAGCTGTTGAGATTTTAAGCAAGACTCTGTTAAGTTCAGCACATTAATTTAGATAAATTCCCACCTTTGTTTATAAGTAATTTAAGAGAAGTAGACAGTGGAAAATGGCTTCTATCCATCATCTGTTCCTTCCTACATTTTTTTTTTTTTAATTCTGAAACAGATTTTTTTGACATAGCTACAGCTTAGGTATTTTTGTTCAGCCAGTATGAGCAATAGACTTTTCTTTTTGTAAACTGGCAGGCAACTGCTGTTACCTAAACACTGTCCCTCTGTCAGACATAGTGTAAGTGCCCTTATGTTCTGTCATTTAATTTTCACGATAGCCCAGTGTGATAGATCTATGTACCTTTAATGATACATAGATCTGGAAACAGGCCTAGAGAAGTTCAGTTAACTTGACCAGGGACCCATAATTAGTGGACCAAACAGAGTTAAACTTGGATCTGTCTGATTCCAAAACTAACCACCCTACAGACATGTTGTCTTTCTCCACAGGCACGCCACTATCTCAGATCAGAATAATTTCAAGAATAATAGTGGGGCTATTTAAGATCAGAAGCCAGATAGAAATATTTTTAAAGTTATTTTTTGCCAGAATCTCTCATTTCTTTGTCTTATTAAAAAACAGTACAAGATGGTATCCTATACGGGGGAAACAGTTATATCATGAACACTTTCTTCAAGCGACTGACTGCACATATAACACATGACTCACTTTATAATCAAATCTGTTTTCAAGGCCATGTAAAATATTTTGGAATTTTGCTGTATGTAGTTATGTAATGGTGGGAACATGTGGCTCTTGAATGGTTTGGAAGAACTAAGTAGCATAGTTTGAAAATCCCCAACCCAGTGTAGTCTACACCCCTCACTTTATAGCAGGGCAGAAAGGGAGGAAGGCCAACAAAGGTCACAGGTCTAATTATGGCTGCATTGAGACTGGCACCTATGTCTCATGACTCTACTGCTAATGCTGTTCATTGTAATTATGCTTTTTTAAAAATTATATAACTTAACTTTATGTTCAGAATTAGATATATTGATCAGCAGCAGTTAGAATTGTGTATAACATGTTAGATATTCTGGAAATTTTATAAATATGGAAGATTGTTTAGTCTTTGACCTCAGGATGTTATATATTCCTTCTTTCCACAGATTTAAAGATCATCCAACGCTAAATGACAGATATTTGTTGTTACATCTTTTGGGTAGAGGAGGTTTCAGTGAAGTTTACAAGGTAAGTATGAGGAACTGGGTACAAAAACTGAGGATTGAATTATTAGTTGTTACCAACTTAAAGAACATTTAGAATAGTGGTAACTGTGGGTTGATATCTATTAATTGAAACTTTAAGAACCTTGGAAACTTTAAGTATCTTTGGGGGACCTGCTTTTAGTAAACTTCAATAACTACGCAAGATCCAATATTTTACCAAGTTTTCAAATTTGAAAAATAAATAATTATAGATTTTCAAAAACAGAAAGGAAAAACAACACTAATTTCTGGGTAGTGGAATTACAGTGATTTTTATTCTGTTTCTATACTTTCTGTCTCTTCTACATTTGCTAGAAATGAGTGTGTGTTACTTTTATTCTCATAAAATTTTTTTTAACAATAAAAATGTTAATTTTTATTCTAAACTGCTTTTTTGTTTTAAAAGTCTCATCTTCTAAGTCAGAGTGTTTAGTAGTGCTGGCATTTTGAAAGTGTGCCCTTGCTTAGCGTGCTTTAGTTTGGCCAGCAAACTATAGACTACTGTGCCTCCAGTTGATTTTTACAAAATGAGGAATTCAGCCAGTTTTAAATATAGCTACAGATTCATAATGTGTTCACCAGCTAAATTTCTCTAGATATTTCTGGCACATGGCTTTTAAATGTAGAATTTGTTTTTTTAAATGGTCTTTACCGTGTGACCCTGATAATTCTCTTTTCTAAGGTGTAGCCTTCACTGTTATGATTTATATTATGCTCATCTGGATTTATATATGGGAAATCTTTTGTGTAAAATAGTTTTCATTTAAAATAAAAACAGTAAAAGCTAGATATACTGGTTTCCCTTTTTTAATGTTGATTTTTTATTGTGATTTATAGATATGTATACATAAAATTTATTTAATTAACCATTTTAAAATGTACAATTCAGTAGCATTAAGTACATTCACAGTATTGGGTAACTATCATCACTCTCCATTTCCAGAATTCTAATATTATCTTTAGTGTACTGCTGGGTACACTAGCTGTCATAGTTATTCTAGAATGAGTTGTGAATTTTCTCTCAGTTGACATCCTCAAAAACCCATTTGTTAACTCCCGTGATCTAGCACAATACAGCTGATGTGGTTCTTGCCAACAGTGGTGGTGTTTGAAAGCATGTCCTTTTCTTTGGTCAGTGGCTGGAGGAGTGACTTCGTGTGACTAACTTAACACACTGTCAGGATCAAAACTGCTTTTTTACCCAGCATATATGAGTGGGACTAAAGGCAGAGCTGGTTTTTGTTTTTTGTTTCTGTTTACTTTAATAAACACAATATAATAAATGACAAGGTTATTTCTAAACAAACACAGCAAAGAGGTATATCCTCAGGGTTTATTTCTCAAGAAGGTGGACGATCTATGTTCCCAGCATTTCAAAAGTGGCAGGACTTACTGTTACAGCTGTCAAGTCCCATTGTCAGCTGAGGGACAAAAGACAACCTAAGGGAGAAGAGTCCCAAACAGGGTAGATGATGTCCAGAAAGAGAATTATTTGGAAGTGCCTGTTATGGCATGGGCTGTCGTTATGTTTGTGGTATATGCTTGGTTTTATTTTCTAACCCCCTTGGTGCCAGTTTGCTGGAGACTTCTAAATTGTCTGATCACAGATTTCAAGAAGATGGTTGCTACTCTGAAACAAGTATGTGATGTGTTGTCTTCCACTGCTGTTTTTATTTAATAATGCATTTTGGACTTTCGAGTATGTTTATCTGTTAAATAGAGGCTTCAAGTCAGTTGCCTTTAATTCTTGGTAATACATTCAGAATATAATTTATTCCTTTTCTTCATAGGCATTTGATCTAACAGAACAAAGATATGTAGCTGTGAAAATACACCAGTTAAATAAAAACTGGAGAGATGAGAAAAAGGAGAATTACCACAAGTAAGTGTTACTAGAGTGTCTCATTTTTCAAAATTTAGTAATAATAGCTGAAGTTTGAGCACTGTATTAAGAGCTTTACATGCATTGTAAAATTTACATGCATGTTATTTCATTTACTCCTCATAACTGTCCTAGGAGAGTGAATAAATTTTCCATTTACTGATGTGGAAACTGATACTTAGAGAATTTGAATAATAGTTAAGAAATGTCTACATTTATATTTAAATCTAGACTTCCTTTAATCCAAAGCCATGTTCTTAACCTCCCCTTCATTGTGTGTATAAAATTAGTTACAATAAACAAAGCCCGAGAAACCATTGTTGCTTGTGTGTAGAAATCACAAGAGTCCTTTAGGGGTCTAAGGACCCTTGGGAGCTTCAGGTGGAGCTTTTTTTGCTGCTCCATTATTTCATTCTGGAGGAAACCAGTGTGCCTCGGTGCTACTCGTTCAACTTGTTCAGCTCCCTCAGCACAGTTTGCCCATCTCCAAGTTATTGGTCTTCAGTGTCCCTCTTACTGTGCTTGTCTTTCTTCGGAATGCCTCTGGTGGCAGCCCTCATCTGTACTTGTGGGGAGGGGTGACTTCTTTAGAATGAATAGTTGTTACCTGTGCAAGTGTGAATTTCATTAATTCACTAATGCCAGGTTTTGCTTTTTTTCCCTCCAAGCCTCAGAACGTTGGGGTTCATGGCCCATTTGCTTTGGAGGCCACACAGAATCACTTTGCTGTTAGAGTCCTTGCTGGGTTTAACAGTGTTTCCTCGTTAAGATACAGGTACTGAATTAGACATGTCCTACCCCTGAAAGGAGACAGCCCCTCTTGATGTAAACAACCCTCCTCCTTTCTCTTAAAGCAGTTTTGGTTTTTTTCTTAGAAATAGCACTTTGGAGGGGAAAAAAAGCAATGGATTTTAAAGTAGCCTTTTAGTTGGCTTCCAGATCCCAGAGGGGAAATAAAACATTTCTACATCATCAACCAGCCCTTGGTGCTGGACCAAGGTAGCCCTTGCTTTTGTACCTGTTGTTCATCAGGGACCCAGGAACTCATCCCGTTCCATGCAGACTGGCAGTAGCTCTCAGCCCAGGAGAAGAGAAGGTTCCTGTGGCATTAAAAGAAATAGGGCTTTAGCAGAGGTCTGAAAAGGGATTACATGTGGTTTATGCGTGGCATCCTGCATGTGTGTCTTATGTGACAGGCAGCTGTAGTCCAGATGCCTCTGAGGAGCAGTTACATTATTATAAGTACATTCCAGTCACTTGACGTGCAGGGACGAATGATAGGCCTCAGCGAATGCCAGGAACACTTCAGAGAAGGAAACCACATGTTGTCCTGGCCAGTTATAAATGAGAAACTTTCCCATTAGTTTGAGACAGAGTGGCTCAGGGTATTGGAACAGTCGGTGCTTCTCTTTAAAAACGCCCTTCAGCTATCCTTGGAGCCCCTTGCCTGTCTTACGTGTGCACTGACCACGTTGACCAGTTAACTCTAGGAGGAATCAGCCTTGATCAGCCAACACTATTTTCTTAAGAAGATAGTTCTTGCTCCAGGATCTGTACATATTTTGCCTGGTCTCAGTGTCCAGCTGTTGGGCTGGCCTTTCAGAGATCTCTGGTGTTGATACTGTAGTAGCTGCAGGTGGGTGTTCTGCCCACCTCAGCATTTTTAAACAGTGAGGGATCAAAGCCAGGCCCACCTATCTGCTTGACACACGGGCAAGTCCTGGTAGGTATGAATTGGGCATCTTCCTCACATTTCTCTACCAGACAGTGTAGGGGGTCTGCCTTGTGTTTCTGATCTCTTTACTGGCCCAGCTCAGGCTTGCAGTGGTGTCATCCTACTCCTTGTTTCCTCATCAGAATTGGGAATCAGGGTGCCTGGGCACCTCTGTGAAGCTTCTGGACAGTGGCCATTTCCATATGGACACTGGGAAGGGAGTGTGCAAAGTTATTGTGACTTCTGTTCATCCTTTCGGGAAAATCATTCTGATGAATTTCAGGCTCCAGATAATAGTGAATTAGCAAAACGTCATTAACTCGTTAACACCTTCAAAGTTAAACGAAGTTTATATCAAGCACATAACAAATTTTTGAGAGTGCTTTGAAAATTCAGTGTTAAGCTGAAAAGTAGTATACTTTACTGTGTGGTAACATTATAAAATATGAAAATGCTACTCTAACGCTGCAAACTTAATTGCTTTTCCTTTCGTGGAGGTAACTTTCTAATCCTGTCTGGATTCAAGATAGTTATTTGTGTAAAAAGGAAGGAAAAAGTCAAAGACAATAAAAGTTTTTGTTTAATTTGAAGTTCTATTCTGTACTTCCTTTCTTCTCATTCTTCCCCCACAAGCAAAAAGTAAACTGACTGTTTAACATTATTAAAGCTTTTAATAGGTATTACTAGATTTCTATGACTCCCCAAAATAACATATTAAGAACTCTACAACAGGAAAAATTACATATAAAGCTTTCTATAGAAATAATTGCATTTGAATTAATATACTCTTATATAATTCTTTTCTAATTTTTTAGGATAAAACCATTTTATCCTAGAAAGTATAAATATATATACACTTTTAAGAGAGTAAAAGACTTTTAGAATAAGTTTCTTCTAGTGTCTTATTAAAGTTTCTGTATTTATATTGCATTAATTCCTTGGATGCTAAATTGAAAACTGAACTTGTGAAGGACATGGGGGAGCCACACTGCCTTGCCTGATGAAATATGAGAAGTGGTTTTAGAACCTGATGTGAGGTTGAGGGAATGCTTTCAGGGGCACACAGCAAATTCCCTTAGTTGGCGAGGAGTTCAGATGACACTTCCTTTGATTTTTAATTTTTGCCTCCTTTAGCTTCCTCTGTGTTCTGTATCTTGACAAAGAAATTGGTCTCTACTCTGAAATATACAAAAGCAAAGGTTAAAAATTTCAGGGAACTATAGATTTATAGCATGCTAGGGTAAAAAATGACTTTTGAACAGTTATCTATTTAGTCCATAGGTTTCTAAACCTCTTTTTAAACAGTATCATCTTTATTGTACCAAATGAAATATTACATAGATTTTTGATATATGAAAAAGGACAGTGTGTAGCTCCTTTGGAGGAATTGGGGGTTGGGCCAAAGCTCCATTTGCTCAGCATCTTCACGGGCTCTGGAGGTGTGGATCTCCAGTGAGAGCCCCCTTCAAAACTGTCAGTCCAGTGTGATGGTGTCACAGTGAAGCCCAGTGAGCTGGTGTCACAAAGCCCAGATGCCAAGTCAGGTTTCTTGATCCCACTGTAGCATGTATTCTAATATTGCCTCATCTAAGTGCTCGCAAAACGACCTAAAGATGATGAAACAAAGCATCAGAAGAAGCAAAACCTGCCAGAAATGGCAGCTTGAAAAATAAGCCTAGTCAAACAAAGTTTCTATTGGAGGAAAAATCTATTTAATTACTTATATGTTCTATTATTTTTTTAAAAACTCAATATATGAATATATTGGATTATATAGTACATTTTTGTTCCTAATCTTATTAAATGTTCTTAAATTGGAGAATTATTTTAAAAAGAGATATATTTAAATTCTTGTTCTGAGAAAACTAGAGTTCCCAGCATTTCAAATTTTCTATCAGTTTCACATTTTTTTAGAATTAAAGTTGATAGTCTTTTAAATCCATTTCATAAGGGGTAGGATTTAAAAACAAATACAAAATACTAATTGCCTTATATAACCAATAATCCTTTATCCAAGGAGTTTATATGCTAATTGATCCCCTTGGTGTAACCCCAGGATGTAAACATTTTAGATTTGAAGTATTACTTTAGAAGAGAGAAAAAAATCGCTGTTTGTGTAATTTTTAAAGCTCCAATATTTGCATGTAAATACAAGGTGAAGATATTGTCATAGGATGAACTTGAAAGGGGTAAAAATCCATTCAACAAATACTTGAGCATCTATTGTTTTTTCAGCAGTTTGGTAGATACTAGTAGAGAAAATAGGATGAAGAAAGATAAGGAGAGCAGATCTGAATGGAATGAATATGGCAAGTTAAAGTATAAACTATTTATTTTCCATTTTGTTTACAGGCATGCATGTAGGGAATACCGGATTCACAAAGAACTGGATCATCCCAGAATAGTTAAGCTATATGATTACTTTTCACTGGATACTGACTCGTAAGTGCTGTGCCGATTTAGTTTAGCAGTTAATACTATTTTCTTGCAGTTTGTTGACTACTCATGGAATAGAGTTTAAATCTGAGTCTAGCAAATACTTTTTGAGAGACCAAATGTATTTGTTAATGGACAGATGATCATATGTAAATTCACATTTAGGGGCCAGCAAGACATCTCTTGGCCAAAGGGTGTGTGCTGGTATGTGTTTAACATCCAGCTTGGTGGGGAGAGGGATGGGGCTATAAATTATGCCAATTTCTGTGGCGTAAATACTCTCAACATGTCCAGTTTTGAGCTACCAATTTTTTAAAAGTATCTTCATTGAGTATAATTTACTCAATTTAGTCAATTTTAGAACATTTCATTACCTCAAAAAGAGAAACATTTTGCTATCATCTTCCTAGTCCTCCACTGGGAGGACCCCCAGTCCTAAGCAACCAGCAATCTACTTTTTTGTGTCTATACATTTCCTATTCTGAACTTTCATAAATAATGGATTATATAGTATGTAGACTTTTGTGACTGGCTTCTTTCGCTTAGCATGATGTTTTTTCAAGGTTCATCTTTGCAGTAGTCTGTATCAGTACTTCATTTCTTTTATGACCAAATATATTCCACCATATGGCTATAGCATCTTTCATTTATCCATTTATGCTACCAATGGCTTCATAACCAGCTCACAAAATTCCTGAAAATTTAACTACCAGCTCTCAGAAACTGGCACAGGTTGGTGTCGGCATACCACTAACATGCACCAGTGAGTGTGGACTGTTCAGAAGAGCCTCTGCTCCACCCTGGAGACCCTGATGAGCACTGACAGGCCTTTTAATGAAGTATCAGCAATGTGGTTTTTATCATAGAATGAAAATTAATATGGCATATAAATGAAGGCATTGCCCAGTGCTGTGTGTTAAAATACAGGTTCATAGCCTTACAGGCTGTTAGAATTGGAAGGGATCTCATCCTGCATTTTCATTTTATAGGTAGAGATTTGAGGCCCAAAAAAAGTTAAATGACTTGTCTAAGATCTTTACTAATCTTAGGAATTGTTGTATTTTATTACCAGATACAGGTAAATTCTAGCACCTCTGGGTTTATCCAGGAATTGAGAGTATTTCAGCATATGGAAACATTTTCTCCGTAGGAATCTAACCTGAGTCGGGAGAACATAGTCTGTGTCTGGCCTTCAGGTGTTCTGATCTCCCAGCATGACTCCAGGAGTTTGGGCCCATTTCAGGCAGCAGTTGTCTTAGACTACAGAGAACTGGCCCACATTTAGAAGTGACCCGGAGAGGAGACCATAATTCCCTTGGGAAACATGAACTATCTCCTCCTCTGTCTGCTAGGGCGGCCATCGTACCAGGCATAGCCATGTGTGTTTAGCATGGAGTAGGGTTCAGAAAAATACCTAGTTAGAGAGCAAGTCTCCACAGGGTGGCGTTACTGCTTTTGCTTTGAGTAAATTCCTTGAACACCAAGTAGGATCCTCACTCCCACCTCACAAAACGTAACTTTAAGAACTATTTCAAAAATAAATATAATAATTTAGATTATCTACTGTTTTGAATTGTATACATACTTTTAACTAATCTAAGAAATCGGGCTAATTTTGTACTAGTCTTGAGTTATTTACTTTGTTCTTCCTATTGTGTGATGAATTTTCATCAACAGTAAAGTCAGACCATCATTTTAGAAAGTCTTCTGTGAGTTGTTCAGGACTAAAAGTTTAGATTTTGTTTTCAGCTTGCATTTGGGTCGAAGAATAAATCCACTAAGCATGAGATTTTGTGTCTCAGATTTCAGTGTCTCAGATCGGAGAATCTGTACATTCCAGACATTTATTCTCACATAGGGTACCGGCATGCCCCGGTATGGTTCATAAAAAGCGTAAAGCTGTCGTCCAGTTTTGGACTCTCACAGAAGCGCATGCCCACATTTCCTTGCAGTGCACATGGAAGGCCTCGGATTGCCCGCAGGTCTGTAGTGCTAGTCCTGAAAAAAAAGTTAAATAACTTGTTTGCTCTCAGGTCTGCTCCTCACCCTTCCCATGTTCTGCATCTTAGATGAATTGGCCCTTGCAGGCTGTGTGCACCAGGCTCCCGTGTCAGTTGTTATTCAGCTGGGTTCAGCCAGTAGGGATACAGATGGATGGTGGTATGTGGAGGACACTCTCCACACAGTGTGGTTCCAGTTTCCTTTGGTGACCCTGGGTTCAGGTTACACCATCTCCTTCCTCTGGCCCTCTGGCCTTAGGGTGCTAATGACTTCCTGCTCTAGATGATATCTGGGGTGCCTCACTGGCCAGTTTGTCGTCTTAGATCTGTCATCATCTGTGTTTAGTTCCCTGAATTAAAGCTTTTCTGTTTTAAATACTGAAGTATTTTTATTTCCTGGCTAGACCCTGGGTGATAACACCCATATTGTCACAGCTTAGAATAATTTAAAAGGTATTCATCTCTCAGGAATACTCAAACAGTTTGGAAAGCTTTACTTTAGTTTATAGCTGCCTTGGAAGATTACACATGGCCCTTAATGCCAGGAATGGTATGTGGTTTTAAATTTGGATCTGTCTAATGTATTTGATATACGTGAAAGAAGAAAACCCATACTGTGTAATAACACATTTGTTAGAACCACAGATACTATACTTTAAAAAGCTCTTTTATGTTGTGTTTAGCAAAGAGAAATTGTAGTGCAGTATTGTGCCAAACTGCCAGGAGATAGAATATGCCAGTCCTTGGGACCTGGGCAAACCCGAGATTCTTCCTCGCTGTCAGCACTCAGGGTTGTAGAAAATATTTGCTGAAAACTGCGACTTGGTCACGATATGCTTGTTCAGAAATGGAGCATGATGTGGATACATAAAGGAGGATCCTTCCAAAAGATATCTACTTTAAATACACTGCAGTTCTTGTCAGTATTCGTTTAGTCTGAATTCAAGAAGAGGTATGCCATGCAAGAACTTGAGCATCGCAGAGTCCAGCGGGGGGTGTGGGGCGTGGAGACTCTTCACCAAGAGTAAGCAGTTTTCTTCCTGTAAACCACTCAGGTAACTAAACTGAATAAAGAATAGAAGAGTACTTTAAAAAAAAAAAAAAGGAACACAGAAGGAGTGAGAAGCTTATTACCTAAAGGTTTCAGTGGGGCTGATTTAGTTAGTCTTAATCTACTTGCTCTCATCCTGTGGTCAAATGTTGGTTTATTTGTCTTTAGGTTTTGTACAGTATTAGAATACTGTGAGGGAAATGATCTGGACTTCTACCTGAAACAGCACAAATTAATGTCGGAGAAAGAGGCCCGATCCATTATCATGCAGATTGTGAATGCTTTAAAGTACTTAAATGAAATAAAACCTCCCATCATACACTATGACCTCAAACCAGGTATGTCTGATTTAGGAGACAGTAATGATAGCTTTTCTTTGCTCTTGTAAGTGACTTTTAATTTTATAAAGTTAGAGAATTTGGCAGGAGACAGAGGTCTACTGTCACCTGACTGTAGATTGCTTGAGTGGGTGTGGGAACAAGAGTTCTGGCCACGTAGTGCTGAGCTGAGGAGGGTGGGTCATGTTGATTCTCTGGAGAAACAGTGCCCTTGTCTGTAGAGCCAGGGCAGTTCATGATGTCAGTCCAATTAAGAAGGAACTATTCTGGCAAGCTCCACTTTGTTTTTCTCTGTTTCCTATATTACGTAGTAGTTCCTCTACCCTAGGTCTCTTCGATAAATGCCCCAAAATTAACAACTTACTTTGCACACTAACCTCACATTTCATTAAGTTCCGAGCAGAGTTTTTCATCTTTTTATATGATTACTATCTGACTTAATAGTCATCAGCAAAAAGTAGGGGGCAGTTAGACTTTTTACCTCTATGTTTTATTGTCGTCATCCTTGGCTGTTTATACAGGTCGTATATCTTAGTAGACAGCTCTAACCGACTTGGCTTTGGAGTTAGGAAGATGGTTCCCACTCACCTCCTGGTGTGGCACAGTTGTGAAGTTTGCTTTCCTCTTCTGGTAGCTCCTTATTAAATCTCACTATTCGTTATTCTCTAATGCCCTAATACAATTCACTTGACTAAAAACTTCATTACAGTGAAGTGATTTTAAAGAGATGGCCATTGTGTGATTGGGTGAATTTCCATCACTAAATCCTGAACATTTTCCTGTCGTAGGAGCTGTAGGTGGCACTGTGATACTATCTTTGATTCTCTTGTGTGTTTTCTTTTTATTTTTCCCCCCCTCAAACTAGTGTTCTAAACATGATGGCTTAGAGATCCTTACTGAAAAGGTCAGATGAAACTTTCCCACCGTTTTGACCAACGGTACAAGTGATATTTTACTTTGGAGAGTTATAATTTTTTTTCCACTGCTCATAGTGGTGGTTTTGGCACATTAAGCAGGTGATTCTTGTAAAATAGAAGGTTGCAGCCAGACACTGAGGACTCTCCTCCAGCACTGAGTCCAGATCATTTTATTCTGAGGATTTAGATGTTTGCTGTCACGTGCAAGAGTTTGAGTTCACTTATTCTGTTATTACCTTAGATTTTTCTCTTAATTAGTAACACTCTTTATTCATGAAGATTTTTATCTTTTTAGGTAATATTCTTTTAGTAAATGGTACAGCATGTGGAGAGATAAAAATCACAGATTTTGGTCTTTCCAAGATCATGGATGATGATAGCTACAATTCAGTGGATGGCATGGAGCTAACGTCACAAGGTGCTGGTACTTATTGGTAGGTATCTGGGTGATCTGCCAGGTTGGCTGGTGGAAATGTGGCTGTGTTATACTGAAGGGTTGATAATAAAATAATCTACATCTTGTCTGCTTACAGTAATGCTGTAAACCAAAGCACATTTTCCTCTTCAGCAGTTTGGCTTAATTTGTCTTAATTTTTCTTTCCTTTCTTGAAAACCATTGAGAGAGATTATGTGTGGCCAGGTGTTTGAGTTGTATGTTTCCTCTGTAGGATTGACCCTATCAAGTGGGGTTGCTCATGTGTATATATAAAGAATGGCCCTAAATGCTTTTCAGTACAAATGCAGGTCTCCATGGGTTAATGGGATGAGGGATTCATTTCCAGAGTTGCCTGAGGATGATGGACTCTCAAGAACTAAGGAGTTCTTAAGATCAGGATATAAAAAGCGTCTCTTGAAATCTAATCAGGAAAAAGTTTGCAGTTTGCCAAGAAATGTATCCATCTCAGCATGTTCAAAAAGGTTTTGAGCCACATTTTTTCCATCTTTGTCACTCATCTCTCCCCAACCAACCTACCCCAGCTCTACCTGCCTATTCTGTGATGTATCCTACTTCTGCCTACTACTGTTTTTGACAGAACCATAAAGGATACTTGCATTTCACTTTGTGATTGTAAATATGTGTTAACAGAGGTCTCTTTGCACTTCTGAGGTGGTAACACAAAGCCACATACTGGAGTGTGTGATTCTGATCATGAAGAAAGCTTCCAGCAGCACTAATGGGGGGAGGGCAACACCTGCTGTTACACCCCAGAGTCAGCTCACTTATGTTTGAGCCTGTAGAATAATGACTGTCTGGGAATGATCTATAAAGCAGGTGTTGATCTAAAGCAGACAGAGAAAAGATGGGGTGTCTTTCATAACACTCAGAGTTAGCCTATTCTTATCAGTCCAATCATATTTAAGTTAGATATATATTAACCAGATCATGCTAAAAACAAAATTTCTACTTTCCATCACTCCTTATTATTTGTGGAGATGGTACCTATAGTGAAAATCAGTCACTAAATTAAAACTTTGAGGTTCTAGGTTTAAAATAGAAGCTACATTTACAGTGTTTATTCACTATGGTGGTTATTGTGGGTTAGTGTTCCTGTCACTAAATGATACAAAAATATCTGCCGTTGGAAATTCTGGAGATAGGTCTATAGCTCTGCTATATAAATTCACTGGAACTTGGAGTTGAATGTTTTGTTTGATAGCTTGATCTTTTTAAAAGGTGAAGCTTTTTCACATTCAGTTAGTTTTCTCATGCTACCTTTTGCTGTATTTGCTAAGCTATAAAAATTCAATGGTTGGCATATATATAAAAACTGATGTTTAGGATTTGCTTCAAAGTAATTTGTTTTGGGGGAAGTAGAGAGAAACGTATATGAATAAAGATTCACTGAATGTTGATAGATATTGAAGCTAGATGATGATTACTTGGGGATTCATTTTACTATTCTTTCTACTTTAGATTATATTTGCATAGTAAAAAGATTATTTTTTTCATAGTAAAAAGTAAGGTAGAGAGGGGCTACTAAGAAAATTAAATTTTATGTATTTCTATAAAGGTTTTAAAAGTCCCCATATTGGTGAAAACATTGTCATAATCATCATCCTCAATATGTCATCCCCTTATGTCCCAAAGAGATACAAGTAGGACAGGAGGATGTAACAAATTCTTAGTGACTGTTTGCAGTATTTGATCCAGAATCATTCTACATTGAATATTACTTTTAAGTAAGTGTGCTGTAGACTAGGCCTTGAGAATCATTTTTCTTTATGAGGATTTTATCATGATGGATAAGTTATTACTCTGCATTTGGACTAATTCAGCAACTTCTGTTCTTCTCTACCCCTTCACAAAATGTTATATATACATTAAAATGATCATTTTTGAATCAAGATTCTATGTTATATATCCAAGATCATATTTAAGTTACATATATTTATACACACACACACATGTGTATGTATATACGTGTGTGTGTGTGTGTGTGTGTGTGTGTGTAAATCAAGAACGATAAAAACTCTAGGATTCAGGGAGGTTTTAGTGGTATTTGGAAAAGCTGGGCTTTTTAAAAATAAATTAATTTTTCCTATGTGTGTGTTTCTTTGCTGTTTTCCCCCTCGTGAATTTTATATCTACATATTTATTTTTCAATATGTATTTTGGCTAAAAGTATTCATTGTGAAATCTCAGTCATATAATCTTGGTCTTAATCATCCAAAAATATTTGTTAAAATGAATAAACAAAAATACGAAACTAAATTTCTTTTTAAAAAAGAATTGAAGCCCATCATTTGAACATTTTCTGCCTCGCAACTCTTGTAGTCCCCTTCAAGCTATAAGTTTTGTACCAGAAGTACAGCAGGGCCTAAAATAGTTTTTCACAATTGAAAGGATGAAATCTGCAGAAATTGATCTGTCATCTTCAGAATTCTGCCTTCCAGCTGTGCCATGGCTAAGAATCCACACACTGAGTGGAAGCATGAGGCCAGGTGGGGAGGGAAGGACTTCAGATGAGGATTGAGTTCTGCTGACTAGTTTGTTTAGCTTTTTCAGCACTATTTGTTAGTCTTCCAGTTGCTCCTGATCGCCCATAAAGTAGGAAATGTAAAATACCTTTGATGGTATGGACTTTAATGTCACCATTGATTATATATTATAGTTACTGCCAGTCTGCATTTCCAGAAGAGGCTACATTAAAAAGACAACGGCCATCCCCCACAGAGATTTCTACTGGGTCTTGAAATCAGTGGGACTTTGGAAATAGTTATTTGTTTTACAGACATCTTCAGCCAACATGAAAGGAAACCCATATCACCTCTGGTTATAGTTTAATGTTTGTCGATGCAGCTGTTATAAAAAAGAATGCGCATCTTTTATGTTCCCCCCGCCCACCTTAAACTTGTTGAATGACACATATTAGGTACAGCTATGAGAAAGGAGTCTGGGGTGGGTGAAAAATGAACTAAGAGAATATTTACCTCTCAGTGAATTGAGAAATGTATTTTAAGGCTTCATAGGACATTATTACCTCCATAAGTCTGCATGTCTTTTCATATGACTTTCTCCAGCTAGGTCCAAGTTGCTTTTTCAGCTGTTAAAATAAAATTCAGATATTTTTGTTTCCAACAAGATCTTCTCTTTTGCCTTTTTATACATGTCTTAGATTTATACAGTCATTTTCCTAAGAATTTTTATTTCCTTTTTGTCCCAGGTATTTACCACCAGAGTGTTTTGTGGTTGGGAAAGAACCACCAAAGATCTCAAACAAAGTTGATGTGTGGTCAGTAGGTGTGATCTTCTACCAGTGTCTTTACGGAAGGAAGGTAAGGAAGATAGGATGTGGTGGCTCGACTTCCAAATTGGGCGACACGTGTACACGACGGCATGGTGTGGGTTATTCTCTTGGGATTAATCATTGGATTAAACAAAACGGAATCTTGAAAGTTGTGGTTTGAAGAAAATACTTAATAATAATAAATTATGTATAAGCAGAAATTTTCAACCCAAGAGTACCTAATGAATTTTGCTGGGTTGTGGTAAACATGCATTTTTTTTGCTCTTCTCACTTAGACCCAGGATATATTTTGATACTAATAGTATGTTTTAGGGAATATATTATATGAAATAGTTTATTAAAGTATACCATCTTCCCAAGAGCCATTCCTAAGGGCCCCCAGACCTGAAACTTGAAATATCTGCAGGGCTCTTTCTTCCCAACCATTCCATTAATTAAAGCTGTTATTAATAAAAGCATGCTTTATCTTTCTATACTCAGAGGTAGTGTCAGAAAGTATTTATTTTCTGTTACCTCTGATCAAGGTGATGTAGCATTAGAATAATAACCGAGGTAGTAAACTCCATCTAATGAATTTCACATTTGTTTTTTTCCTTGTGAGCACACCTTGTAAATGTATATATTAGGGTCCAGCTGTACATTTATATTCATATTTCTGCTGTCAGTGCATTTATATGTTTCAGTGCTCCCCATCAGGCTGTAGGTGTAAGCCGTTTGGAGTCCCGCAGCTCCCCTGGACTCAATATTTGTATTACAATCCCTAGACTAAGTTCTTAATTCAGATTTTGGCTTCTTTCACTTCTTGTCTCCTTTCTTTATCCTACTCCTCTAATATGGGAAAACTATTCAGAACTAGTAGGGGTTAATTATTATTTCTACTCTAATAATGTGGAAGTGCTCAGTGGTGGCAAAGGTTATCCAGAAAGAATTGTTTGTGATCCCTCAATAGAAACTCTATAGAGATGACACTAGGCCTAAACTTCTTTTTTAAGAGTTTATTAGAAAAGGGCAATTTGGGGCACAGATAAAGCCTACACTTTTTTTTTTCCTTCACTCTGTCTTTACCCCTTCTACTGTTAACTTTTTTATCTCTTTTTATCTGTTTCTTGGGTCTGCCAGTGGCACATATGGGCATTAATTAAGCCCACCGGTATCATTCAGGGCAAAAGAGGTTACTGGTTCCTGCTCTGAATCTTTTTTCTTTGCTGTAAGCAAAACTTAGCAGAGGTATGATATAGCAGATGCTGCTTCTTGTCCCAGCTCTGCTTTAACTTAGATGTTAAGTAATCTGTGACCAAGTTACTTAAACTCTAAGCCTTTCCGCCCTTTATCTATAAAATGAGAGGATTATAGATCATCTCTAAAGTTCCTCCTAGCATTTCTCATTAAGACATGTTTTCTCCTTTTCCTCTCTGTGGTATTGAATTGTCCTCTCTAATTTTAACCAGAGGCCTTCCTTTGTTTGTTCTGTTTTTATATGCTAGCCTTTTGGCCATAACCAGTCCCAGCAAGACATTCTACAAGAAAATACTATTCTTAAAGCTACTGAAGTACAGTTTCCGCCAAAGCCAGTAGTAACACCTGAAGCAAAGGTAAGTTCTGCCCCACCGGCCAGCAGAAATGACTGCTGTGATGTTTGTATTATTTCTCTGGGTAATAGTGATGGATTATTTAGTACAAAATTCAAGAGTCATTAAAAACCTCTTCCTCCTAAATGTGTGTTTTTCCACCCTCTTCTTCCCTTCTCCTCCCACAATAAATATTTTTTGAGTGCCTGTTAAGCAGTAGACACTGTTCTAGATAAGGAGAAGAAACTGAGTCTTTAGCAATGAACTATACAGACAAGGTCCCAGCCTTTAAGAAATTTACCTCCCACTAGGTGAGACAAACAATAACTAAAAATAGACATGGTTCAGATGGTGATAAATGTTATGAAGAAACTAAATCGGGGTAAAGGGGTAGAGAAGTGGGAGGAACCCTTTTTTTGATGCCAAGGCCAGGGAAAGCCAGCCTCAGTGATGAAGTGAGTTTTTGAGCAGTCTTGAATGATGTGAAGGTGGAGGCCATGTATAAATTTGGGAGAAGAATATTCCAAGGAGAGAGAAGTGAGTGAAGCTGGTGTGAGTGTGAGCTCAGCAGGTCCCTACAGTGGGTGGAGCAGAGGGAAGAGTAATAAGAGAGGCAGCAGGACAGATTGCAAAGTGTGATGGGAATACATTTGAAAATTTTACTCAGGGCAACTATGCGATCTGATTGCTGTTTCTAAAGTCTATACTGGCAACTGTATGGAGAGAAAATGCAAGGTAAAAGGAGTTCATTTGACCACTATCCAACCAAAGAAATTCTTTTTAATTCCAGTTCTAGGTATCTCACTAAGAAAGGTTTATTTTGAAAGACCAAGGATCATTATGTTCATTTCAGTTTTTAATCTTCCAAATGTTTTAATCAAGCAACTCCCTGTAGGTGTCTTTTATTTTGGAAATTAAAAGATTGGTTTATGCTTTCGTGTTTTGTTAATCATAGAAAAAATATGAAATAATATCATGATTTAGATTTTTTTAAAAGACTACATTTTGAGAGCAGTTTTAGATTCACAGCAAAAATGAGAGTAAAGTACAGTTTCCATAGCCCCCCACCCCCACCCTCCACAGCCTTCCACGCTGTTGGCATCCTGATCAGTGAATCTCCACCAGGATGTCATTATCACTGCTGTGTGAAGTATGGACTTCGATAATGATATTTGAGATTTTTTTAAAAATTGATTCATTTATTTAAAATAATAAGACTTTGGTGAAATAGAACTAACTGTCTGGTGAAGAAGACAGATCATTTATTTATGGGCCTTTATGATAAGAGTTGTAGAAATTGAGACTACGTAGCCCTTCAACCTGATGCAAAAGAAACCTCCATGTAGGTGGTAAATTAGGAATCCAAATCATACCTCACTCAGTAGGTCATTATGTCTGCAGTGCCCTTTGGGGAGACAAGTTTTTTCAGGTTTTCCTTTACACTTAAACATGCACCTGCTCATTTGCTTCATGATCTTTCAGGGAAGGCTGGGATACACAGGGGAGCATGTACCAATCTGCAACACACTGCAGTGTTGGTCAGTGCCAGTCTCTTCACCCTGAATGTGGTGGTAGTTGGTCATTACGGTTCCCACTTGCTCAGGAAGTCCGCAGGAGGCCGTGGTTTGCAGATGTGGGATCGTGAAGTTAGACTGTACCCATGCAACCCAGCCAAGGCAAAGAGAGAGAGAGTTGTGTGTTGGTCTTGTGCTTTGGGGACAGAGGTGTTTGGAGGTCACGCCTCATTGCCCTTCGGGGATGGCTCAGCTGCTCTTTCTGGGAGGAGTCAGTGGCCACAGGGAGGTGCTGCTGCCAGTGCGTCTCTGGCCTGCCAGGTAGTTTCTGGGAAGGGGCCTGGCAGCTGCTTTAGAGTCTTGGGGTCCCCTCCTGGGGCACAAGGATTGTTCTTCAAGAAACTTTCCTTTCAGGCGTTTATTCGACGATGCTTGGCCTACCGAAAGGAGGACCGCATCGACGTCCAGCAGCTGGCCTGTGACCCCTACTTGCTGCCTCACATCCGAAAGTCGGTCTCCACGAGTAGCCCTGCTGGAGCTGCTATTGCATCAACCTCTGGGGCATCCAATAACAGTTCTTCGAATTGAGACCCACTCCTAGGCCACAAACTGTTCAACACACAAAGTGGACAAATGGCATTCAGCAGCGGGTTTGGAACATAGCGAATCCGAATGGATCTCATGAAACCTGTACCAGGTGCTTTTATTTTCTTGCTTTTTTCCCATCCATAGAGCATGACAGCATCGATTCTCATTGAGGAGAAACCTTGGGCAGCTCTGGCCAGGCCTTGTAGGAAAAGGCCCCGCCCAAGGTTCCGGCGTCAACGGCCACGTGTGGCTGCTCTGAGTGAGGAAAAATTAAAAAGAAAAACTGGTTCCATGTACTGTGAACTTGAAAACATGCAGACTCAGGGGGGTCCCTGATGCAGTGCTTCAGATGAAGAATGTGGACTTGAAAATACAGACTGGGCTAGTCCAGTGTCTATATTTAAACTTGTTCTTTTCTTTTAATAAAGTTTAGGTAACATCTCCTGAAAAGCTTGTAGCACAAAGGCTCAGCTGGGGATGGTATTTGACTTTGGAGGAAAAAAGTTGCTATTGCCCGTTAAAGGCACTAGAGTTAGTGTTTTATCCCTAAATAATTTCAATTTTTAAAAACATGCAGCTTCCCTCCCCCCCTTTTTTATTTTTGAAAGAATACATTTGGTCATAAGTGAAACCCGTATTAGCAAGTACGTGGCAATGTTCATTCCAGTCAGATGCAGCTTTCTCCTCCGTCTGGTCTCCTGTTTGCAATCGCTTCCCTCATCTCAGTAGGGAAAAAACTGAGTGGGAGGACTGAGGTGCGCGGGGTTTTGCCATTGGACAAAGAAAGAGGTTAGAAGACTGCAGCCTGGGTCTCTCTAGGTTTTCAACTATTTCTTCACAATTTGAACACTTGACGGTTGTCCCTTTTAATTTATTTGAAGTGCTATTTTTTTAAATAAAGGTTCATCTGTCCATGCAGTCCTCTTGGATTCTCTGAATGTAGTAACTCTCGAAACTATTCCAAAGGTAGGCAGAAAGCGGGCTGGGGAGCCAGATGCTCCGGGGAGCAGGCGTTCCTACCCACAGTCTCTTGTGTGCTTGCTAAATGGTGTACATTTCTTGTTAACCACGATATTAAAACTTGATCAGCACATAAGCTTTCCTCTGTTAGATCTTTTGGCAGGAAACAACCTCCAAGGCTCTAAATTTTGTGGGTGTGTGCTGGTGTGTGCGTCTCTGTGTGCTTGTGCACACACACTGTGTCTAATTCACTAAGTGGAGTTAAAAAATAATCTCAAGGGGAATTGGTATTTCAAATATGAACTTTTTTTGGAACGAATTTTTTTTTTATTTGGCTCTTTCTGAGATGTTTGATAAACTGAAGATGGAGCTGGAATAAGAGCTGTGTGGCCCCACCATGCCCTCGAAATAGCAGAGCACTCGACAGTGGAGAGCAGGAGGCCAGAGCCTGAACATGTGGTGGCCAGCTTGGAATGTTACTGACACATATGGCGAGAGGGCTCAGCCAGAAATTTTGAAAGATGCAGCATTTGGCGTTTGAATTCTCGGGCGGGGGAGGGAAGTCAGAAAGGGTAGAGCGCTCTCAACTAGTTCATCTGGCTCTCGCGTTTCCTTTACATGTGAAACATGCTGCTGCCAACACATTTTCTAGGACCTTTGTTCATTTGTGAACCTGCCTCTTTCCCCAGTATCAAGTGATCTGAAGGGAAAATGGAGTGTTCAAATTGAAGAGAAGCGTGTGGGTTGGTATCGCCATGCAGATCTCTGAATGGAAGGAAGTCAGCCCCAGAGCCCTTGGTGCCCCCAGCTTTGTAAAGCTATTTAATTGCAATATATATTCATACCCATGTGCACATATACACACATTCATATGTACATGTGCATGCATATGAGTGTGTGTGCGGATAGTACCTTCTTTTTTTTAACCATTACAGTCAAGCTGCTAAGCAGAGAGAACCCACGGGGTCTCGAAGATTGAGCACAATGCCGAAAGGATGGTGTCTGCACGTAAAGAGATGGATGAAGTTGTGACCGTGTTTAAACTTACTCAGTTTTAAGTTCTATTCCTTTTTTTCTTCCTTCTCATTCAATAATCTTATCTAATTTTTTTAATTTTTAGCTTTTTTAACAGTTAAAGAAATGCTGCATCTTTAAGCCTTTCCTCTCACTTCCTGCCTCCATTTTCCCCCGTGGGCTAAGTGAAGCTGCAGGACTTTGCTGATTTATCTTTTTTACCCTTGTCCTGAAGAAGGGATGCCCTCTCTCCTTGCTTCCTTTGGGTCTAGGACCTGGTTGGAGCTGACGGGACCCTACCGGGTCTGGGCGAGGCCACTTTCCACTGTGGACCAGCCCCAGAGAACACACAGAATCTTGACCTTTACTAGACTTTTAAATAGCCAGTGAAATCACTAAATGGGGTTCTTCCACAACATATTTTGTTAATATGGGTTTCACTTTTTCCAAGGATAATCCCTTATTGCCACAATGTTGATTTACTTTAAACAATGATTTTTAAAATGTGTATTAATTTGTAATTAAATCCAGCCAGAGTGTTTTGGCCTTTCCCAATTTGGGGGGTGGGGAGGATATTAAAATAAGTTTTAAGAAGTAAATTTCCCAGCCTCTTGATTTTACTCTAGTTCTCCAGCTTCAAACAGAGCCCTTGCCATCTAGGGTGTAGGTAAGGGAATCCTGGCAGCTGGCGAGTCCCAGTGGACATCGCAGGCATAATGGGAAATGCGTTGATTTGTGAGACACATTTGTACCTCTGATGTGCCAACAACTATGCTTCTAGGTGGGAACACAGCCATCAGTCACAATCCAGGGGTGAAGGTGGTAAGCCCTAGGAAGGAATGGGATATGGGGTTTGCAGGGGAAGAAATTGGGCTCTAGATTATTCATTGTGAGGTAGGCAGCTTTAAATGGAGACCTGCCACTTCTGTGGCTGACCTGGACACATCTGCTACCGTTTTTAGGTTTGCCTCCTTTCCTACTAGTCCTGTAGGGACAGGTTTTTCTCCAGCTGAGATTAGCAGTCAAGGAGCTCTTATGTTTCTTTAGAAAATAGCTCTCTTTAAACATAGTAAAAATAGTTGTCTCCTAGAACCCTTGAGCTAGAAGCAAGCTGTGGGTTCAGCTTCTTGCTTCTAAGAATGCAGAGTTCATTGGTGATATTTTTGCTTTCTGAGAATCTTTCCTACTTACTCATCATTCTGATGGCCCAAACTCTCTTTGTAATTAAAATCAGTCCTGGGTAAGTGATGGGGAGAGATGGTGTACAAACAGGTTGGAGTATGGAGAGTCCTTCCTAAACTTAGCTGTTCTGTCGTCTTAGGGCAGAATCACCCAGTGGTTAAGGGTCTGGGCTTTAGAATTATGTGTGGTTCAAATCCTACCTGTGCTCCTTGCATGGCTATAGTAAAGGGTAGAAATAAGGTATGTAAAGTCCTTGGCACATAAGAAGGGAATCAAAAAATGTGCTTTAAAAAGATCACAAGATCCAGTAAGTAGAATTGCTGGTCCTGGAACCCCCCGAGTTTGCTAGTTGAGGTTCAGAGGTTTTCTGCCTAAGTTGTCAGGACATCATTTTGCCTCGGTAAGTGACGCAGACCTTTAGGGAGCCTTCCTCCTCTGACTTGAGATGCAGTATCAGCCTTTGTCCTGCAAAATCAGTTGTCTCCACTTACCCTGGCTCCAGGACTGCTTCAGCTGCGTCTGGAAGGAGCGTCTCATAGGCAGGCATCAGCATCACCTGTTAGAAATGCTCATTCTCAGCCTTGCCTCCATGCCACCCACCCCAGCACTGCTCTGTCTCCCAAGTGACACGCGTGGTGAAGGTCCAGCCACGCGTCACAAGTCCTGCTGACCTTTCTGTCAGCCACCGCAATAAGGGTGGGGCAGTTGGAGAGCATGGCCATTAAGGTCTCTAAACACACACAACTGCAAGACAGATGACTGTTTCATTTTCTGTGTTAGGAATAAAAATTTAAGTTCTGGCCTGTCCTAGGACTGATGTTCTACATGAGCTCTTTTATGGGGAGCCCCAGGAGGGCCCCAAAACACATCCCGTATGCAGGTGCCTTTGTACCTAAGAATATACTCAAGAATCATTCACTCTCTTGGGCAAAGCTTTTTACCTTTGGCCTTCTCTTAAAATATATAACAATTCAATATCTTCTCGTGAATTAATTTATCACCTGGGTCTGCTTATGAATCCAGCCTGGCAGTCTGGATCAGAGGTAAAGAGAGCCCAGCGCTGGCCTGAGCTCTTTGGAAGGGGTGGGGGAGGAGAGAGTGTGAAGGGGTTGCGGGGAGAGGCTGAGGGTTAAGGAGGGAGTGGTTAGGGACTCGCTGCTGTGCTCTGCGGGTGGGTTGGAGGAACCTGCCAGAGGCTGGGAAAACAGACCAGGGAGCAGGTCTGGGGCCTGATTGGGGCAGGGAAAACAAGAGCCCTATTGTGCTGGGGGAGCTCAGCAGGGGCCTGAGACAGGCTGGAGTCAGCTCAGGGGTATGTGTGTGTGCGTGAGGCGCTAGGCAGGAGACCCAGTGGTGCGAAGGGGTCAGAGAGCAGCTGGCTGGCTGGCTCGGCCCCACCCACCGCTGGCCCTTGGTCAGGCCGCCTGGGTGTGGAGGGAAGTGCCCAGCCAGAGAACTGGTAACTTTAGCCTCTTTAAGCCTCCAGGCACAGCTTGTGACTGTGGTGGCCTCTCATTCGGCCCAAGCCTTTTCAGCTTGTGGATGGGGGAGCAGAAGACAGTATCAGCAAAGGATACGCGCTCCAGCATCACTGCTTTGCAGAGAAGTATCTCGTCTGTGTTACTGCACAGCCTCGGTGGCGTAAAGCAGGGTAGAAGCATCTCGCTGATTTTACAGATGAGGAAACAGGCCCAGAGAGATTTGGTGCCTGGTCGTAGGTAGAGTAGGATCAAATGGGGATGAAATGCAGGCTTGAAAATGGGAGGCGGATTCTCCTAGTGTCCCCCCAATGTGTAGACAGTAGACACTGGGTAAAGACTGCACCTCAGCTGGAGGCTGGAGGCATATCTTGCCCTCATCTAGGGCTTCACTCCTCGGGGCTTCCTTCACTATGTCCCTTCCCCCACCCCCTTAGAAATCTACCTGGAGGCCCAGCTGGCCTGGGGCAGCAGCCCTGCCTCTGCAGTCCTTAACCTTAGGTGGGAAAATGGGGACATTGCCTCCCAGAACATCCCTGCTTCAGATCTCCTAAGCCATCCAATCTTGTCATCTTGTTTTATATATGAGGAAGCTAAAATCCTGCCCCACCCCAGCCCTGGACAACTCTGAATCTTCCTGTTCCTATGTACTAATTGATAGGTGGGAGTCAAAGCCTCTGCCTGAACTTCCTCATGGTTCTATCGGGCTTGTAGGGGGTGGGAGACATAAAGATTTTTCAGTAACTGAAAAAGTAAAAAGCAGGAAATATTGCTAGATGCCTCCTCCAGCTGTGACAGGGATCCTGGAGAGATGTCTGCAGGACACAGAAGGCCCCCTACGTGTGGGCCTTGGCCTGATGTTAAAACAAGCCCCTGTGCCCTGAGCATGAAAAGCAAAGTCCTTCCCTACAAATGAATTTCAGGAGCCATTGCTTCTTTACATCTACAGAGATTGTCACAACCATACCCACAACCTGACTACTAACCCTGCTCCTAGCCATATTAGGCAAAACCGTTCTCTGGAATCTGCTAGAATAAGATGACAGAAGAGCACTTCACTGAGTGAGGACTATGTTCAGGTCGGTACTCTAAACTTGTGTGACCTTGGGCCAGACGCCCACCCTGAGCTACAGTTGCCACATCTATAAACTTCATGCATCAGCTCAAAACACATCTATTTTGAAAGCCTCCTGTTTGTAATACATTAAGCTAGACTCTGGGAGATAAAAAGGTACATCAGACTTGGTTCTTGTTTAAGGAAGGTTATATCATTTAGAAGCTAACTGTAAGCTGAGAGCTGATAAATTGCAAAAGTGAGATGAGTCCCCTGGGGCTTTGGGAGATGGCATTGAGCTGGGCTTTGAAGGAAGGCAGAATGAAATAGAATGAAAAGGGGCGGTGTTTGCAGCAAAGGGTCCTTCACAGTGCTGTGCTCTTCCCATACCAAATGTTTGTCACACCAACACCTCTCTCCATGCTCTCTCACACCTCCAGGTTTCGGCCATCTCACCATCTTTGAAAACGGTTCAGGCATCACCTGCAGCCTGGCTTCCTCTGGGCTCTCAAAGCACCTATACACCTTTCCCGTACTTCTCTATCTTGTGTGTGTGTGTGTGTGTGTGTGTGTGTGTGCGTGCGTGCGTGTGCGTACTCACTTGGCACCTGAGAGCTGGCCCCTCAGTGAGCCCAGGGCCTGGTTGAAGGAATGACATGTAGTTTGGCCTGCTGAAGCATGGTGCCCACAAGGAGTAGGGCCAGGGGGTCAGGTGGTGGTGAGGGACCTTAGGTGTGACACTGAGGAGGAGGTGGGGGCAGTGTGTTAGATGCAGGTCTTTGGTCAGGGAGTGAGCAGATCAGAGCTGGGCAGGGACAGCCAGGACACCTGCACAGCTGGTTCCAGTATTTTTCAATCGTTTGATGACACCCCACAGTTAGAAACACTTAACATCTCCACCCAGTACATATTGCACGGAACAGAACTTAGCTCAATGCAATGCACTCTGAGATTTACTGTTTCATTTTATTTTTCAAATGCTGGTCACCACTCACTGGTGCCCCAGTCTACTTCTTGCTGCCTCAGTGGGGGCTGTGGAAGGTCTGGCCAGCCCCTTGGAGCTGGGGTGGGTCGCGGGACAGCCGGATGCAGCCCCTGGGCTCTCGTTCTGGGCAAGCTCTTCCACGGGGGCTTAGGGTGGGGAGGATGGGTCGGGAGGTTCTGCATGGGCCCCTGTTCTGCCTTCAGTGAGAGCCACAGAAGGCTAATGGTAGGACTGAGTCAAATACTGAGACTAGAAAAACCTCATTCTGTCTGTCCTCCCTGAGTTGGGAGAATCAGGGACCAGAGAACAGCCTCAGATGATTTCTTGAAGAGAGAGGGACATGTGGAAACCACCAGCCCAGCCAGAACTGTGGAGCACAGTAGCCTTGACTGCTGGCTCAGCCCCGTCCACAGTGTAAGATCAGGCTTAGAGGAACTGTACATCCAGGTTGTGGGAGTCCCCTATGGAGCAGACAGGGTCATCTGACATCCCCCTCCCCCCGATGCTGGCACCATTTAGTGGGGTAGTAGAAGGTTCTGGGAACTACATCCCACTCTACTGAAACTGGTTTTTCAGCTCAGTTCTGCTATTCTCTTCCTGTTGTGCCTCATACCGACTTCTGTCCATCTCTGGGCCATCAGTGGCCAGCTTACTCCACCTGCTAAAGCCTCCGAATGGAGACGGGCCTGCAAGGATCCTAGAGGCATTTGATTGGTGACTCCTGCTGCAGTCTGGGCTCAGTCATGAGTCCCCTGCTCTGGACTCACTCTAGAGCTGTCCCTGCTAATAGCTGCAGACACGACTGTGGTGGCTCCTCCAATTGGGAGTCCTTGTCTAAACTCCTGGATTCATGGGGCAGAATCAAGCCCTTGCTGCTTCCCGGAAAGGGTCTTGAGGAAATTTTCTCCTCCCCATTGGGAAAGAAAAGCTTTAAAGGAAGGCTTCTTGTATGGGTTGTGAGCACAAAGTGAGTGGAAACTCAGCAGCCCTCCTGGGGGAGGGGGTGCGGGGGCAAGTTTCTAGGTGTTCTCTCACAGGAGAGGCGCAGAACCTAGTGAAAACGGGCAGAGTATTTTCAGGTTGTATGTGTGGCCGTGATGGGGCAGACCAGTCCAGGAGAAGACAGACCAGCCATACGATTCTCTGGTAATGTGGATCTTGGAGAACGAGTTCCTTTAGGTTAACTGACTGTCCCATGGTTATACAACCTGGAAGAGGTGGAGCCAAACCTTGAAACTTGGATCTGTCTGAATCCCAAGCCTTCTGCCTTCCTTCCCTCTTTGGCCCAGTCCTGCTGGGATCCTCAGTGCTTCAGAGGAAGCGGGGGCCACGTGGACTCAAAGGAGGATGCCTCAGTGGAGCGCTGAGGGTTTGAGCTGCAGGAGCCCAGAGGGATGGTAGAGAGGGCGGGATCCGCCCAGGCCAGCCCTGAGCTTAGCCCAGCTTCTCCCCTGGGGTGGAAATGGTGGGGACAAATCATAGTGCCCCTTGGGGTTCACACCCCTTTCTCTAGTTGCCTCAGGTAAAGACTGACCACATCTTCATAACCACCCACTCTACCTGGCCATCCAATTGCATTCTACCTGTCTTGTGTTCTTGTCCTAATAAGCTTTTGTTGTAGGCTTGGCCTGCCAAGGGCGTCCAGGGCATTGCTCCGCTCCCCGGGGCACCCTCCGGCTGGAGAGGCTGCCATACCCAGAACCAGGGGAGAGGAGACTCATGTGAGAGGAACCTGAAGCACAGTGAGTAATGACATCAGAACGTGTATGGCAAAGGGCACCTGAGACTCAGAAGGGAAGGGACTTACTTGCTTGGGGACTTGTGGCTAGTGAATGGCAGAGCTGGAATTCCAAGTCAACTCTAGGCTGCAGGCCTCGATGCATCCCACTGCCTCATACTACCCCATGTTTACAGACATGCATTAATTCACCAGCCAAAGTGAGCATTGAGATGCTTCTACCTGGATTCATTTACACTTCAGAATACCACTTCTGTACACAGTGAAACCTGGAGACGTTCAGACAGGTGGGGAGGTTGTATTCTCTCAGGCAAAGGAAAACACCCAGTGTGGCAATCCTGATACAACTGACCTGAGCAGCTCTCTGGACAGTGGGGTGGGGGGTAACCTAGAAAGGCAGGCAGGATGATAGGTGAGGAGCAAAGGAGATCCCAATCCAAGAGACAAAGGAAGATGGGAAGCAAGGAGGGGACCGACATTCCTGAACATCTCTACCCAGGGGCTGTGCCGTCCCTCTATACGCCACATTTAATTCTCAGGGCAAGGTAGGAATTGCTGCCCCATTTACGAACAGAAATTGTGAACTCACTGAACGTCACAAAGCTAGTAAGGGGGAGAGCCAGGATTCTCACTGGGGTCTCTCTGACTCCAAAGTCTGTTCCTTCCACGAACATGGTTGTGATGGAATCAGCAGACCCGCAGGGCCTGTCGCTGACTGTGTAAAGAAGAGTCATTTCTTGGTATTGATTCCACTAGAGCAAATACGACATTGGCAAAAGTTCCCTGGACCATGTCATAGAGTTCACGAAGCCCCCAGCATCTAGCCTGGTGCCTGGCACACAGTAATAAGTGGCTGTTCAGCTGAGCTTTAACAGGAATGGAGAGGAGGCTGTGGGCAGAGAGGACAACTGGCCCATCTTTGGAAGTAGATTAGGGTCTGGGTCAGGTGAGAGGTCCCTCTGACAGCTCCGGCCCCCGCAACACACAACACGCCTACAGACTGTGACCAACGTTCCTTTGATAACTGATCCTGCACAGAATCCTTAAGCGGTGGGGGACTGGGCTAGATTCTCCGCAGGGAGAAGTGCCCAGACGTGGCCCAGCTCTCTGCCCCCACAAGCCCAAGATCTAAGACAGACTGCGGCTGCGGATGTGGGCCCAGACACACAATCAGCAGAATACAGTGTGTAACCCTGGCATGCTGAACAGAAAGTCTCTCCCTCAGCAGAGACTAGAAACAGAACCCCGGAGAAGCAAACATCAGTCCCTGCTAGCACAACGCACTTTCGTGCTCCTCAGCCTCTGAGTGGCAGTTTCTCTGCCTGGGATGTGGCAAAACTTGTGTCTGTTTTTCTCACTAAATAAAACTCCAGGGCTGCGACCTGGTTTGCTCATCTTTGTTTCTCCAGCAGCTAGCACAGGGCTGGCAATTTGTTGAGTGGCTGAGAAACGAGAGCGCATCTGTGTGCTGGGCACTCGGGACTAGTGCTGGCAAGTGGTGGACTTTCTGGACCCACGGCATTCACTGGTGATGTCACGTAGTTGGCTTCTGCCCGGCTCGTGGGAGGAATGCCAAACCTACTCAGGCTGGTGGGGAAGGGCAATCCAACCCTTTTCCAGAATCTAGAGGGCTACTTGGGAACCCTGCCTGAGTTCCCTTTCAGAGAAAAGGGGACCCTTTGCTGAGGTCTGTGGCCAGCACATCCAGAAATGAGCGAGCAGATGGAAGCTGATAAGTTGACTCTTTTGAGAAGATGCATCCTGTGTTTTGGCTGCAAGATGGGGGAAAAAAAGGAGCAGCTTAGCTAAAGCTGGCAAATCCTCAACCCACTTGTAGATAACAGAAAAAGGGGCCAAGAGGAGGATCTCTGAGGCAGCCTCAACGTCAACGTGGCCAGCAGCCTGCAGAGCCCTGGGGTTCCAGGACATGCCACACCAAGAAGGTGTGTCCCAAGGGGCAGGGAAGCAAGAGTCACCAAAAGGGCTGTGGCTGTATTACACCTGCTCAAGCTAGCTTGGGAGTGCTGCTTTGGCCTGATTGCTAATCATTTTTTTTAGGGCAAAAATGCAGACTGGGAATCTTTTCAGGGCCTCTAGGGGATTTCAGTGGGTGCTCACTCGGGTTCTGCAGCCCCTGGGCTGTTACTTGCCAAGAATCTCAGCCCAACAGACAGGGACAGAGCTAAGTGAGCATCTGCGAGCCCTATACCCTTGCTGCAGAGAAGGAAAAAGATTTACCCAAGACAAGAGTAGTAAAAAAGAAAAAATGTTTCTAAAAATAGCATCGAGGTGGACAGCACAGGAAATAATTAAATCTATATTACAGTTCACAATGTTTTTATTTGATTACTTCTGATGGGAGAACGTGAATCTTCTCAGCGTTTGGGATCTCTAAATATCTCAGTCTGGCTCTGAGCCCAGAGAGCCTAAGCGACTTTTTCAAGGTCGCCCAGGTAGAGGTGGGGGTGGGCTTCCAACATCTGACTCCCGATTTATTGCTTGCGCTGCGGTGACCTGTTGCATAATACGGATAAGGGGACTGTCTTCCCTTTTATAAAGTTTTCACTTGGTTCTTTGAGTCTGACCAGCCGGCGGGATGCTGGAGAGAGTAATGTCTGTCTTCTGGGACATCCAGTGGACAGACTTGCCCTAGGGTTCTGGATACAGCCCCATCTAGCAAAAACACTACACCCCTCTTCACAAAGGGACATTGATACAGGGGTCAGGCAAACGCTAGCACAAGACGTGCAAATAATGTCGCTCGGCACATGGCACAGGGGCCCTGGCTCCCCCTCCCCCAATCTTCGTCCGGGTGGCCGAGTCTCGGCTCCGCCCCTTCCCCACCAGATCGAGGGAGGGGTGGTCCCGGGCACGGAGGTAGCGGATGCTCATCGGCGAGAGTGGTCGGCATCAGAGGCGGGATAGAGGGGGCACCAGCGGTCCGGGCGTAGCCGCCTGGGTCCGCCGCGCGCCCCCGCCCCGGACCAATCGGGCCTCGCAGCCCACGTCCCGCCACGCCGCGAAGTTTGCGGAAAGTTTTGCAGTTGCTCCCCCGCCCGCGCCAGCCCGGGAGCTGTGACGCAGCGTCTGGGGCTCGCGCCCCGGCGGAGCGGAGAGGGAAGGCGAGGTGGGGTGAGGAGAGAGCGGCGCGAAGCGGGAGAAGGCGCGCACGCGGGGGTCCGCGTCGACCCCCGGACGCCGGCGCTCCGCCTTCCCGCCCGCCCCGCCTGGGCGCTCCCTCTCCGCCCCGGCCCCGGCCCCGCGCCCGCCCGCGCCGCCTCCCCCTCCCACGCTGCCCACTTCCCTTCCCCTCTGCCCCTCGCGCCCTCCTCCCGGGCTCCGCGCTCCTCCCCCCGCCCGCCCTCCGCCCGGCCTGCCTCCTTCTCTCCTCCCCTCCGCTCCCCGGGAGGCATCACTTCGTCCCGACCCGGAGGAAGACGCGAGCCCCTCGCGGGCGGTCATCACAGCGCAGCGCACGCCCGGGCTGCCACCGCGCGCCGCGCCCGTGCGCCCTCGGTGCCCACGTCTCCCGCGCGGCGCGCCGCAGGCATGGGGCCCCGCCGGCCGGCCCCCGCGCCCTGGCCTCGTCACCTGCTGCGCTGCGTCCTGCTGCTCGGGGGTCTGCGGTTCAGCCGCCCCGGAGCCCCTGGGGCCGCCGCCGCCGCCGCCGCCGCCCTCCCGGGTAAGGCGCTGCCAACTTGGCCAACTTCAGGGGCGGAGTGGGGGGGAGCGCCGAGAGGAACGGGCCTCTCTGCCCGACTTTTCCCTCCTTCCCGCCCCCCCCCAGAAGTGTGTGTGCGTGTGCGTGTGTGTGTATGTGTGTGTGACTGGGTTTTTAAAAATCGTCTCCGCTTTTCTGAAAGCGGGGTGGGGGGGGCGGGAGGAGAGGGGGAGGAGCGCGCCTGGAGGTGTGGGAGGATCTGAGTGGAACCAGATGTGGCGGGCGGCGGGGGAGGGGAGCCCGGGGGTCTCGGGCCGCCTCGGAGGAAGAGGGCGGGCTCCGGGAGGACCCCCGCGCCCGCCCTCCCGGACCACCCGGCGCCGGCCCTGCCCTTGGCCCGCGGACCTGCAGGGCGCGTCCGGGGGAACCCGAGGCTCCAGCCAGGAGGCTCCAGGCCGATCTTCTTGCTTCTCCCCTGAACTGATGCGTTATGATTGTTTTCAAATGATCTGTTAGGGCTTGTGTGTCCTTCCTGGTGTTTATGTTTTCTTTTCCACACTTGGTCTACAAGTACGGTTTGTGGCATGCAGCATCCTCACTGCTTAAACTGAGCTCTGTGCGGGCAGTTTTGTGCCACCAGTATGCAGCGACAGACTGGGCAGCGTGTGTGTGTGTGTGTGTGTGTGTGTGTGTGTGTGTGTGTGTGTGTTTTGTGTGGGCGGCTCTGACCAAACTTGTGCCCCTCCAGAGTGCAGATCTTGGGCAGCCAAATTGCTGCTAAAGACACAAAAATTCAACCAGCAGAAAAAAAACTTTAAGCCGTACCTTTTTTTTCTGCTGCTCTTTCTAAAGGGTGACAGTGAAGTATGGGGACCGATGGACCCCTCACCAAGAATCCGAGAGCTAAAGGGAAAGCTTCACTCCCTGGGGGGCTTGGGGGAGTCAGAGCTGGAACTGCTAGGAAGTATGATCATCACAGCCCCAGTGCTGGGCGCAGCTCCATCTTGCTTTACTGTGTAATTTGGGGATGGAGGTGAGTGAGCCTGGGCAGTCAGTGCAGTGTTTGCAATTTTGTGCAAAGTCCAGATAGCCCCCTGGAGGGTCTGGGGCTTCTAACTCTGGCCCACTCACTAGGTGTGACTTATGCCACCAAAATACATATCTTCCCCCATTGTGCTGATAGGAGAGGTGGAGGCCAGGGTGACGCATATTCACTCCAATTAGAGCCCCCCTGCTAAATTCCAGACCCACCTGGTATTGAACGTGGACCAACACAAACCAGGCAGCAACAACCCACGCCCTGCAGGTCAGGGCACACAGGCTGGCCCTGTGTCCCTTCAGCCTGTCCGTGTCTTACTCCTCTGTGAAGGAACTCAGAAGACAGGTGGGGTGGGAGCGGTGGAGCACATTTTAAAGCCAGGGCCTGGGAGAGTGGTGGCCAGAGGCTGACTTAGCCTTTTCCCCCTTGGAGCTTCTGACGGAGGGAACCTGAAGTGCCTGGTGAGAGACCCTGTCAGCGAAGACGCCTGGCCCCCCTCTGCCGCTTGGTTTCCCCTGGTGTCCCGCTGGCTCCCCCTGCCTACCCTCAGGCTGTGTCCCTGCACTTGTAGCCCCCGCTTCCCAGTGGCATTGCATCAGTCATCCCCGAAAAGCTTAGGATGTGGGGTGGGGTGGCCAGGTCTCCATGGCAGCAGTTGAGGAAAAGTAGGTCTTGTCACCTGCCCATCACTGTTCCCTTTATCCAGAGTGCTTCTCCTTGAGGCCGAATTCCTTCCTCATTCTCCTGTACCTGATGAATTAGGTGGTCACTAGGAAGAATTTAGGATCTGTATGGCCCCAGGAAATGCTTGTGGCAGATAGGATTCAGCTTGGCAGGCCAGCAGGCTGAAGTGAAACTTACCCCGGGCACAGAGGTGCGTGTTGGGTGGCTTCCTGACCACCAGTAGGGAGCCCTGTGGGATTAGAAGTCGGGGCACCACAGTGCTCCCTGGGGGCAGCGAGGTGGCAGGGCAGCAGTGCCTTCTTGGTTTGGGATGACAGAATCCATCTTTTCTCCACCTCCATGGGATGCCCTAGAAAGCATTTGGCCAGAAGACCTCTTTGTAATTGCAGTATGACTGCATTTTTATAACATTCACTGTTCAATGCTGAGCCAGATACTTAAGGGGAAGGAAAGTACAGAAGAGGGTAAGATGCATCCTTAGAGGAAAGAAAATATTGCAGAGTGAAACATGTAACAGGGTGGAGAGGCAGGATTCCATCGGTGGGGTGCCTGTGTGTTTTCTCATTTAATTCTGCTAATAACCTAAGGAAGTAGGTATTGATGGGTCCATTTTTCAGGTAAGGAAATGGAGGCTAAGTGGGGTTTGAGAATTTACTGTGGGTCACCCAACTAGTAAGTGAAAGTCTGGGACCATGGATACCTACTGTCTGGAGGCTGGAGGCATGAAAAACTGTGGGGCAAAGGGTCACCAAGACTCTGGAGGGAGGCTGGGTGGGACCCGGCTTTGCAGCGGCAGAGAGGGGTACAGAGAGGTCGAGACCAGGAAGGTTGTGGAATTATGTAGAATCCGGCTGGGGTGGGGTGGAAATTTCCTAAGGAGGGCACTAGTGAAAGAGGAAGCTGGCCAGATACCTGAGGGGCCAGAAGCGGGGAGTGACTTGCCAGCTGGTGGTGGGGAATCCTGGAGAACCCCTGCAGACGAGTTTCTGAGCAGAGCAATGAGGTGTGGTTGGAAAGCCCCAGGGATGCAGGTCGAGGAGTGAGTAGACTTGGGACATCTTCTGGTGGGGACAGACTCTACTATTTAAAGGACAGGGAAGGAGTCATTTTTTTGAGAGGCATCAGGTTCTTGGTGCTACTGCCAGTCAGCCAGACAAATCGCCTGCACTTCCAGTCCAGCTCCTGGTGAGTCACGATATGCAGAGCCTTCTCACTTTGCCCCCACAATAGTCAGTCTTCCTTGTTCCAGCTCGCTCACCTTCTGTGAGTTGCCAGGGCTGAGGTGGTGCCTAGGTGAGCTATGGTTGCTGCTGGCATCCAGCACCTCCCCCTCAGGTTCACCGGGTCTTGGTCCCCATGGATTCACATTAGAAAATCTTGGCTTCGATGCCTACATGGTACAGTGATTTGGGCTGATGAGATAATTTCAGAAATACCATGAGATTCTCAGAAAGGTATTCATTTGGATTCACCACTAATTCAAGCAGTAATTGGAGCCACCCCTCCCCCGCCACATTGCACCCCACAGAAGATGAGGGGATCAGTGCAATGGCTACCGTTATTCATATGCTGGGCACTGTGCCAAGTGCTTACAGGCATGGCTCTTCCACATCTCACTACCCTAGGAGGGTGTTACCCCCCATTTTACAGAAAACAGTGGGTTAGAGACGTTAAGTCATTTCCTCAAGACTGCCACCACCACACCACTAGCGAGCGGTAAAAGTGGGATTCGAACCCACGCATGGCCGCTGAGCCAGACCGTTACGTCTGCAGCACCAGACCCTGTTACGTCTCCATAAAGTTAAGCACTGCAAGGGAATGTCAAGAAAGGCTGGAAAAGTCTGCTTTGTGGAGTTTTCCCCCCAGCTCGAAGCCCTCTAGAACATCCTCTCGCTGTGTCCTCCTGAGAGGAACCCCAGGAAGAGGGCAGAGTGGGCAGCCCTCTGCTATACTCCGGCGGTCTGGGTGCTCGTCTCTCCCTCAGTCCAGCGGACCCAGAGGCTGGGACCGAGCCCTCCTCAGTGTCCTCAAGATAAAAGATGTGCTGCCGCAAAAAGGCATCGATAAACGAATGACTGAAGGGGCCTGATGAAGGAGGAGCCCGCCCCGCACCCCAGCTTCCCTGAGGTCTGGGATGCACATGTCCTGTCATTCAGTCAGTGAAGTTTACTGAGCATGCGCAGTGCCAAGAGCAAGGATGACTGTGGCCCGTTCTTCGGAGCCCACCTCCCCTTGCACGTCCAGTGGGGGTTCCTGCTCTTGGAGGGCCTAGGCCTTGCTGACAGGAAGTGTCTCTTCCTGTTTAGTCCTTCGTGAGATGGGGAGGGGCCATTTTCCCATGACTGGATCCTATAAATCTGGGTGGGGTGGGCCATCAGAGTGGTGACGCAGCTCTTGGAACTCACCCTGGGCACTGCACATCCCCGTTCCTCCTGCTAGGGGTTTTGTCAGTAAACAGGCAGACTGGCCGAAGGCTGCACAGTGGCATCTGCGGTCCCGGGCACCTGCCAGCATCAGCCAGCTCTAGCCCCTCAGGGGACATATTGGGTTGGCTACCCCCCCGCCAAACTTCATGGTTCCATGCAGAGTACAGTGGTGCGTGCCTTTCCAGCCCTTCCTCCTCTTCTTTGGACCTCTCTCTCCCCTCCCCTAGGGTCCTTAACTGTGCAGACCCCTCCCATCCTCCTTGGCTGGTCCTCTGCTCTCCATGGCCTCAACTCGGCCTCGCCCCTCCTTCCACTTCTTCAGTTCTGCCTCACAGCTGCGGTGATGCCACTGGAGGAAGGCCCTGAAACCTTAGCAACACGCCTTAGTCCCACTCCCACTCCCCCAACCCCCTTTTCCTTCGCTCGCTCTGCTCCACTGAACTTTCATTGCCTCCCCACCTCCAGGTCTTTGCACGCACTGTTCCCTCTGCCTGGGATGCCCTTCCTTATTCCCTGGCTGCCCCTGCCTCTTGCTTCAAAACTCAGGATCCTGAGAAGGACACCAAGGGGTCGTGGTTACTGCTTCTTGGGCTCATCTGGGCTGAGGGGAGACAAGCACCCAGACGTCACAGACAGAGAGGGATAAACCACAGAATGGGGGTGGGAGGTCTCTTTATCTTTCTCAAGGATCAACCTCAAGGAGGACACAGAGTTGGAGGTGAGAAGTTCCCCTTGCATGGTTGGCTTGGAACCCCTTTAGGAAGCCAGTTTCCCAGCCTTTCCCGACATCTTCAGCAAGCCTTTGGAAGCGGAGGCGGGCGCCCAGTGTAGACTGAGGCAGGAGTGGGCATGACCAGGAATGTTCCCGCCTCCCCTTAGTCTTCTAGAAAAATAATGCCACTCACCCGCTGTGTGATCTCTGGCAGAGGCATAATTTCTTTATAAAATGGGAAAAATAATATCCCCTCAAAGGGATATTTTAATAAATACACAAAAATGGGATAATATATGACTGAGATAATGCTTTGGTACACCACTGTATACAGTGATTTCTTAGGCAATAATATTAAATGATTGTTACATTTATTATTAGGAAGAGAAAACATGAATATCAAGGGACTTAAATAGGAGAAAGCACAGTCCTCAACATACAGAGTCTTAACTACAGCCACATTAAAAAAAAAATCAAAGCAGGTCTTAACCCTACTGCGTTGGTGACACTTTGCTAACTACTCTGAGTGCCTAAAAGTAACCATCCTTTCTCCAAAGTAAATTTAAATCCTGAGGGGAAGAAAAACCCATCCTCAGTTGTCCTCACCCCTCAAGCCCCTCAGCTTTCTGCCCTCCCTCTCCCCGTCTCTCCATCTCCAAGCTTCTCTAGCTAACCTTCGCTCAGGAGCTGAAGGCTTGCTCTGTAGACATTCAGTGTGAAAACCCAGACAGTCCCAGGCAAACCGGGACCGTTGGTCCTAGTCTTCCCACTTCCTGACCACTGGTCACTTTAGCCTGCTTGCTGTCTAAAGAATCATCTCCCATCGTCACGGTGATTAGGCTCCCCAATAACTAAATTCAGTGACCCTCCTCAGGCCTTGCAATGTGGGTGCTGTCGATAGGCTCGATTTTAATAACGCATTCTCAGCAGAAAACAGACCATTTAGAAGTAAAACATACAAAATTTCAAGTCCTCCCTCCTCTCAACTCACACCCTAGCAGACACCAGTGTCAGTAGTTCGTGGAGTAATCTTCCGTTGGCTGCGCATAGGTACATAGATGTGAATACCCCTTTTACGTGAATGGGACCGCGTCTTATACTGTATAATACAAATGGTTGTTATCTTATAATATTCTTGGAGAAATTCCATGACAGGCTGTAGAGCTGCCATAGTCTTAATGTGGAGGAATGGGGGTGTGCTCAGTGTTCCTTGTAAGGATGTACTGTCTTTAAAAAACAAACAAAACTGCTTCCCTGTGAATGGATTTTTGAAAATTCTCTCTTCCTCTGGCCTTTGTGATGCAGTTTGCACCCACGCTCTCCACCTCCTGTCTTCCCCTCCTGTCTTCCCCTCCTGTCTTCCCCTCCATCCTCAGTCCAGAGCTGGCATTGCTGCCACATTGGTGGTCCCAAAAGGGCAGCTTTAATCATCGTCAGAACAAAGTCTGACGTTTCTGAGTTGAGAATTTGAAGGCTTTTATAGTCAGATTCTATCCTTCCTGTCCAAGCCCCTGAGCAAGTCACTCTGAGTGACAAGTGTCACCCACAGAGGCCCCCAAGTTCTGCCTAGCAGAGACTGCCCATGCTTCTCTCCATCAGGAGCATGTGGGTCCACAGGTCTCTCTCTCTGAGTCCTGGCTCTTACTAAGGCATTTGAGTTGCCTTCAGCTGGAAGAAGCCTTTCTTTCTAGAGCTCGCCTGGAATTTCATTTCTGGAGCCACTTCCTCCCTGCCAAGACTGTAAGCACCTCAGGGCAGGGCCTTTAACCCCTTCACAGGTCTCAACATGGGGCCTTGGACAACAGTGGTATTTAGTAAATACTTATTGAAATGGGGGGAATAGAAGGGAAAGAAAGAGCAGATAAGTGTTCCAAAGAGCTCCCCACCCCAGTTTTATTGAGACATAATTGATGTGTAACATTGTATTAGTTTAAGGTGTCTATAGCATAATTTGATAATATGTATATATTGTGAAATGATTGCAACAATACGTTTAGTTAACATCCATCACCCCACACAGTTAAAAAATCTTTTTTTCTTATGATGAGAATTTTTTCTTTTCAGTAGAAAGGCAGAGAAGAGTCATCCTTCCAGAGTTTTAGATGATGTCACAGTCAGGAAAAACATATGGCATTGAATTAAACAGAAAAGAAGTCCAATGGACTGAAATAAATTCCAGTAGACTTAAACGGTTATAAGAACTTAATGTGAGACACACCAGAAAAAAAAAATAATGGGAAAAGGAATCTTTACTTTTAAATGTTATTGGACAACTGGATTATAATTTAAAATTTTAATTTTAACTTATAGCTGATCACATCGGAGTAAATTCAGATGGCAAGTTGTCACACAGAAAGTGCAAAGATCACTAGAAGTTAAAGAAACTGACTTTCTTTAAATACATAATTAAACTAGTAAAAACAGAAAACCCAACCTTGGCAGAGCTCTGAGGAAGCCCATGTGTGTGACTGGAGCACTGTAAATTGGTTCAGTCTTTCAGGATTCAGCCTTTCAGACAATATGTAAGAAACGAGATATGTAAGACTTTCTATCCTTTGACCTCATAATCCCACTTGAGGGAATTTGTAAGGGATTAATCCCAAAGAGAAAAAAATGTTCATAGACGTGCTGTTTGTAGTAGCAAAACAAATTGGAAGCCATCGAAATGCCCGACAATAAGAGTATGGCTAAGCAGACTAAGATATCTTAACATAACAATTTATGTAGCTGTGAGAAACAAATATACATCTCATGTCAATACATGGAACTATGTCTAAGAAGGAGGTTCTCATGACCATGAGGAATCTTACAAAATAATACGCACATATCATTAACAATTAAGTGAAAGTGCATGCTTGATCACTGATATTTACTCAGTTACCTTTGGTTTTCGGTTTTGTCTTTGTTTGCCTGAGCACTGACAATGTGCTAGGCATGGCATTTAGTGCTGAGGACACTGTGGTGAACAAACCAAACATGGTTCCCGCCTTCCCAAAGCTTATATTTTGAGAGCAATCCCCAGAAATGTAGAGCAGCGTGTAGAGTCAGGCGTTCACAGTTTTTGTTTTAGGTGCCATTTTAAAGTTCATTAAAAGAAAGATGGAAATAGTACACTACTCTGAGATCTCAGACGTGGGCTTGGGAACCTGCCCGGTTGCAAAGAGTCAGACCAGCCTGGTAGAGTAGGAATTCAACAGGAAACAGCCTTGCAGTCAGTCTTGGTCCCCAAGGAAAGGATTTTCTGGTATAACCCCAAAATGCTTAACCTCATTTCTGAAAGATCTGAGGATGTAAGAGCATTGGTGGTTTGGAATGAGCTTGGAAGCACTGTTTATAATAGTCAAAGCAAAAACAAAAATGCACGTCGAAAGAAATATGGATAACTAAATTACAGAGTATAGACAACGCGATGAAATACAATGCAGCAGTGAACTAATGAACCTCAGCTGCATGCACCAGCATGGGCGAATCTTAGAGACATAATGTGAACTGGGGAAAAAGTCCCAGAGGACTATGCTGGTATTATACGCTTTTTCAAGCCATTGGAAAAGTCGAAAAAAAAGTATAATGGAGTGAGCCCTTATGTACTCTTCACCTAGAAGCACCGTTAACTACATTTTGTCATGTTTGCTTCACCTCTGTGTGTGTGTGTGTGTGTGTCTGGTGAAGCTTTGAGGCAGTTGTAGATGTGACATCTCATACCTAACTACTTCACCATCTATCAATTAAAAACATTCTCCTATATAACCATTATACCATGATTGCACATTCGCGAAATATAACAAATACAATTCTTTTTTTCTAATATGCAGTTCATGTGTGGATTTCTCCAGTTGTCTCAATAGTGCCCTTTACAGCTGTTTTTTTTTAAGTCTAGGCTCCAATTAGGTGTCTCTTCAATCTGTTTTAATCTTCAGTAGTTACTCAGCCCTTTTGTCTTTTATAGCATTGCATTTTTTATCACTCCAGCCCACTTGTTTTATAGACTGAAATAGTCTGATGTTTAATCATTAAATAAATGTGAAACATTTTTAGGAAGGAAAACTATGCGGAGGATGTTGTATCTTTTATATTATGTCATGTTAAGTCGATTTGTTCCCTTCTTGGTGATGCTAACTTTTTAAAATGAAAACATACTTAATATATAGTATATTACTTTCAGGTATACAACATAGTTATTCAATTTTTATATAACTAGGAAGTGATTGTATAGTCTAGTAACCATCTGACACCGTACAAGGTTGTTACTATGTTGATTGCATTCTTTGTGCTGCAGGTTACATCCATGTGACTTATTTATTTTGTAACTGAAAATTTATACCTCTTATTCCCTTTCATCTTTTTTCCCCTTCTCCCCATCTCTTCTCCTTTGGCAATCCATCAGTTTCTTTTTCTCTATGTTTATGAGTCTATTTCATTTTGTTCATTTGTTTGTTTTGTTTTGTAGATTACACAGATAAATGAAATCATACAGTATTTTTCTTTCTCTGTCTGAGTAATTTCACTTAGCATAATACCCTGTAGGTCTATCCATGCCATTGCAAATGGTAGAATTTCATTCTTTTTAATGGCCAAGTAATATTAATTGTATATATATTTACCACATCTTCTTTATCTATTCATCTATGAATGAACATGTAAGTTGCTTCCACCTTGGCTATTACAAATAATGCTGCAATGAACATAGGGGTGCATGTATCTTTTGTATCTTTTCCAATTAGTGTTTTCATTTTCTTTGGGTAGATACCCAGAAGTGGAATTTCTGACTCATTTGGTAGTCCTACTTTTAATTGTTTTGAGGAGGGTGATAATAACTTTGATCACTTGGTTCAGGTAGTGTCTATCAGATATTTACACTAAAAAAGTACCTTTTCCCCTTTGTAGTTAGTAGATAATCTAAAGAATCTGAATTGTATTCTTAAAAAAGCAAAGTTGTTTACAGTATTACTCTCTATAATAGCCCCAAACTGAAAACTACTGAAACGCCCATCAGCAGTAGAATGAATAGATAAACTGTGGTATGTCCACACAATTGAATACTATACAGCAATGAGAATGAACAGTCTACAGCTACATGCAACAGTGTAGATGAAGCTCACATACATATTGAGCAAGATGCAAGGGAGTGTTCACACCATATGATCCTATCTATAAAAAAATACAAAAAAAAGGAGGGAAAACAGATTGTGACCAGAGGAGATTCCCAAATAAAATTAAAAAAACAACAACGAAAAGGGAAGTGATACCTGTAATGTATATGAAGAGAAGCTCATACAGGCCCATGAGGATCTCCAGTAGTTTTAAGGCACCAAAGATCAGAACATAAAAAGACAATAAAAGAACAGAATTCACAAAGAAGGACTACCAGTATCTGATAAGCCTATGGAAAAAATGTTTTAAATCACTAGCGATAATAAAAGCAAGATACCATGTCCACTTCTCACAATGGTGCCTACAAAGATTGATGAAACAACATGTTCAACATAACATTATTTATAATGAAGAAAATGTGTTTATAAATTGAAGACCAGTAATGGCTAGGGAATGAGTGAATGAACTGTAGTATATCACATCATGGAATAGTATACAGCTGTTATAATGGTTTATACTAAATTTTTTTAAAGACAGAAAACTACTTTTGCTGAAATACACTAAGATTAAAAAATGTGTGTATGAATGTGTATCTATATAATATATGTGTGTATCTATATATACAACGTATGTATGTGTATATAATATATAATGTATATAAACATATATTATATGTATATAATACATATATGTATATTTATATAATACATATATATTATATGTATATAATATATGTATATAATACAATTTACACAATACGTATGAGTGTAAATTGTATTTGGGGTATATAGATAAAATTGGTAGAAAGCCCACACCAAAATTTAATGGAAATTATGTCATATGCCGCTCTATTTTATCATTATATATTATTTAACAAAGGTGGTTATGGGTAGAGGTAAGGCTTTTTTTCTTTAAATGTGTGATTTTCAGTTGGTTGCACGGGCAACTTTCTCCCTGTCCAACCACATGTTTCAAGCAGCTCTCCCCCCACTCCCATCACACCCTGGGCCAAGCCTGCAGCACGTGACTCCACGGAACCAATCAGAGCCTGCTGGGAGGGCAGGCCTTTCCCAGGCAGGACTGGGTGGTCTCCAGTGTGAGTAAGCCTGGGTGCCAGGCTGATGGCCCCAAGGACTGCGATCCTCTGCTTGCCGCTGAGACCCCGGTTGCAGTTTTCCCAGGCCTCTCCACCCTGCCCTTCCCGAGGTTTTTTTAAAAAACAAATTGGAGTTGGGTTCCAGTTGCAGGCCTGTGTAGGATTGTTGGCCTCAGAGCAGGTTTTTCTGAAGTTATCAGAGTGCTCACGGGCTGGGAGCTCTTTCCAGTAACAGTCCCCCAAACACTAGCCTCTTGATTGTGCACTAATTGGCAGAGTGTTTGCAGAAGTGGCTGCAGGAGAGAAATCAAACCATTGCAATACAAGTATGCATTTAGAGAACTCCAGGACACAAAATTCTGTAAACACTGACTGGCAGGACATATGGATGAGTTTGGAATGCAAATCAGGAAAATGTCAGAAAGTTAGGGGATAGGCTTTTGGAAGGGTTCCTGTGTTTTAAGAACTTTATGATGTGTCTGTATAACATTGTGTAACAAATGAGAGCTGGAGACCATGTGAGTATTTACTGAGCACATAAAATCAGCCAGGGTCAGTATTAGGCAATTCCACATAGGCTGGATTTTAATCCTTAACATTCCTCCATTTCACATAAGGAAATCGAGCCAGGGAGGCTGAGAGCCAGGTTCACATATCCAGTGAGTGGCAGCGCTGGGAATGAGATTCAGGTCTGTTTGATTCTCTGCGTGATCTTTTATTTTATGAATAAGTATTCATTATAATATGATGAACATTCGTGAACCCACCACCTACGCCAAGACAGAGAATATTTCATATACAGGCATGCCTCGCTTTATTGCGTTTCGCAGATACTGTGTGGTTTGTGGCCACGCTGTGTAGAGAGGTCTTCAGGACCATTTCCCAGCAGTATTGGCTCACTTCATGTCTCTGTCTCCTTTTGATGATTCTCGCAATATTTCAAACTTACTTGTTATTTTGTATTTGTTGTGGTGATCTGTGGTCAGTGATTGTTGATGCTACTATTCTAATTGTTCTGGGACACCACAAGCCATGCCTGTATAAGACAGAGAGCTTAATCAATAAAGGTTGTCTGTGTTCTCTCCCTCCCCTGGTCTCCCTTTCTGTGAGATACAACAGTGTTGAAATTAGGCCAGTTAACAACCCTACTGTGGCCTCTAAGTGTTCAAGAGAAAGGAAGAGTCACACGTCTCTCTAAATCAAAAACGAGAAATGGTTAAGCTTAGTGAGGAAGACATGTCAAAAGCTGAAAACCAAGATAGGCTGAAAGCTAGGCCTCTTGCACTAAATAGTCAGCCAAGTTGTAAATGCAAAGAGAAAGTTCTTGAAGAAAATTAAAAGTGATACTCCAGTGACCACACAAATGATAAGAAAGCAAAACAGCTTTATTGCTCATAGGGAGGAAGTTTTAGTGGTCTGGTTGGAGGATCAAACCAGCCACAATATTCTCTTAAACTAAAGCCTAATCCAGAGCAAGGCCCTAACTGCAATTCTGTAGAGGTTGAGAGAGGTAAGAAAGCTGCAGAAGAGAAGTTTGAAGCCAGCAGAAGTTGGTTCATGAGATTTAAGGAAAGAAGGGATCTCTATAACCTAGCGGTGCAAGGCTGACATATTTGTTGTGATCTGTGATCAGTGATGACATAGAGGTCCTGATATGGAAGGTGCAGCAAGTTATCCAGAAGATCTAGCTGAGATAATTAATGACAGTGTCTCTACTAACAACAGATTTTCAGTGATGATGAAACAGGCTTCTATTGGAAGAAGATGCCATCCATGTATGACTTTCATAGAAAGGAGAAGTCAGTGCTCGGCTTCAAAGCTTCAGAGGACAGGCTGACTCTCTCATCAGGGGCTAATGCAGCTGGTGACTTGAAGTTGAAGCCAGTGCTCATTTACCATTCCGAAAATCCTAGGGCCCTTAAGATTATGCTAAATCTCTTCTGCCTGTGCTTTATAAATGAAATGACAAAGCCTAGATGACAGCACATCTGTTTACAACATGGTTTACTGAATATTTTAAGCTCACTGTTGAGATCCACTGCTCAGAAAAAAAGATCCAAAATATTACTGCTTGTTGACGATGCACCCAAGAGCTCTGATAATACACAGTGAAAATGTTGCTTTCATGCCTACTAATATAGCGTCCATTCCACAGCCCGTGGACCAAGGAGTAATTTTCTTTCAAGTCTTGTCATTTAAGAAATACATTTCACAAGGATATACCTGCCATAGATAGCAATTCCTCTCTGATGGATCCAGGCAAAGTAAATTGAAATCTTCTGGAAAGAATTCAGAATGCTAGAGGCCATTAAGAACATTTGTGCTTCATGGGAAGAGGTCAAAATGTCGACAGTAACAGGATTTTGAAATACTTCAGGGGAGGAAGTAACCACCGATATGGCAGAAAGCAAGAGAACTAGAATTAGAAGCGAAACCCGAAGATCTGACTGAATTGCTGCAATCTCATGGTAAAATGTTAATGGGTGAGTAGTTGCTTCTCATGAATGAGAAGAAACAGTGGTTTCTTGAGATGGAACCTACTCGTGGGTGAAGATGCCTTGAAGATTTTTGAAATGCCATCAAAGGAATTGAAATGTTACATACAATTAGTTGATAAAGGCAGTAGCAGGATTTGAGAGGATGGACTCCAGGGCAAAGAAGTTCTATGGGTAAAATGCTATCAAACAGCATCACATGCTACAGAGAAATCGTTCGTGAAAAGAGTTAATGTGGTGAACTTCATTGTTGTCGCATTAAGAAGTAGCCACAGCCACCTCAGCCTTCAGCACCCACCCCCACCATCAGTCATCAGCCATCAACACGGAGGCTTCTCCACCAGCAATAAGATCATGACTTGCTGAAGGCTCAGATTATTGCTAGCATTTTTTAGCAATAAAGTATTTTTTAATTAAGGTATGTGTAGTACATTGCGTTTTTTAGGCATCGCACACTTAATTGACTACAGAATAGTGTAAACATAATGCATGTCCTCGGAAACCAAAAACTTTGTGACTTACTTTATGGTGATATTGCCTTTTTGAGGTGGTCTGGAACTGAACCCCAGTGTCTCTGAGGAATGCCTATAGTATCTACTTACGTGCGTTTTCTCTGTCTCCCTCACTGTTTCCCCCGCCCGATCTCTATTTTGTGTTTATCCATCCATTTTAAACTTTTAATTCTTGCAGTATCATAGGAACACATGAAAGTGAACACATAAATGTTCAGCTCAGTGAATTTTCACAAACTAAACACACTCATGTAACCAACTCTCAGATCCAGCAAATAAAAACATTACCATTATTCCAAGTGCTTTTAAAGATTCCCAAAGACTTGTTAGATGTGGTTATTTCCTCTTTGCGAACCGTCTGTTCCTATCCTTGATTATCTTATATCTTCAGGTCTTAGCACCTTAAAATGATCTGGGTCTCTATATTTTTTGCATTGGCTTATATGAGTTTCTTGCCATACTTCCCTTGTTTGTTGTTCATTTAAAATTTTTATTTGGGAAGTATCTTTTTTTATTTTCCTTCCTTCTCCACAGGCTTGGCCTCTTTAATGAGGTTTACAAAGCCCTTTAGGTTCAGACTGGGTTCTCCCCCTCACAGAGAGCTAGTTTTCGACCTCTGACACTCCCAGCCCCAACTTTTCTATTTAACTAGCACTCCTTCCTCCCCTGGGCCCTCAGCAGGACCTCTCGACTGGTGGGGAGCTTCAGTCAGTGAACTTGAATGAGGCTGCAAACAGACAATGTTACATATATATTTTTTCAGGGTAAGAATACATTTTATATGTGTGTATTTGAATAATAGAAAAAGTTACAAAAAAAATTTTACCCAAAATTTGCCACTAAGAAACAGCCACTGATAACATTTTGGAGACTATCTTTCCATATTGTGTCTTCTCGCTTCTCCTTCCCTCTCTCTGTGGAAGACTTTGCACAGATGTTTTCATATTGATTTCTAACCTTTTTTTTATGTGCCAATATGTCATCGCTATTATTTCCACTACATAGGAGTCCGCTGTACCGATGTACCATAACTTATCCCTGTGAGACATTCGGGTCATGCCTCTTTTAATTACCAAACATGTTAATTGTAGAAGATACAAAGAGAAGAAAATAAAAATCACCAGCTGTGCCATAAGTCATCGTAACCACTGCTGAGACCTAGGCATCTACAGGGGATCTGCAATGGTGTGCCTCAGCATCACCTGGGGATCTTATTTACAACTCAGGTGGTCCTTCGTCCTGAGACCCTAATTCAGCAGGTCTGCTGTAGGGTCTGGGCACTTGCATTGTAAATGAGCTCCCTTGGCAATTTGGGCATCCAAGTTTAAGAACAAGAATGCAAAAATGTCTATTCAGACTTTACTTGATTTGTAAGAAAATAGGAATGAGGTCATAGTATACATCCAGGTACTGTGAACCTCTATCCATGTCTAAATACTCCCATAAATTTATTTCCTTTGTCTGCATATTAGACTGTTACATGAATGTATTTCACTTTACTCGGTCTACACCATGTTGTTGGACATCAATTTCCCCCCAATCACTGCTATAAAATAATGCCATGTAGCTATTTTATAGAGTCTTTTGCATAGATTCTTAAGAGTTACCCTAAGTTAAATTTCTAAGAAGTAAATTCTGGGGTCAAAGGGTTTGTGTTTTTGAAGGCTTTTGATATATGTTGTCAAATTCTCCAGAAAGGTTGTGCTCTGGGGCCACTGCTACCATGAGCCCTGGCCATCTGGGGCAGTGTGCGCACGGGGTGGGCAGCACCAGCTGCCTCCTGGCACGTGCTAGGTGTATGTTACACATGAGTGTTTTCTCCACTCGACAGATGAGAACGGTGAGGGATGAAGAGGTCGAATGACTAGTTCAAGAGCAGGAATTCAAACCCAGCCTTGCATCCAGAGCCTGAACTCTCTTAACCATGCCACTGATGTTTTAAAAATTATTTTTCATTTTATTCTTAAAATTATTTTTATTTTTCAATGACAGTTGACATTCAGTATTATTTTATATTAGTTTCAAGTGTACAGCATAGTGGTTAGACATCTCTAATTTACAAAGTGATCCCCCTGCTTAGTCTAGTATCCGGACTGGTTTTTAATTACTATCAGAGAGGGAAGAACAGTGAGCAGTACTTCTTTTATGTGGTTCTGAAAACGTATGGAAGAAATCAGGAAAAAGGAGTGAAAGGGTGAGGAAAAGAGGGAATTTGTGGGGGACGGGGGGATCCGTGCAGACCTTCCTTTGTAGGTCAAGTCTGTTTTAGGTCTGAGCGATGTTACTTACAATGGTGGTGATGGTAGTGAGGTGCTGTGTTTGACCCTTTGTGGCTGTCGGGACAAAGCAAGTTAAACTCAACGAATGAACGAATGAATGAACACTGAGCCCTGAGTCGGGTTCTTGTGGGAAATGCAGAGAGATTTTGTTGTCTCAGAGGCCCCCTGTGTCTCCCGTCCCGTTTTATTTACTCTAGAAACATGATAATAATATAATAGAAAGTTACACATAATCCCAACTTCCTGGCACAAGAAATAATTCCATGTTTCCCTTAGTCCCTTCTATTCATTGTCCATACATAGATCTGTCTTTAAAGGAGGGTATAATTTAGAAGATGTTAAACCCTTCCTTTAGGACACAGGGCAGCTTGCCTTTCCATCTTCCCCGGTCCTGCTCGACTGAACACACATGTATTGAGCACCTGTTGTATGCCCCGATCTGGAGAGAGCTCCTGCTCTCAAGGAACCATTTAATGGGGAGAAAGACCCTCAGAAGATCCTGTCACTATTCCTGGAGCTCTCTCCCTGCCAGTCTCCTCAAGAGCCTGTGAAGAGGCAGAGAGGGTATTTTATAATTCAGTTTATAGGTAAGAAAATAGAGTCCCCTAAGGTCATCTAGACATAACGGCAGACTCAGAACCTGAATTCGTAGGCGAGATCTCAATTCGCAGCCTGTACTGCTCACCCCTTTTTTCCCTTCCATTTCTGCCTCGTGACTGACTGCCTCGTCCCAGCAAGGCTCCCGTGCAGCTCTGTCTCCTCCTCTTGTCCCAGCATCTGTCATGCCAAGTGGCACGGGTGCTACCCCACCTCCTTTCACACTCTTCCTTCCAGCTGCGTATGTTGTGACCTCATTTTCCCTTTGTGACTGCCCTTGGAGTTTATTTCTGCAGAACCAGAATGTGGTGGGGAGAACAGCACACCCCAGGCTGCCCTGACCTCCCACAAATGGCCCGACTTGTTCCTGACACGCTGTCCATGGCCTCTTCCCCTTGCTGCTTCTTTCCAGGCACACCTGAGGCGGGCCCCAAAAGTTCAGAAGCCAGAAAGAAATCATAGTTGCCAGAGGCCAGGCACCCCTGGGGATAGGGGGAGGACTCTGCATCTGGACCATGGATTTATTTTTTCTTTTAATTCTTCTGAAGAGCAGCTTACACACTTGAGTCCTTGGCTGTATTTTGTTTCCTCTTATCCAGATTGCAGTGTCTGCTAAGCCTGGTTCCCAGGCTCTTTGCTGTGAAACAAACAGATTCCTGAGGTCAGGACAGAGGCTCTTGTCTAAATATCAAAAAACGATAATGGCTTTCCATTTTGAATGCTTACCAGCTATAGAGCATCCTCATGTGTTTTCTCGCTTAATCCTTAATCCAGAAATCCGTGAGACGGGTCTTATTAGTGCCCTCCCAAAGTGAAGCTTGCAGAAGTGAGGCAGCCAGCCCAGGGCCCAAGAAGGGATTTGAACCTGGGTGGGTCCAGATTCCAGAGTGACTCTCCTAACCCTCCACCCCGTGCTGCTGGAGAAAGTGGCTAAGGTCCCATTAGCCTGCCTTTGCAGAAGTCCACAGCTGTTTAATCTTTGGCATACAGGTTTAGGGAGATCCTGAAGATTCCTAAGCAAAAAAGATTTTAAATCCATTTAACTTTAAAGAGTCCTTGAATGCTGCCACGTCAGAAACTCAGGGAATTGCCAGTGAACAGAACAGACGCTCGTCCTGGACCATGTCACGCGTCCTGAGAATCATATTTTGCTGTGTTTCAGACACATCTCATGAAAGGAATGCAGCGTGCCACGGGGACATTGTGGTTGCAGGGCAGTGGAGCCTAATTTAGAAGAATTTATCCCCCCCCCTTTTTTTTTTCAGTTTTCAAATAGGCACAGCCCTCTAGTCCTTCTTAATAGAGACCAGAATACTGAAGAATGTTTTTCTACTCTGTTTTCTACAATTTGCAAGCGTGATAACATATGGCCACTCTCATTCCACCTAAGTGTTGGGGTGTGGGGTGCAGAAGGGATAGGTGGGGACTGTGTCAAGCTGATAGGCCCCCTCCCAGGTGGGCACCAGACTGGCTGGCTCCCTGCAGGCACACTGGTTCAGCGTTGTCATTCCCCCCACTATTTCCAAGAGAAGCTGGAAATCCAGATTTTTATGTGAAATCTCTACAGTTTTAAATGTTGGCTCACTTTTCTTTCATGAAAGCCAAATACAACTTGTCTATGGGTTATCAGGTTAAAGTACACAAAACAGTTGTTTGGAGCCCAGCTCTGGGACTAGCTCCTGGCCTCCCATCCGAGCTCTGTCCCTTATTAACTGTGTTATCAAGATGCTTGATCTCTCGGTTAGTTAATATCTCAGTCTCCTCATCGGCCAAATGGAGATAGGCATTTAACCTACTATAAGGGTCACCGTGAGGATTTAACAGGAGAATTGAGGAGAAAGCCTTGGAACCCATGCCTGGTACCTAGCATTGACCTGTGTCATTATTTGTGTCTCTTTCTATAAGTTCAGGGTGACCATAGTTTGCCTGGATCAGTCCTGGTTCGAGCTCCTAGTGGCGTGATTATCACTAACTCCCCTTTTAATTCTCAGTGTGAGACAACAAATTATATGGTCAATTTATAGAAGCAGATACTGGTATTATGCTGTTCAGGGTGATGGTTCCAGCTGTTTGCGTACTCTTGGGCAAGTCACTTAACTCTTCCATGTTGCAGTTTTCACAGTACAAAGGATCGACACGATGAATTCTGAGATCCCTCAGTTCATATTGATTCTGTCATTTAACAGACGTTTACCATGAGTCCAGACTATGCCAGCAAACGCCCAGGCATAGCAAGAACAGAGCTCCAGGTCCTGCAGGGGTGCTTGGCACTGAGGCCCTTCTGTGCAGGGAGCTGAGAAGCCCTGCCATTTTTGTGTGTGTTCTCCGAAAGACTGTGACCGAGAAATTGTTGGTTGAAATGTTTCTTGTGAATCAAATGTTTATATTTTTAACCTCAATTTCTCACAAATCATTCCATTTCGGTATAATTCTCTGCACATTTCTTTGTGTGTGTGTGTGTGTGTGTGTGAATGGATACATTTTAAAATATATTATTTCACTGTGGAAAATTAGAAAATACAGAAAGGCCTAAAAGAGATTCTTTATTTCAGTTGATTCTGGCAGTGAGCAGGGGGGCTTCTACCATTTCAGCTTTGGGTTACACCCAGAACCACCCACACGCACCTCTGCAGCCACTTTTGTCAAAACTAAATTAAAAAAATAATTGCTGTCTCTAAATTTGCTTGGGTGTCTCTAATAAATGCCCTCAATCATTCATTTGTTCAATTTCAATCAACTGAGCATGGACCGCCTAACCTAGTACTGTGGCTGAGACCCCAGATAGCTCTCCTGTCAGTGATTTTATGGAATAATCTGCTCCAGACTCCCCAAGATAAATAAGACAAGCGTGGCTCAGCGGGCCTTCGGGGCCTGCTTGGAGGAGTAGGTGACCCACAGGTGCTGTGGTCAGTGGCAGCTGCAGGTGATTTCTGCGCTCCGGCGTGGACGGACCCCCACCCAGGCGCGCTCCCCGCCAGTGGCCACTGCAGGGGCCGGCCCAGTCCCCGTCCGGATTCCTGAGACCAGCCCTTCGTGGCCCGGTCAGTGAGGTTGGGTTGTGCTGGCTCAGAAAGCCACTTCCTGCCGTGACCAGAGTCGGCCGTCGCCGTGAAAGTTGCCCCCCGGGGGTGGAAGTGGCTTTGGGCTGTTTATTTTGGCTGCGGGCTGGCAGACGGCGTCGGGGACCGCGCAGACCCGGCGTTTGCAGAGCGGGGCTGGGGAGCCGCGCGCACCCCTCGGGGGAAGGCTCCGCGCTGCAACGCCCCGGGGCTCGGCGGGGCCTGGGTGCGGAGAATGGGGGTGCGGCACGTTGTGCAGGGACAGCGCACGGGCGAGGTGGGGCTGCGCTGGGGAGGAGGCGCGGTGGACCCAGGGCGCGCCGCAGCGGTGGGCGGCACATTCTGCGGGCCGGGCGCACGGCTGAGGTGGGGGCGCGCTGCGGGGCGGGGGCGCCTAGCCCTGGAGCGGGTGCACTGCGCAGAACGGCGCAGCTGCGGCGGACACCGGAGCTCCGAGGACCGCGGGTCCCAGCCCCTCACGTCCTGGGGGCGGGCTGGGATGCTCAGGGGAGGAAGAGACTTGGGGAAAGGACCGAGAACTGCACGGGAGCGGACGGTGCCGGGTCCCGCCAGGCGTTTGAGGCTGAGAACCGTTCTGTCGCCGCTCGGCGGCTTCCCGCCTTCGTCTTGCAAGATGGGTCCTGGGAGAGGAAAAGCCGAAAAGATTGTGATGTTTTAATGTGAGAAGATAAAAGTTAGCAGGGGATGAGATCAGACACCACAAATCACCAAGAGAAGGCCAGGAGGGTGAGGATTTGTGTTCCAGAGAGCCCCAGGGGCCAGTGCCCTCAGCCTGCACCACCTGGGGGGGGGGGCGGGGGCCCAGGCAGAGCCTCCAGGAGGGTGAAAGGAGTTTACAGGCAACCGCCCGTCTCCCCACCCCCATCACACCCCCTTCTCTTGTATTTATTTAGTAGGTGGAGGTAACAAGCCCACCTTAACCCATTCCCTGACAGTTTGCTTTAAATCTTCCTAGATAGAACACAGCATATCACATTTGCGAAACAAACGTTTTGAGCAGAGAGAAGAGCATCTCTAGAAATGATAATAAAGGAAGCTCACCACGACTGGAGGGGGAAGAGAAAGACACTACATACACACATTCATGGGACAGCAGCCCTGGATGGGGCCTTGTGTGTTCAGTTTAGTCACAGGCACTTTAAGCATTGGAGGGCTAGCAGTTTGTCTCCGCTGGAATAGAGGGGCTGTTAGGGAGTGGGGATGAGAGTGTAAAAGGCCTAGAGGGTGGGGGTAGAGGGAAGCCCACAATCGCCCAGGATTCTGGTGGGGATATTGCACAGATGGACAGGGTATCCGGCCTCAATGTTACGTGACTCCCCTGCCCTGATAAAAGGCATGGTTGCCCCACCATCCAGGTCCAGTGTGCATGCATAGACGATGACACAGCCTCTAGTAGAGGTGGTGCAGGGTGGGGTACCGGGTCCCCAAGGTTGGCCCCTCGGCAGGGCGGGGCTAGCAGCTTCTGCTGACTCAGGGACATTTCCAGGCCTGGCCTCAGGGCCAAGCTGCTCATTGAAAACAGCTGCTCCTCTTGGCTGGCGGCCTTGTGGGCGGCCCCTGACTCTCCCTGGGATGACCCCTTGCCTCTGCGTGGCCTGGGGAGGGAGGCCTACTGCAGAGAGGCTCAGAGGCTGGAGGCCACCCTGCCATACCTCCTGGAGCAAATCTAGTCAACCCGCAGCTGGACGCCGGTACCCAGCTCCCTAGAAGCTGAGCCAGGCTGGCTGCTGGGTCCCCAGCCTTTGCTCTGGCCATTCCCCCAACGTGGAACACCCATCTTGTCCTTGTCTCTGCTCACGCCTTTCAGGGTTTTGTTTGACATGCCTCTCATTCATCTGATACTTGTTGAGACTCTGCTGCGTGCCAGGCACCATGCTAGAATTAGCTTCCTCTGTGCTGCCTTCAGCATGATGTCTTCAACTTGTAATGGAGAGCAGCCGTCTTATCCATGGTCAGACCTCTGGCTGCCTCCACTGCTGGGCTGAGTCCGGGACCGCTGAGAGCATTGCTCCAGAGAGACAGCCAGCCTCGGGCCTTTGCATTCAGCCTCAGGGCTCCACCAAAGAGTGTCCTTACAGCAGGCGTGAAAGGAGGCCTCAGTGACCGGCAGTTGGCAGGGAGGAGACAGGTTACTCAAGGCAAACGGCTTTAAAACCAAGTTGCTCCTGAGCACAGGAATAATTTTCCAGGGTGATGACCTGTATGTCTGAAAAGCAAGGACTCGTAAACAGCACATCGGAAACATTCCTGTCACACTTCAGTTATCTGGAAAGTGCATTTCCATCCAACACTTTCACCTCTGACCATGCAATGTAAATTAGACCTGACTGTTTTGCATATTTGTTGATATATATTTGCATATTTTAACTTTTTCATAGATGGCTTTGTGAGTTTTGCCACTCGAGTTTCATTGAAAATGTCACAGGGACAGAGGCCACGTTGTCTGATTTCTCTGTCGTACCTAGTACTGTGCTTCATAAATGTGTGCCATTCGCACAAGTGAGAAAACCTCTGGGGGAGCAGCGAGCAGGGTGATTAGAAAGATGGAGTGGAGTCCAGCCTCCAAGCACCTCCTCGACGCGGCCTGGAGGCTGCAGCAGGCCCAAGAAACTCACTACTGGTCTGACAGGCAATGCTGGAGCGCTAACACCCATGGGGGGGAGTCAGGAGAACGGGCCAGTGTTCCAGACTGGGAGAAAGGTTCTGGCTCCAAGACACAGGGCTGTGTGTTTATCGGGAATTTTTTTGGTTGCAAGGACAGAAACCCAATGCAAACAAGCTCAGGGAAAAAAATTTAAAAAGGAAAGAAAAAAAACGGAACGTGGCTGCAAAGGATCCCCCAAGTGATTCACAGAATGGAGAAAGAGCCAGAGGAATGCATCTCTTTCTATATTATCCCCATTCTAGCCTGTAGCAGAAAGATCTCATAGTGTGGCCACTGGCAGCCTCAGTTTAGTAATCGCGACATAGAGAGAAATCTTCATGTATTTCAGGCGAGGACTGTGATCAGCCCCGTGTGAGTTTCGTGCCCAATCACTGTGGCCAGGGCGATGGGGACTCTTACTGGCTTCGAGTGAGCCCGGTGCCCACTCACGTAGCCAGAGGAGCAGGAAAAGTCTTTATAAATAATAAGAAGGGGCTGGGAAGTTTGCTGGGCAGATAAAACAAAAGCCAGAGACTGGGTAGCCAGTGAGGTCAAGGATTCCATCATCTCCATATCTGCCATGCAGAGAACAGTGCTACCAGACCCTGTGGCGATAGAGGATGGAGTATGTCTATACTGTTCACCTCTGGACCCTCAGCATCTGGCACTGTGCCTGTTACCTATGAAATTCTCCATAAAGATCTGTTGGATGGATGGATGGATGGATGGATGGATGGATGGATGGATGGATGGATGACATCCAGTAAGTGCTCAGTGCACAGTTCCCTGCTTGGCTTCATATATTTATTCAGTCCCTGAACAAGTACGCAAGGAGCCACAACGTAGTGCATAGCACTGTGCTGAGTATGATGTGGTTGCCAAAAAAATTCAAGAGATCATCTTTGTCTTTGCTGAGGACCATCCCAAGATCCTAGCAAGAGGCATTTTCACTCCCTGTACTGATGTGATGATACCTGATGCTCCCCAGGTGTGTGGAGTGAAGCTAGGGGAGTAGGTAAGGCTGGAGGGTGCCTTCAGGATGGGGGCATCAGGCCTCCCTACTTTGAGCTCCCTCTTCTCCTCCCTGTGTGCTTGCTGAGAGCGTGGATGCAAAGAACCGAGTCAGTTTTCAAAACGCCTTTTTTCTTCCTTCTCCCCTTATTGGATCCAGCTCAGCCAAGGCTGGGCTTGTTCTCTTCCTCCCTGGAGAAGGCAGCCTCCATCCTTAGGGCCTAGGCCTACCCTTTGACTTCGGGTGGAACATGCCCCCCCAAGCGCCTCCTAACTCACCCCCCACCCCGCCCGGCTTGGCAGAGTCCCCAGGACCCACCTCCGAGAATACCCCTCGACCTCCCTTTGCATTGTCCCTCTCCTGCAGGCCTTCCCTCTGCTCTCAAATTCCTCATTATTTTCTCATTCTGCTGCTAAGACAGTTTCCTGACCTGAATGCTTCACCTTCTGCCTCCTCCGGATCCTCAGTGTCTTCCGGGAGCCTCCCTGCCCTGGGAAGGCACAGCCCCCTATGACCCTGGACACCTGGGTTTGAAATGGCTTGTTGGCCCTCGTGTCCCACTGTGCCCAAACCCACCGTTCTTGAACTAGGACAGCGCTGTGTGTTTCCCCGTGTCCCCAGCATTGCCTGGGATGTGCCGTGCACATAGCAGGCACTCCGAGAAGGCATGTGGCCTTGAACCCAGAAAATGAGAGGAGGGAGGGGACTTGAGGCCAAGATACATGTGACAGAGGAGGACACTGAGGTACTGCAGTTGGGCATCTTAATCCTTTTCCCTCTCTGGGCCTCAGTTTCTTCCTTTGTCGAGTGAGGGGAAGGTGGCCTGATTCTGGGATGGCCTCTCCCGACTGACACAGATCTTTTCCAGACCATTTATTTGCCATTTGTTATGACCCCCCAGCCCGGTTGGAATTGCTGTAGCCCGTGTGTGGGTTTTCTGGTCGAGGAGAAAGGGCCGCTGTGGGCGCCTGAGACGTTTTGGGCTGCACTGTTCAGTCCCATCTCTGAGAAGCATCTCCCTTTTCCGGTCCCAGGCCCTTTTCTCTACCCCCTGCCAAGGGCCACTTTCTGTCACTCCTGACTGTCCTCGCTCCACTTCAGAGTTTCTGAGGGTCAAATCCTCAGCCCTTAGAGGAGGCTCGGACGGGGCCTTCCTGGATCAAGTCCTGGGCCAGTGTATGGTTCTTGGAGGCTGGCTGGAAGGGAAGGAGCAGGCTGAGGGGAGGGAGCCCACAGCGGGGACAATTAGCTGTGGCAGTCGCCCTTGAGGTCCTTCAGAAAGTCACCTGCCTCTTGCCCAGAGAGGATGCCCATCCTGGTGCTGATGAAGCACAGAACGACCAATGTCCCTGCCCCACCAGCCTTCCCACCTGAGTGTCTTGAGCCCTCAGTGACAGGAGCTGTGGACACTGTTTTAGGAAAACGAATCTGGCAGCTGGGACAAAGACAGACTGCTTGGTTGTGCTGTCTAGGCATGAGAGTCATCCATTCACTCGTTCAATATTTTTTAAGCACTCCTGTGTCAGGCAGGGTTATGGGTGCCGGGGAGACAGAGGTGAAGACAGAAAGTCATCGGGAGTTTATGAACCAGAGGGGAGACAGAAAACAAAAACATGCCGGATAATGAGTTCTGGTTCTGGAAATGGCAGGACAGCTTGTATTGGTTGTGGACCAAAAAGGGGCCACATACTAAACCTGACAAACCCAGAGGAGACCAGCACGGCAGGCCCTACAAACTCAGAGACCAAAAGTAACCACACAGGACGGTCTAAACATAAAAATTCCTAATTAAAAGTGGATCATAGTGGTAGTCACATCGTAGGTCTGTAGCTTCGCTTGGCAAAGGTCAATCTTTGCCTTCAGGGAGCCTGTCTATTGTCTTTGTGCATCTAAGATACCTCTGACACATCACAGTAATCTTTTCCAGACCCTTCAAGGCACAACCCCTGCATCAGAGCAGGAGACCGCAGAACCCCTCACTGTTATCTTGTTTCCCCCATAACATCTGTGCTGTAAATGTTAATTATTAACTATCCTGTACCCACCAATGTAAAAGGAGTGTGTGTCCCTCCATTTTACTTTTTATCCCATCCCAGAGATTCTCCCCACCCTTTGCTTTCTCCCACCCCTTAGTCCACCACCAGCGGATGCCATGGAACCCTCCTTAGGTCTCCTCCTTTGATTCTGATGTATAAATACAGTGGCGAGTGGCTCATTTAAACAGCCCTTCCCCTTGAGAGCCCTGTCCTGTTTGAGGTGTCAGTGTTCAGGACGTGTAAACCGGTAGAAGGTTTTTATCAAAATTTATTATTGGAGCCTAACAGAGGATACACCTGGAAGCAAGATCTCGTTGCAAGAAAGGACAGTTGGCTGCCGCTTTTATGCGTTTGGAATTAAGGAGGGAATGTAAGGAAGTTTACCTGAAGGTGGGAGAAAGCTAGGTGGGGATGGGACTGCAGGATAGTTAACAAGATTATGTGCTCTTTCAAGGTGGTCAGAAAAGAGGCATCTCAAAGGTGTTAACCTAGATTCACAGAAACGGTGGACTGGGCTGACTTAAGGCAAAGATAAACCTTTTATTAAAGTCATCTGTGTTATGGCGCAGGTGAGAACAGGGACTCACAGAGCCGAATCAGAGAGAATTATGAGCCTTTATTAGCCGGCTGGCGACTGACTCTCTTCCACGCAGGGTTAGAGATCAACCCCGGGGTTTTAGAGTGAGGCACTTATAAAGCCTAGAACAAGCAAGCAGATCACAGAAGCAGAAGTTGGCCATTCGCACAATACATCACCTAGTACCACACCCTGGATAACAAGTAAGTGGATTACAGAAGCAGAAGTTGGCCATCTTCATATCTTATACACCTCCTAAACCACACCCAAGCAAGTAGGACAAATTCTGGGATCTAAAGATATTTCTTCCCTGTAGCTGACTTAGCTAGTTGGCTTACTTGAAAAATTTCCACCCTTAACAATCTGCCTGGGGTGTGACTCTCCACCACGACCTGGCTAGTCAGAAATTAATGATCAGATCACCCTGTGAGGTTAACTATCTGTAGAAGCCCTTTTTCATCCACACAAGAGCTCGAACAGAAAGTGGCAGTTTTACTAGTCAGAGTTTGGGGTTACCAGAAAAGCTAAAAAATCAAGAGGGAAAATTCTGGAAAGAAAGGAGCCATAGAGATGTTCTGTACAAATTCTCCTCAAATGCTTGGTGACTGCTGAACTGTGCACGGGCAGTTCAAACTGTAAGTCTTTAAGGAATCCAGGAAGAAACAGCAGCTGGGAGGCAGAGATTTCTCAGTTGCTGCCTAGTGGTGAGGAAACAGTTTAGAATTCAAGTTCCACCAAGTTAGAGGGGCTTGGTAATTGCCTAAGGTTTTCCTTTGAAACTCCAGAAAGGCCTCACCTTATGATTAAACCGAAGGCTAAGGGCCACACCCTAAAACTAAAGGCAAAACCCAAACAGCCCCACCCTAGCAAATCCTAAAACCAAGTCTCTACAGGATCAAGGAGATCCACCGGTAATTTAACTGCCTGCCGGAACAAAACTCAACATTCTTTTTTTAAGGAAGATAAATCCAGACTCCCTATAACACGTCATCCACAACATCCCATATACAAAGTATACAGTAAAAAATCCAGACCCCTTATAACGGGTCCCCAAGCTCCCAGGCCACACCGCAGGAGGTAAGTGGCTGGCTAGGAAGGGAAGCTTCACCTGTATTTGCAGCCCCTCCCCAGCACTGGCATCACTGCCTCGGCTCCATCTCAGATCATCATCATGCATTAGGTACTCATAGGAGCACCAATCCCTGGTGCCAGAAAGGTTGGGGACCACTATCTTATAAACATCATCTACAATGTCCAGTATGTAATAAAAATGACTAGACATTCAGTCAGCAGGCAAAAGTGACCCATAATCAAGAGAAAAATTCCTAGATGCAGATAATCCAGATGTTGAACAAAATATCAGATAATAATGCTGTGAAGAGGATTACAATCAAGTGATAACACTCGAGGTATAACTGTGTGGCTACTTTAGGCTAGGAGGACATGAGGGCTTCTCTGATGAAGATGTGACTTGCCAAGCAGAAGAAACAGTGCAAAGGCTCTGAGGCAGGAAAGAGTCAGGCGGCCTGTTTAAGGAAGGGGAAGGTCAATGGCTGCAGCAAGGGGGAGTCATATGATCTGGTGTCAGAGTGGTAGGCAGGACCAGGCCATAGCATCTTGTGATTCATAGTAAAGAGTTTGAATTTTATTTGAAGATGCTAGACTTTAAGCAGGAGCGGGACTTATCCAATTTAGGTTGTTTTTTCTTTTACTGTGAGTGGGGCTTTCATTTCAAATATTTAAAAGCCAATTGCATTGTTTTTAGCTGTGTATACATATTTTACTTATTTCATACTGCACTGTTGCTATTCTCATTATTATATACTTTTTTGGGTTAGAAGCTTTTTTTAATATTAGGAACTTAACTGTTTGCCTCTAACAAGTTACATATGTTTTTGTCATTTGAATTTTGATTTTATTTATGGCATTTTTCTTGCTATGTAAAAAATTGTGTCGTGGAATTATCTACTTAAGAATGTCTACACCTGTAGAGAATTTTTATAAGAATTTGTTTGAGCCAGGAAGCACGATCTCAAGTGGCCTAGAGAATGACAGTTTTGCAGTTTCTTTAAGGCATTTGGAATTAAGGAGAGAACACAAGGAAGATTACATGAGGTTGGAAGAAAGCAAGGCAGGGATTGGATTACAGGATAGCTAACAAAATTTTGCTCTCTCCAGGGTGGTGGTGGGCTCTGAAAGTAAAAGAGACATTTCAAAGGTGGTCAACCAAGGCACACAGAAATAAGGCACAGGGCTTGCTTGAGGCAAAGATAAACCTTTTTCACCAAAGTTGCAGGCCTGAGGTGGTGCTAGCCGCCGTGACCTGCCCAGTTGGGAATTTATGATCAGATCACCTCGTGAGGTCACTTTCTGTTGGAATTAGAATCCATCACTGGTTTCTTTATGACCTTCAAGACACTCCAATATTATTTGTAAAATAATTTTAAAACATTTACATATTTAAAAGCCCATTCTTGCTGGCTGTAGAGAATGGCCAACAGAGGGGACAATAGGGCCAGCAGGGCAGAACAGAAGGAGCTTGGCATTTGGACTCAGAAGACTGGGACCAAATTTTGGCTTCATCTCTGACCAGCGTGTGGCTCTGGTCAGTTATTTTTCTCCACTCTTAGCCAATTTCTTTACCTATAACATAGAGTAATAATGACAATAACAATAGTAATAGTAATAATAAATATCAATGGTACTGTTACCATGTGCCAGACACTGCTCCAAACACTTTACATGTATTATCTCATTTAACCTTTACGATAGTCTTGTGATGAGGAAACCGAGTTGGAGAGAGGTTAAGCCGCTTGCCCAAGTGACACAGTAAGTGGCAGAGCTGGGATTTGAACCCTAGCAGTTAGATTTGTGCTTTCAAGTCATGCAAATTGTCCTGGGGAGCTGGTACCTAATGGATGTCAAAGTTCTTTGGAGGCTGGGATGTGCTGTGTGTGCGTGTTGAGTCAAAGGACGAAGTCAAGGGACAAGAAGAAGGTGGCGAAACATGAATGTCAGAGAGCTGCTTACTGGCCGTGTGATACCATGAGTAGGTCACTTCACGTCTCTGCACTCACGTTTCTCTCTCACTCCCACTGTCTCCCCCCATTAAAATATCATAACTTTAAGATATCACAGCTTTGAGATAACTCACTGTAAAACTCATCCATTTAAAACGTGCAATTAATTGGGTTTTTAGTATATTCACAGAGTTGTGAAACTGTCACACAGTCTAATTTGAGAACATTTTCATCACCCCAAAAGAAACCCTGTACCTTTTAGCAGCCATTCCCCATCCCCAGCACCTCAGCCCAGCCCCAGGCAACCACTAATCTGCTTTATATAAATTTAAGTCTTGATTTCTTAATCTGTAAAGTGGGCGTGCAGGAGGGTAGGTTAGATTTCACTGTCTTCCACAGAGTATCTGCTGAGTGAGATGATGGATGAGAAGATATAGGCTTAGGGAAACCAGAGAATAAATGCTGCCTTAAAAATAGGAGTGAAATGGTTATGGAGGGCATGAATGATTAGGTATGGGAAGATTCTAGAAGGGAGGAAAGGATAGAGCCAGTGAAGCTGAGGGGCAAGAGGGAAGAACAAGACAAAATGACTTCAGATCAGAGAATAACTTGGGCAGAAAACCAAGCTACGTAACAGAATGGGATAAAGGTTGCAATGTAGTGTGTGATGTAAATGTTTCCACGGCTCCTGTAAGATCTTCAGAATGTACAGTAGTTAAGGTGCCTTTGAAGCTGGGTTTGCTTCTGGGAGTGGGCAGAGGGCTGAGTCCTGCCGCCGGGTGAGCCTGGGGCTAGAACTGGGCCGGCCTGCAGGCTTTGCCTCCGCTGGACCCGGGGACAGCAGTGCCTCACACCCCCACCTCAAGGGGTCAGTAGTGAGGACTGAGTGGTTTACCATATGAGAGAAGGCTCCAGATTCATGGTCACTGTCTGTAGGTGGCACTGGCCATCAGGGGCTAGCCAGGAGAGCCCCGGTGATGGTTTCATGTCTTGCCTTCCCTTCTAGAGCCCAACGTCTTCCTCATCTTCAGCCACGGACTGCAGGGCTGCCTGGAGGCCCAGGGCGGGCAAGTCACAGTCTCCCCAGGCTGCAACGTCAGTCTTCCTGCCCAGCGCTGGAAGTGGGTTTCTCGAAACCGGCTCTTCAACCTGGGCACCATGCAGTGCCTGGGCACGGGCTGGCCAGGCACCAACACCACAGCCTCCCTGGGCATGTATGAATGTGACCGGGAGGCACTGAATCTCCGCTGGCACTGTCGCACACTGGGTGACCAGCTGTCCCTGCTCCTGGGGGGCCGTGCTGGCAACATGTCCAAGGCTGGCACCCCCGAGCGTGGCGACCAGACCCGCGGTGGCCAGTGGCACATCTATGGAACTGACGAGGATCTGTGTGCTCGGCCCTACTATGGTGAGAGGCCGCTTGCAGGGGAGGGATGGGGCTCCTCGAACCAGGGGGATGGTGGCCACAGAGGGACAGACTCCAGGGTGGCGAGGCCTTTGGCCTCTACAGACCTTTAGCAGTCACATCTTTAATTGAAATGGGAAGTATTTTTGTACAAGAAAATTAACTTCGAAGCATTTAATTTACTTGAAAATTATAAAATTAATGCATACTTGTAAAGACCTCAAAAAATACAGAAGTATATAATGTAAGATTAAATGAAAATACCCTTCCCCAGGCCCAGTGTCCAGGGAGACCCCAGGGTAACCCCCAGAGGTGTCTTGATCGCCGTTTTGCAGGGGTAAATGGAGCCCAAGGGCCTTCCCTGGTTTGCAGCTCCATCCTGGGGGTTCTTTCCCTGGAAGCCACCCTGGGTTCTAAGATGGAATCTGGGGAGGAGGGATGCACAGCAGGGAGGTGTGGAACCTCCAGGCTGGGGAGCTGCAGGTATTCCTTTAGGTTCAGACCTCTGTGGGGCACGTGGGGGCCCCCTCACCCAGCTGGATTTTGGACTGACATTAGGGGCTTTGGGGATCCCCTACCCAATATGAGATGAGCAGCAGGAACTTTCCCAGGTTCCTGGGCTGTTCTGCCGGCAGAGGGCGCCTTTAGGCCGCTGTCCCGCGCTACTGCCTCCTCCTCTGCCCTCTGCTGACCCCTGTCCACCCTGGGCTCCCTGGGTTATAGGGTGTGGGCAGCTTCTGGGGTCCAAACACCAAGGCCAGGCTCCCCTCCTTGCAGAGGTCTACACCATCCAGGGGAACTCCCACGGGAAACCATGCACCATTCCCTTCAAGTACGATAACCAGTGGTTTCACGGCTGTACCAGCACGGGCCGCGAAGATGGACACTTGTGGTGCGCCACCACCCAGGACTACGGCAAGGACGAGCGCTGGGGCTTCTGCCCCATCAAGAGTGAGAGCAGGGTGGCTCCCGGCGGGAGGCTGGCCATGTGTGGGGGGGGGCAGGTAGGACTTTGAGGACTGGGGTGAGAAGCAGCCGTTCCTTGCAGCATGGAACAGCCTGTGTGGGGTCTCTGCACTCCATGAGGGATGCGCCCTGCCCCCCCCCCATCTCCCGTGTGGGCTCTGAAGGAGAAGACTGGGGAAAGACACATGTCGGGCTGTCATGGTGACAGGTAACGACTGTGAAACCTTCTGGGACAAGGACCAGCTGACTGACAGCTGCTACCAGTTTAACTTCCAGTCCACGCTGTCGTGGAGGGAGGCCTGGGCCAGCTGCGAGCAGCAGGGGGCGGACTTGCTGAGCATCACGGAGATCCATGAGCAGACCTACATCAATGGTGAGAAGGCGGGCGGCCCCCGGGGGGCCGGGGTCTGGCCCACCTGCGGACAGGGCAGGTGCCAGGAGCCTGAGGTGTGCTCCCACCTTTGGAGGACCCTGAGCCCTATCTGCTTGGTGGGAGTAAGGCTGGCCTTGGTGGGGGCAAAGAGTGGGAGGGCTGAGGATGGACCACCGGCTTCTCACCGTCACCTCTCTCTGTCAGGGCTCCTCACTGGCTACAGCTCCACGCTGTGGATCGGCCTTAACGACCTGGACACCAGTGGGGGCTGGCAGTGGTCCGACAACTCGCCCCTCAAGTACCTCAACTGGGAGAGTGGTGAGGCGTGAGATTCGGGGTGCAGGGTGCCCTGGGGACCGCACAGACACTCAGCCTCCTATGTATTCTTCCTACCCTACTCCAGGCGAGCTAAGGTGGGGGGCAGACTCCCCCCACCTCCTGGACTGGCCTCACTAGTGCATGGGATGCCTTCCTGTGAATTAGAAACTAATGGTCAGGGCGCAGGGCCTAGGGGGTGGCCTGGGTTTCAGCCCCTTCCTGCCCCTTCAGCCGGGTGGGCCCAGTGCACCCAGCGCACCAGCAGCCTGGCCAGGGGAGTGGGGTGGCGCTGCTTACTGGTTGCTGAGTAGAAGGCCCAGGACGTGTGGGCCCTGCGGTGCCCAGTGAGGGAGGGCTGAGCCCAGCGCTGGGCTTCTCCATCTGGCTCGGGCTTCTGAGGGAGGAGGCGGTTCGGAAGAGCGCTCCAGGGGCCAGGGTGTGAGTCTCTCTCCTGGGGTGCTGGCGCCCTGCCCTCCCCACAGATCAGCCGGACAACCCGAGTGAGGAGAACTGTGGGGTTATCCGCACCGAGTCCTCCGGTGGCTGGCAGAACCGCGACTGCAGCATTGCGCTGCCCTATGTATGCAAGAAGAAGCCCAACGCCACCGCAGAGCGCCCGCCGCCCGGTGAGCGGGGAGAGGGGGCGGGGTCTCATCCGGGTCACCGGGTCACAGCCACAGCCTGCCCAGCCCAGCAGCACAAGGTGACTCCCATCCTCCCAGTTATTTAACGGCCCAGCAAGAGTCTGAACAAATTGGAATGTACTGTTAATTCGTTCTTGGGGGGCTTCGTTGAGAGCTGTGTTGAATGCTGGCATTACTCACCTTGTCCTTGTGGAGGTCCCAGTCTGCTGGAGGTGACAGACCTCTCAACACACAATCGGAATATCCTGTGTTGTGTACTCTTGTAAAAATGTGTAAAGTTAGAGGAGAAGAAATGCCTAGAGAAGGAATCGATTAAGCTTCTGAGAGTCGAGGAGGGTTTCACGACGTGACATTGGATTTGGGCCTTTCAAGTTGAGCATAAGTTTAAAAAGGCATCAAGAGATGTGAGGGAAGGACATTCCTGGCAGAGAGAACCGCACGGGCAAAGGTGTGGAGCCATGGGAGTGCACACAGCACTTTAGATTGGAGTATAGACTCTTAACTACTTGAAGTCGGGTCCCCAGGCCAGTGGCACAGTGTCACGTGGGAGCTTGTTATCCAGGCAGACTCTCAGGCCCTACCCCAGATGTATTAAGTCAGGACCTGCATTGCACAAGATTGCGTACCTTGCACTTCACGAGCAAGCACAGTGTGAGGAGCACTGGCTGAGAGAGCAAAGTGAAGAGAATGGGGCTGGAGAGCAGGCTGCAGCCACACCCTGAAGGGTCTTGGCTGCTGGGTTGGAGTTGGTTGGGTGGGGTCAGGTAGGCTGCCAGGAGCCTTAGCAAGTTTTTAAGCCAGGGAGTGTCTTGCTGACATTTGTGATTCTTAGAGATAGCTCTAGGGGCCTCCTGGAGGAGTTGAGGGGTAGGGCAATGGGCAGGACACTGCTTTGGGGACTCTGCCCTTTACTGGTATGTAGCTATAGGCAAGCAGCCGTCTCTGAGGTTCAAATGGAGAATACACTCCTTACAGGGTTGTTGGAAGGTTGGAGACCCAGTCACCCCCACAGGTGGTGGAGGGTGTCTGTCTGTGTGGTTGGAGGGCCTCCTGCAGGGATCCAGTAGCCCTGGGAATGACCAAGAGGGGATTTTTACAAACAAAATGCAGAAACAAATCCACAAACCCACAGAAAGTAAAGAGCTTACAGAGCGAAACTTCCATTTCTGACCGTTAAAGTATTACCAGAGATGGAATCAGGTCGTCAGCTTCTGCTTTCCCTCCTCCCTCCTAGGGGTTCAGGAGCAAAGGCTTAAAACCTTGGCACCCCACACTCGAAGTACCTTGGCCTCTAGCTCGAGGTAGCCTGGGGCAGGCACAATTCCAGGTCTTCCTAGAAGCTGCTTTCTGAAGGAAGAAGGGCCTAGTGTGGGCAGACCTAGCCTCTCTGTGGTCCCCCTCAGGCCTAGCCTCTCACCAAGTCCTCTGTCCCCTGGGTTTCCCTGTTGTGGCCCCCGTGGTGAGTCCTCACACTGACTTGGAGACATGTCTATAGCCTTGGACTTCCTATGCATGACCAGCCCACATCTCTCTGGATGAGGCATTTTTCTAGGCAGCTTCTTCGGCTTTTCAGGTCTCATCACTCAAAAACATGTCATTTTGTAGGTGGCCACCGTTGTGCCCCCAAAGCTTCCACATTTCCTGAGCTCCCTTCCTCCTGCAGCTCAAAGCAGGCCCCCGGGGTCTGAACACCCACTAGACTGGGATTCTATCCAGGCCGGCAGCCTCAGGTCTTAGCTCAGCAGCCAGCAGAGATGATTGACAGGTCTGGAGCCCAGGAGCGAGCCTGCTCTGGCTGTCCTCCCTACCCACTTTGCTGGATCACCAGGAAACGGGATGGCTAGACCCTGGAGAGGTTCCCAGAATAGAGTGGCTCTCAGAATCCCAGTCCAGGGCGATGCTTCTAGTGGGCACATGCTTTCCCACCCAGCCAGGCAGAATCTTGCCCAAGTCTGACATTGTGGGAGGTTTGGTAAAATCTTATTTACTCTTGCCAAGGCCCAAGTGAGGGCTTGTTTGTCTCAGCTGCCCTTGGACCCCTATCCCTGAAGGGTGAACCTGAAATGCACAGAAGTGAGGGCAAGGAAATGCCTGAGACGAGTCGGTTCCTGAGCCCTGGGGTGTAGGGAGAGGAGCTGGGGAGGGGGAAGCAGCAGGAAGAGAAATCCCAGCCAGGGGGTCCCCACCAGCCAGCAGGGACTCCACGTGCTGCTGCCTCGGTGGAGCCTTGTTTCCTTACTCCCTTCATCCTGGACCACCAGGGCCCGCAGAGTCCACACTCAGTGGATGTTATTTGAGACGATGACAATGATTTAATTTATGAAGCAAGGCAGACATGAGATAAGTTTGAATCTTAGAGCAGAAAACCCCGTTTATGGAAGAGGAAAGTAGCCCCCCATGGCTGGTCTGTCTTGAATCCCCAACTGTCTCTCTCTGAGAGCCCCAGCTGGAGGGGCTGCTCCCCCCCCCCGCCCTCCCCCCTCCTGCCCCTGTCTTGGGTGAAATCTGCCACGACCTCCTAGGGCTCTGCCTCTGGGCCTCCAGCAGCCCTGGGGGTTTTGTCTTTTCAGCATGATTCTTGGCGAGAAGGGCTGATGTGGGACAGGTTTGGGGAGGAGGTGACTTTGGGGCTCAGTGGGTCAGTGCCCAGGCAGCTCGGGTCCTGAGCAGTGGCCTCGTGGGTCTCTGCAGACGTGTGGGCCAATGTGAAGGTGGAGTGTGAGCCCAGCTGGCAGCCCTTCCAGGGCCACTGCTACCGCTTGCAAGCCGAGAAGCGCAGCTGGCAAGAGTCCAAGAAGGCGTGTCTGCGGGGCGGGGGCGACCTGCTCAGCATCCACAGCATGGCTGAGCTGGAGTTCATCACCAAGCAGATCAAGCAAGGTGAGAGGCTGCTCGTCCACGGCGGTCTGGGATGGAGGGCAGTGCCTCCCAATGCCCGTCCTGTCCTGCCCAGGAGACTCAGGGGCTGTCCCTTCTTCCCCTGCTGGTGGCTGAGGCTGACCTCTCCATGTCTTCTCTCCCCTCTCTTCCTCTGCACCCCAGAGGTGGAGGAGCTGTGGATTGGCCTCAACGATTTGAAACTGCAGATGAATTTTGAGTGGTCTGATGGGAGCCTCGTGAGCTTCACCCATTGGCACCCCTTTGAGCCCAACAACTTCCGCGACAGCCTAGAGGACTGTGTCACCATCTGGGGGCCGGTGAGAACTCCCTCTCCCCGATATCACAGGGCCCCAGCCTCTTGGCGCTACCCCAGTCCTACCGTTGGTGCCTGCCTATAACCCCACCCCATGGCTACTCAGTAGCCCCGTCTTCCCCACTGACCCCTTTCCTTCCACCTGGAGAGATTGCCCGAGTTTGACTCCCATCTCCTCCCGCAAGTAGCCGGGTCACCTTGAGCAAGTTACTTAACCTCTCTGTGCCTCGGTTTCCTTGTCTGTCAGTGGGTCACTGGGAGGAGTTGAAGAATTACTTCTCATGAACCCTTAGGGCATTGCCTGGAGCCATCTTGGTCTCCTGCCAGCTGCTCTTCTCTGCCAGCAGGTGGCATCAGAATCCAGGTTATGTGGACATGCTTCGCAGGTCCAGCTGCTCTGTCTCTGTCTCAGGAAATTAGGGGGTGATGACTCTTTGCCGTGGCTTTGGTTCAGATGCTGTGTGGGTAGACGGAGGAATGGATACAACGCTTCAAGCAGAGATAAGAGACCCCTTGAAAAGGGTCAGAGCTGTAGAGATGGACTATCCACTCCAGGGACAGATAGGGCACTCCCCGGTGAGACACTGCAGACAGTGCCAGGGACTGTAGAGACAGCCTTCTAGCATAAGGACGCTGTTTGGAAATGTATGAACAATTATTTGTTGAGTGTCTGCTACATGTCAGGCATGGTCCTGGGGTGTGGGACGCACAGAGACCTCTGCCCTGTGGATGGAGCTAAAGGCAGACAAACTGCCGGCTGGGAGGCTGTGGATAGAGGAGAGCTGCAGACTTAGGAGAGGCTGGGGACTAAAGTCCTCTTCTGTCCCATCAGCGGTGATTCGGGGCTGGGCCCAGAGCTTCTGCTCAGGCTGGATCTGCAGGTACTGGCTGGACACCCTGCAGAACTGGGAATCGCATCTGTCTGTCCTGCCGTAGGTTATACGAACATTCTCAGCCAGTGTGTCCTTGATAATTATAAAATGAGGTATAAATAATCTGAAAGAGTGCCTCTTCCCATGTAGACAGTGCTTGTCGACATTTTAGGGCATTTGCACATCAACTGTGTGTGCTGTCGTCAGCCCCGTGAGGCTTATAGAGCTAACCTAGCTCTCCCCATTTCATAGCCTGGAACACAGAGAGGTCGAGCCTCTTGCTCAGAATCACACAGCAGGCAGAGGCAGGGTCAGGTCTGGAAACCATGTTTGCTGAGGGTTTGGGAGATGTAGGGGAACGGGGCTGAGACTCCCTCTCACCCTGTATTCCCAGGAAGGTCGCTGGAATGACAGTCCCTGTAACCAGTCCTTGCCATCCATCTGCAAGAAGGCAGGCCAGCTGAGCCAAGGGGCCACCGAGGAGGACCATGGCTGCCGGAAGGTGAGGGTGCTTCTGGAGCTGGGTGCAGGTGCTTCTGGAGCTGGGTGCTGGGTGGGGCCAGCCAGAGGGGCTCCCAGGGGAAGGGAGGATGCAAATCCTGCAATCTCCCACTGCATCCTCTCTTCCTTGGCATGTCCTACTTCTACTTTCCAAACTGCTCCTTCCTAGATGGAGTGATGTAGGGTGTGGTGGGATACGGTGGGGGCTTTTGGGAGGAAGCAGAGTTCCCTACCCCATCCCTGAGCTGGCTTTTCATGGGGAAGCCACGTCCCAGAGGCAGCAGAGAACAGGAGGTGACGGTAGGTGCCCCCCAAGTCTGGCTAGTCTTCACCCTAGTGGAGGCTGCTGGCATGAGCCGTGTCCTTTGCACCCCAAGTCCTGCTTTCTCACCTGTCTTTCCGATGTAGTGGGCACTTGTCTGTATCTGGAGGAGTGAAACCATGTGGTGTGTCCCTCCTTGTGCTGCTCATCCCCGGGGCTACCCGAAGGTGTTCAGGGAGGGAGGGGATTAGGACCAGATGGGGGAAGCAGGGAGTGGGAGAGTGAGTGTACAAAAGAGGGCAAGAGTAGATGATCACCCCATCTCCCTCCTCCATGCCCCTTAGGCCCCCACGACCCCCACTGAGCAGGGGTGAGTGATGTGGATGTATAGGGGACACTCTGTGGTGTTTTGGTCCCTGACAGCTCCATCTCCCAGGCCATGGTCCTCCCGCCAGCCCTGTGCTGCCAGTCTGGATCCTCACTCTGTTTTCCTTTGGATTAAGCCCCCTTACCACACCCCTCCCCACCTATACCCCAAACTCTCCCCCAGGGGAGGAGCAGGAAACACCAGCAGGTGTGACCCCCGGTGGGGAGGAGGGATAGAGCAGACAGGGGCCTAGCTGAAGAGTCTGGGGGGCCAGCATCATCAGTGACTGCCTCGGGGGCTCTGTCCTGGCTTGGATGAGGTGGGGTGGGGGTGGGGAGGAATTAACATCCCTGGCACCAAGGCTGACCTGGAATGTGGAGGGGGCTGGTGTTGAGCAGCCATAGTTAACACTCTGGGAGAGCCAGGAGTCTTAGCACAGCCTTGCTGAGCATATGGGGACCCCCGCCCATACACACCCGTGCATGCGCATGCACACACACAAGCTTCTCTTCTGTCCTGGCTCCTGCCCAAGGAGCTACATCTCTCCCCACCTCAAGCCCACCCCAAGGCTTCCCACTTCAAGGCCTGCTAGAGGCAAAGGTCCTGACAGGCATTGGTGTCATCTTAGGAAGAGCAGGGCTGTGGAGAGGGCAGGCACAGCCTTTGTGGTGTGGTTTCAAGTCCGGGCTCCACCTTGTACCATCTGTGTACAAAATCAAGTCACGTAATTTCTCTGAACCTCAGTTCTTCATCTGAAAGGCAGGAGCAGAGAGCCCCTTAGGAAGAGGCCTAAGGGGAGAGGGGTGTGTGGGGTGCAGGGGCTAGCTGCTCAGGAGTGGAGGTCTCCCTTCCACAGCTTTGCTGCCCCTTGCCGAAGGCCTGTCTCCTCTCCCAGCGCCCCCTTCCCCCAGGCGCATCCTCCACTCGCTCCAGCTTTTTCAGGCCCCTGAGGACTGCCCAGCCCCCTTCACACCCTGGCAGCTCGCCCGGCCTTTTGGCTTGGTTTCTCGGCCAGCTGGCCGTTTTCCCATTGCTTCTCTTAGTTTAAATGTTCAAGAGGAATCTGATGGGCCACTCATCTTTCTGCACCAGGCCATGGGCCAGATCATGGGCTGCCCCGATCAGCCATCCTTGGGCCGTGCTTCCACCCCGGGTCTGGCAGTTGTGGGTAATGATGGGAGGGGCCAGTGTGAAGTGACAAGTACAGAACACAGCACAGAAAGAGCTATCTCTGGTGTCAAACCAGTCCCCGCCGTCCTGTCCCCAAGCCTGCAGCTCATTCAGCGATACCACTGATGGCATCCTCCTGCCCCAGAATTTATGGGTGAGAGAGGAGTGTCCTTCCCACGGACACCCCTCTTTCGTCCACTCTCTTGAGCCAGGGTTGGAAGTGGCACAGCCCATCCTGCTACTGGCTGGGAGAGGACCAAGTGACCTACAGTGATGCCCGGCGCCTGTGCACCGACCACGGCTCTCAGCTGGTCACCATCACCAACAGGTATGGGATGGGGTGGACGCCCAGGCCAGCCTTCACCCCTGTCCTGGCTTAATGTCGCCCCTCTACCAAACCCGGTAGTATCCTGTCATCAAGCACAGAGGGACCCGAGTCCCTTGAGCCTCAACTAGATCCAGGGCTTTTTCTAATATTGTCACAAGACTGTCTTCCGATTATTAAATGACCCTGGGGTGGGGTGGCCTGGGCAGGGGCATGAACAGGTAGAGGCGTGGGCCAGATGCCCAAGAGAGGACTTGGCTGTGTCTGATTTTTCTCCACTTTATTCTCAGCAGAGCACAGACGTGTAGACCGCAGAGGGGGTGCTGGGTTGCTGTGTGTCAGCCACAGGGTCCCCAGGGGTCCCCACTTCCCTGAGCAGGTTACTGGTCGACAGCAGCACCCAGGCTTCTGGGGCGGGGCATCTGGCCTGAGGCCCAGGGAGTAGCGGGCTTCCTGCCTGGACCGGCCTCTTCTCCCTGTAGGTTCGAGCAGGCCTTTGTCAGCAGCCTCATCTACAGTTGGGACGGCGAGTACTTTTGGACCGCCCTGCAGGACCTCAACAGCACCGGCTCTTTCCGCTGGCTCAGCGGGGACGAGGTCATGTACACTCACTGGAACCGGGAGCAGCCCGGTGAGCCCCCACTCCCCAGCACTTGCCCAGCCCCCTTCTCTGACTTCCTATCTGCACCTGCCCTGCCAGGACCGAGTCCCAGGGCTTCTCAATGAAGTGAGCATTCGTTCAAGGTGGTGAAGCCGTTTGGAGCACAGGCTCTGGAGTCAAACCGCCCGGCTCAGATCCTGACACTGCTGTTCACCAGCTGTGTATCTTTGAGCCTCAGTTTTCCCATTTGTTAAGTGGGGATAATGGTACTTTCCTTATAGGGTTGATGTAGGCTTAAATGGGTGAACATATATAAAGCTCTTAGGATAGTGAGCACGATGTAAGTGATTGCTATTATTACCACCATTTCACACTCATTATCTTTTTTAACCCTTTCAATAACCTGATGAGGTTAATGAAACTGGTTTGGAGAGGTTAAGCAACTTGCCTAAGCTCTCACATAAGTAAACACAGAGCTAGGACTCTGCCTCCATTCCCTTCTTCCCACCTGGGCCCCAGGCCCCCAGAGCGTGTCCTTGCAGAGATGGCCAGGCTGGTTCCAAGTGCAAGGCCGGTGGTGGTGCCCCCCGGGAATGTGAGGGAGTGTCCTGCCTCCTCCTCCTCAGCATAAGGGGTCTCCCTTCTCCCCCCTTCAGGGTACAGCCGTGGGGGCTGCGTGGCCCTAGCCACGGGCAGCGCCATGGGGCTGTGGGAGGTGAAGAACTGTACCATGTTCCGGGCTCGCTATATCTGCCGGCAGAGCCTGGGCACACCAGTGACACCAGAACTGCCTGGGCCAGACCCCACCCCCAGCCTCTCCGGCTCCTGTTCCCACGGCTGGGCCTCAGACCCCAAACTCCGGCACTGCTACAAGGTATGCAGCCTGTTGGCGTAAGGGGAGGGAGAGAGAAGAGAGCAAAGAGGCAGCTTACCTTGGTGCGGGGTGAGGGTGGGGGGTCTCAGAGAGCAGCCTGGAAAATACTTCTCCCCATAGTGAACTGCAGGCAAAGAGCATTTCTGGTGAAATTCTTGCCAGAATCTGAGACCTGGCACATAGTAGGTGCTCAATAAACATTTGAGGACTTGAAGAAGCCATACAGATCATTGGTTTAGAGGTTTCCACCTGTTGGGGCCATGCTGGTTACACTTCATAATCACCTGGGGCGCTGGATAAAAATAAAATCTTCAGGTGCCACTGTGGAGATAGGGATTAGCAGGTGGGGTGGGGCCTGGTAATCTGTATTTTTTAACTCTGCTGGGTTTGGGAGTCACCGGTATATGTAATCCAGGGTCTTTCATTACATGAAAAAACTGAATTCCAGGGAGGGGGAGGGACCTGCCCACAGCAAAACTGTGGCTTTGTGGAGATAAGTGCCCAGATTTCCCCGCTGGTTAGGGGGACTGAGTGGGGAGGCTTTTTCCAGGACCTTCCTGTGTTTACTCCCCTCATCTAGGCTCATTCTCTGACGAGCAGGATTGTCTTAGCTATCCTAGACCCCCTGTCCAGTGAGACCCCAGCCCCCTTCCCCACTGCTGCCATAAGAGGGCAGGTGACCCCTGGGTAAGCAGCCAGTGGGGACTTCTTGGACAGCTGGACTGTGCTCCCACAGGTGTTCAGCTCAGAGCGGCTACAGGACAAGAAGAACTGGATCCAGGCCCAGGGGGCCTGCCAGGAGTTGGGGGCCCAGCTGCTGAGCCTGGCCAGCTACGAGGAGGAACACTTTGTGGCCAACATGCTCAACAAGCTCTTTGGGTACTAAGCCTGGGGTGGTGGCCAGTATGCACGTGTGTGGCTCTTAGTTCTTGGGCAGGGGCCAGGGTGAAGGCGACACCAGTGAGGCCTGTCCGAGGTTTTGGAGTGACCTCTGTATCTGCTACTAGTGCCAAGACCATCCCTGTCCCCCTCAAGTAACCCTGGGCTCCCTGAAATCAGAGATCCTGTGTTGCCCACTATCATGACAGAGCCAGCAACAACATCCCCACCAGACTCACAAACTTACATAAGTAACTGTCCACCCCATCCGTCCTCCATTACAGAACCTCATACAAGCTGATCCAAGTTGAATGTTTTTCCTCCACCCTACACAATCCCATAATAACCCAATAACCCTACTCAATAAAAAGCTTATTCTGAAAGACAGGAGAAAGGCTACAAAAGTGAGCATTTGCCCACGGGGGTCCCTCCAAGACCCCATCTCTCCTGTGGGCTCTGGGCATCCTGTGACACACACACAGCACCTATAATCCCTTAGCACTGGGAAAAATCCAGATGGATCCAGGCGTCCTGAGATCTTAATTCCAGGGGTATCTCCCCCCAGCAAATATCACAATTACATTATTGGAGTAGTAATTGTAATAGCTCTTATTGATCCCTTCTTGCTAGGTACCAGGTACTGTGCTAAACATTTAATCCTCATTTAATCCTCTCAGCAACCCTAGGAAGTAGATTTTATTATTGACCCTGTGGGCTGAAAGAGAGAGGGTTGGGTTATTTCCCCAAAGTCACAGAGCTGGTCCATGGATGAACCAGGCCTGGAATCCAGGTTTATCTGATTCCAGAGGTCTATCCATACCTGTTGACTTCCTAAACTCTAAAGTGAAAGCTTCCAGAATCTTGCTGGCAGAGCAAACCCCACCCAAAAGGAAGCCAGGGAAGAGAGCCAGGCCACCCACCACCCCGCCAGCTGGGTGCCTGGTCCAGCTAGCTCTCAGTTCTCTGGGGAGAGAACTTTAAAGTGGCCCCAACATTGTATCCCCTTTCCCTCCCCTGGGGAGCCTGAAGCCAGACGAGGAAGCTCTAGGCAGTGGGGACTGCCTGGGTCAGAGCTACAGGGGGCATGGGGCATGGAGCATGTTTGGCCGCTGCTCCTCTCACCCCAGTCTCTTTCGTCCTAACCCCTGGGTTGTGCCGAAGTGAATCTGAACCTGAGTTCCATGAGCAGCACTGGTTCTGGATGGGTCTGAACCGGAGAGACCCAGCAGGAGGGCAGAGCTGGCGCTGGAGTGACGGCCTAGGGGTGAGGCGGCAGGAAGGGGTGGGCGGGGCCTGGTGGAAGTGGGCGGGACTTGAGTAGGCATGCTCTTTTTGTGGGGTGGGATAGGATCTGGAGGTGGGTGAGGTTTAACGGATAGGTAGCGCCTCTGGCGGAACTGGCAGGTAAAGGGAAGGAAAGTGGCCGGCGTCCAGTCCAGGTTGGGGGTTCCCAGCTCACGTGAGGCCTCTTCTCTCCTTGGGATGGGGGCCTGCGCTTCGCGCCTCAGGACCCTCTCCCACTCTGATCTCCGTTTTCAGTTCTCTTACCACAATTTCGATCGGAGCCGGCACGATGATGACGACATCCGGGGCTGTGCAGTGCTCGACCTGGCCTCCCTGCAGTGGGTGGCCATGCAGTGCGAGACGCAGCTGGACTGGATCTGCAAGATCCCTCGAGGTTGGGTGGGGTGGCTGCGGGGGGCCTAGGAATGGGGCAAAGGGCCCAGGCCGGGGGTGGGGGGTCGAAGGGAGGGTCTCTTCTTCCTGCAGCGACTCTCTCCATGTTGTCCCTGTAGGCACAGCGGTGCGGGAGCCTGACGTCAGCCCACAAGGTGAGGCCCCTTGCCCATCCTGCTCCCCCTAGCAGTCCAGAGAGGGGCGTCACCTCTGGGCCAGGGCCTAGCTGGGAAAAAAAAAAAAAAAGGTTAGGGGTTCAAACCAAAAAAGGGGGGATCGGGGCACCTGCAGCCCTATCGGGCAGGGATGGGTGGGTTTGCAGGCTCGCCCGCCCTGGCTCTGCCCTGGACCCGTTTTGTCCTTCTCCTGGTGGGGCAGGCAGCTCCAGCCTGGCGGTCACTCCCACCGCCGCACTGCCTCCGCAGGCGGGCGGGAGTGGCTGCGTTTCCAGGACTCAGAGTACAAGTTCTTTGAGCCCCACGCCACCTGGGCACAGGCACAGCGCATCTGCATGTGGTTCCAGGCTGAGCTGGCCTCCGTGCACAGCCAGGCGGAACTGGACTTCCTGGGGCACAACCTACAGAAGGTGGGCACGCGAGGGAGCAGCGGGCTGTGGGGTGGGGAAGAGCAGAACGGAAGCAGGAGAGAGCCAACCCTCACCTGCTCACTGGGCTTCCCCAGTTCTCTCGAGGGCAGGAGCAGCACTGGTGGATCGGTCTGCACACTTCACAGAGCGATGGGCGCTTCAGGTAAGAGGGGGAAGGGGCAGCAGGTGTGGGAGGGGGTGCACCCCCCAGGCTGGAGATAGGGAGGCTACATAGCACACAGAGACAGATGGATCTGGATTTGAATCTAGTTCTACCCCTTGGTGGCTGTGTAGCTTTTAGAAAGTGACTTAACCTTTCTGGGCCTTGGTTTTCTTTTTTGAAAATGAGAATAATGAGGCCCGCCTGGTAGGATTATTGTGAGAATTAGAAATAAGATATGTGAAGTCCTTAGCACAGCATCCAGGACGTTATCGGGCACTGAATCATGGCTGCTCTCACTTGTAAATAAGGCCTCCTTGGAACATGGCAAGGACATCTGACGTCCACAGGGGCCTCTTTGTATTCAGGGCCCACTTCCATGCATTGAGACAGGAAGGACCAGGAGCATATGGGTACCATTGCCTGTGGATCCCGGCTCTGAGATTCTTAGACTCTCCAGTTAGAGAGATCAGTGCCCAGGGAGGGCTGGGTGGCACCAGATCTTTGGGTCGCCAGCTGCACTGAGGACAGTAGTCCCGTTCCTCAGCCTACAGATGAACTCCTAAACATGGGCCTTTCCTGGACTCCTTTCCCACAGCCTTTATTGCTATACAAGGGGGAGGTAGAGCCTGGGGCCAGTGCTGGAGTCACCCCTGCTCGGTGCCATTGCAGGTGGACAGATGGATCCATTATAAACTTCATCTCCTGGGCACCTGGCAAACCTCGGCCCATTGGCAAGGATAAGAAGTGCGTGTACATGACGGCCAGTCGAGGTGAGGGCGAGATGGGGGCAGAGAGGGTGCAGAAGCCGAGGAGAGGGTCATGAGCGGGCAGTGAGGTGACGTTGGGCAAAGGCCATCAGTCTCTTCTTGTTCTCTTTGTTCCCATAACTCAAGAAGGGCCAGACCAGAGAGGGGAGGGCCTGTCCCCAAGGTCCCACAGCCACGGAGGACTTGAATCAGAGTTGGAATCGGGGAACTGAGCCCCAGCCCAGCCTCCTCTTGGGGTTTGAGATGAGGGTGCTGCCAGCCCTGTCCTGAACAGGGGGTGACAGCCCTCTTTTCCCCTTTCTGCAGAGGACTGGGGGGACCAGAAGTGCCTGACAGCCTTGCCCTATATCTGCAAACGCAGCAACAGCACCAAGGAGACACAGCCTCCTGACTCGCCACCCTCAACGCTGGGGGGCTGCCCCTCTGGCTGGAATCAGTTTCTCAACAAGGTAGGAAGGGAGGGCCACCCAAGGGAGTCAGGGGAGAGGATTTGAATATGGGAAGGCCGAGCCTCAGGAGTCCTGGCCCTTTGGTGACATCAAAGTCACAGCCTTTCGCCTGTGCCCACCAACTTCTACTCAGCCCCAGGCCAGTATTAGACCTCAAGGAAAATGATTCAGTGTAGTAGCACCTTCTGATTCATCAGGAACTGAGCTTGTCCAAATAGTTTGGTGAGTTTTCTAGGTCAATGGTCATCAAACATTTTGATAATGAACTTCTATTAGTAAAACAAAATACTGAGCATGTAAAGTTTGTGTGTGTACATTATATTTATGTGTGTATATATAACATGTATATTTAATTCCATACTAATATGACTAATGTTAAGTATAGGAAAATGCACAAGAATAAAATAATATTAAGCATGAGCTAAAGGTTTAAAAATGGCACTCCTAAGTTTTTAAATTGTTCTATATTAGTGGCAAGAAAAAATTTTAGGGGACTCAAACTATCCATTATAATCATTGTTAATATTTAAATAATTATAAAGAGCACAGTGGTTGCATATTCCTCATTAATTCTTGGTTTGATATGACACTGATGCATGACTCACAGGGCTTGCTTGAAGTTCACATTATTTCAAAACATGGATTTAATGGTTGTTGCAGATTAAAAACTTGCTTCACTAAGACAAATAGAGCAAAGTGAAAAAGTTCATCCATCATCGACTGGACTTTCTAAGGCATTCACTCCATTTTTAAGTCCTTCTACTTAAAAGTTTTTCTGTAAAAATTGGCTAGTAAGTTTCTGCATTTTAAACAAATCACCCTCATAAATGAATCAGAAGACCTGATCAAGTAGGCTGAAAAACAATGTCTGGCAGACTTTTAAAAATAACAGAAAATTTTCTTCCCAAGTGTTTTGAGTATGCAGGTAGGAAAGTCTGAGGCAATAAATTTAATCAGAATGGGTATGTTTCTAAACATGTTTTCAAAATGCTCCCTCTAGAATGTGAGTTTCTTTCCCAGAGTGGTTCTGTTTGCACCCTGGGCTGATCGATCAGACCTGATTAGACCTTTGTTGTTCTTACTGGTGACTGAAAGGAGCTTATCTGAGGAAGAGAAGGCGGAGGTTTCCTTGCTGTTTGTGCTGGGTTCATTATCATGAACTTCAACCCACTCTTTCTTTGCAGTAAGACCGCTAGGCTTGACTATGAGGATTAGATTAGGAAACAATAGATGATATAATCCATAAATCTTTGTCATACACTGGAGTGCTGCCAGCCTCTTAGTGTCATGGAGCTGACTCTCTACAGAATAGTCAAATGAATATTATTCCTTTTCTGTTAAAAAAAAAAAGGTATATGTATTATTAAAACTTTGGAAAACAAAGATCATCTAAACATAAAGATAAAAGTACCCTAGAGATGATTGTGTAAGTTCAAAGAGCAAGACAACACGATTTCAGACGACACTCAGGAATGTGTTTAGCAAGAAGTGAGACAGACCTTGTCAGTCCTCCAGTGCTTGGTTCAGGCACCATTGTCATAGGTAGTACAGCCTTTGGTGGCCCAAAGAAGTCCTCCCACTAAAAATTCCCCAGAGCGTGGGCAGGGGTGTGTGGTCCACTGTGCCAGGTTGAGAGGATGCTGGAACCTTGCTCAAGGAGACTCAGATGTCCTGGTTCTGATATTTTTCTCACAGCCCCCAAAGCCTCCACTGGGCCTGTTGCTGAGGGGCACACAGTAGAGTTTCTAGGTTTGTTGCACAAGGAGGTAGAGCTGGACATCATACCTCCCCCTCTCCTCCCAGTGTTTCCGAATCCAGGGCCAGGACCCCCGGGACCGGGTGCCATGGTCAGAGGCACGGTTCTCCTGTGAACAGCAAGAGGCCCAGCTGGTCACCATTGCAAACCCCTTAGAGCAAGGTAGGGCCAGTCCCTGGGGAAGCCCCAGTATCCTCTGACACAGTCCCCCAAAATGGCTAGTGCAGAGCAAGCAGGGGGCTGCCCTGTCACTCATGACTCTCTCTTCCGGGGGACTGTAGCATTCATCACAGCCAGCCTGCCCCATGTGACTTTTGACCTTTGGATTGGCCTCCATGCCTCACAGAGGGATTTCCAGTGGTTGGAACAGGAGCCTCTGCTGTATGCCAACTGGGCGCCAGTGGAGCCCTCTGGCCCGAGCCCTGCCCCCAGTGGCAACATACCGGTGAGGAAGCCTCTCCCCACTCTCCTTCGCCACCCACCCCTGCCCCACTACTCTAGCTCATGGCACTTGCCTTCACTCCCTGGGTCCACCCTCTTCCAGCCTCTTTGCTCATAGTGCCTTTTGGGGGCAGTGGCACAAGGAGGAGGCAGCTGCTGGGGCTCCCCTGAGCAGCTCCTTCCCCCCAGACCAGCTGTGTGGTGGTCCTGCACAGCCCCTCAGCCCACCTCACTGGCCGCTGGGATGATCGGAGCTGCACAGAGGAGACACATGGCTTCATCTGCCAGAAGGACACAGGTATGTAGCACCAGTGAACTTGGAAACCCCAGCACTGGGCTAGGTACTGTGGGCTACACCAGGAGAAATCAAACGTCGTTCCTGACCACAGGGGTCCCTGGGGTCGCCCCCAGAGTCTTGTATCTGCTTGGGAAACAGGCAGAAAGGCCAGGTGTCAATCAGAGGGAAGGGCAGTGAGCACCTAGGGGTCTCAGGAGGGAGTTTTGGGGTATAAAGGGCTGACCAGGAAAAATGAAGCATGTGTGGTGTCAAGCAACCTGAGGTTCTGAATCTGAAGCACCTGCAGCTCCAGGCACAGGCTCCTGGGGTAGGAGGCTCTGGCTCACTCCTCAATTTATTAGCAAGTGTGTGTTATTGCTCATAACAGTGGCTAACACTTACTGAGTGTTAATCGGTGCCAGGAGCCATACCCAATGGGAACCTGGTCTCTGCTTGACTCCTGGCGTGACCCCAGCCTCATGCCTGGGAATGGTGGTGAGGGCAGCAGAGCCCAGCCTGAGCCCTGTCCCCTTCCCTGTAGACCTCTTGCTGAGCCCATCCCCAGCTGCATGGCCCCCTGCACCGGGCACTGAGCTCTCCTACCTCAACGGCACCTTCCGGCTGCTGCAGAAGCCACTGCGCTGGCATGACGCCCTCCTGCTGTGTGAGAGCCGCAACGCCAGCCTGGCACACGTGCCCGACCCCTACACGCAGGCCTTCCTCACTCAGGCCGCCCGAGGGCTGCACACGCCACTCTGGATAGGCCTGGCCAGTGAAGAGGTGGGCTCCCAGCCCCTGTTCTGGCCTGGGGTTGGGCCCACTCCCCCGATTTCCCTCCCTGTCTCTTCCTAACCCCCTGCCTTACCAGCCCCCACCTCCCCTGGCTTGTCTCCTTCCTCCCACCCTGATGGCCCCTTTGTGCCCAGGGCTCCCGGCGGTACTCCTGGGTCACACAGGAACCGCTGAGCTACGTAAGCTGGCAGGACGGGGAGCCCCAGCAGCCAGGGGGCTGCGCCTACGTGGATGTGGACGGCACCTGGCGCACCGCCAGCTGTGACACCAAGTTGCAGGGGGCTGTGTGCGGCGTTAATGGCGGTGAGTGCCCACCACTTGGGTGGGGCGTGGGCAAGGCGTAGACGGTTCTAGGAGGACTCCGGGCCACTTCCTCCATTCTGCACCCCCACAGGGCCCGTTCCTCCCCGAATAAGCTACCATGGCAGTTGTCCCCAGGACCTGACCGACTCTGCGTGGATCCCCTTCCGGGAGCACTGTTACTCCTTCCACATGGACCTGCTGCTGGGCCACAAGGAGGCGCTGCAGCGCTGCCAGAGAGGTGGGCGAGGGCAGGCTGGGGCCCGCTGATGGGCAGCGCAGGTGGTGACCCCTCTCGTGGACACTCAGACCGGGTGAATGCAGGCCCCATGCTACACTCGTCCCACAGGAACTCACACATAAACACCCCCTCAGGATCCCACAGACGGAGACCATATGTGACATTATATGTATATGTCCCTACTGTGCATGCACGCGTACATGTGGATGCACAGACCAGGCCATTCTCCACTCAGGCTGCCAGGGAGGAGGGATGGGGCCTCAGGGTGGGGGGCCCTCCTACCCCCAGGAGACCTGGCTGCCCTGACGTGGACCTCCCCTGTGTCCAGTGGGTGGGACGGTCCTGTCCATTCTGGATGAGATGGAGAACGTGTTTGTCTGGGAGCATCTGCAGAGCTCAGAGGGCCAGAGTCGGGGTGCCTGGCTGGGCATGAACTTCAACCCCAAAGGTGGGTGCGGTTTGTGTGTGAGGCGGAGCGGGTAAGGCCTCAGGCTGGAGAGATGCCCTCCATCGGGGCTGGTGGGGGCGAGGACTTGTGGGAGGGAGAGTAGGTTCTAGAACAGGCCTGCTCTCTCCCACCCGCTCCTGCCCGCCCTGTGTCACCTCCCCCACACCCCCATCTGCCTTCTTTCCCACAGGAGGCACCCTGGTCTGGCAGGACAACACAGCTGTGAACTACTCCAACTGGGGGCCCCCTGGCCTGGGCCCCAGCATGCTGAGCCACAACAGCTGCTACTGGATCCAAAGCAACAGCGGACTGTGGCGGCCGGGCACCTGCACCAACGTCACCATGGGTGTAGTCTGCAAGCTCCCCCGAGGTGAGCGCCCTGGCAGCCACACTGCGCGTGCGCGGCCTCCTCCTTCCCTCGGGTAGCTGGCGCGGGGGTGGGGCAAGGGGCAGGTTCTCATTCTGCGAAGGACACAGTGCACCGGAAGGCACAGACAGACAGGCCCGGGGCTGCCGGGACCCTTCCCTAGGATAAATGGGTCTGTAGGAAGGACTGGCTCTTCCTACAGATTTCCAAGCTACACAGCCGACCCGTCATTTGTAGTAGTTAAGAGCATGGATGGGGGTCAAGCCTCTGCCAAACCACTTACCAGCTCCGTGACCTTGGGCAAGTTACTTAAACTCTATGGCCTCAGTTTCCTCATATGTAAAATGGGGATGAGAACCGTATCTACAAGATTAAATGAGCTAATAAAGTGTCTAGCATTCAGGTAGTTGAATATATGTCTGCGTATTGTTATTACTACTACTACTGCTATTATTAACTGGTTCCTCCTTCTTTCCTGCAGCTGAGGAAAGCCGCTTCTCCCCATCAGGTGAGTGGAAGGCAGGGCTCTCCCTGCTTCTCCCCTTATTCCGGGTTGGGGGTGGCGGGCTGCCCGGTGGTGGTGGGGCTTCCTGACTGAGTGTCCGTCCTGCCACAGCAGCGCTCCCAGACAGCCCTGCGGCCCTGGTGGTGGTGCTAATGGCAGTGCTGCTGCTCCTGGCTTTTGTGACCGCGGCCCTGATCCTCTACCGGCGGCGAAAGAGTGTCGAGCGCGGGGCCTTCGAGGGCGCCCGCTACAGCCGCAGCTCCTCCAGCCCCGGCGAGGCCACCGAGAAGAACATTCTGGTGTCTGACATGGAAATGAACGAGCAGCAGGAGTAGAGCCAAGGGCGTGGGCAGGGCCCCCACCAGCTACCAGTCCAGATGCCTGTGGAGGGGTGTCCTGGGGAGCCCCTGCTGGGAGCTGGGGCTGGGCAGGGCTTGGGCTGCTGGGGTCCCTCCCTCCCATGAGGGCTGGGTTGAGACCTGGCTGAGTGCAGTGTGGCGTTTCCCTTTTTGGGGGCCTAAGGTCTTGTCACCTGGGCCTGTGCCCCGACGGTAACCAGAGGTAGGACGAAAGCCTCTTTCTGCCTCTTTCTCCCCAGGCCCCCTGCCCAGGCCTGCTGACCCACGCCCAGGACCCCCTTCTCCCTGCAAAGCCCGAGGGGCCTCTGCTGAGCCCTCAGCCAGCCTGATGCTTCCTTTCTTCCCACCTGGCAGCCTCAGCTCGAGCCCCTTGTCCCAGCCCCTCCCCACTTCCCACCCAGCCCTTCCTTCTGAGCCAGGGCCCTGGGGTTTGGAGAGTCCTCTTGCTCATGCTGAGGTCTGCTGAGGGCTCTAAGCATCATCACTCCTGTGCCTGCTGGGGTGACCTCAGGGCATGGTAGGAGGGACCTGGGTTGGGCCTGAGAACCAGGGCACCACTATGGTGTCAGCTGGGCTGGCGACGGGACTGGAGAGAGACACCCGACCTCCTGGGGGTGACCGGGCTGGGATGGGGTGTCATCTCCTGCCGGTCGGGGGAGGGCTCTGTCCTGGTGCCACGGCGCAGGACAGTGTGTGAACATGGACTCAGAGACACTGTCCTTTTTTGTAGTTAATTTTTTAAATGTGCCATTATTGTCCAAAAAAAGGAAAAAAGCAAAGCAAACAAATAAAACACCTTTAAGAGGCTTGAGAGAGAAGCGTCCCTGCCTTGTCCTGTTGTGAGCTGTTTTCCTCAAGTTGCTCTAAAGATAAATGCATTTTTTGAAGCCTGCATCGTTCATTCTTTCTGCAGTGCACCATTTTGCTTCCACCTCTGGGCCCCGGCCTGTTGTGCAGGGGCCTCGCCTTTCATGGCCTGCTCACCCTTTTTCTCTGGCCCTGGGGATTTCTGTGGGGGCAAGAGCTCAGGAGCCACCTGCCAGCTGGGTGAGCTCCAGCAACTCAGCTCAACTTTCAACTGGTGTACAACCGGGAGCATGGGGCTCACCTCCTGGGTTGCTTTAAGGGTATTTGAGGATTAAGTGAGATCATCTGTGTAAAGCAGAACAGCGCCACGAGCTTATGCAGTAAGTGCCCCCATAAATGCCAGCTGTTACAGTTATTGCTGGGTTGTGGCTCCCAGGGGAGCATTCCAGGTGCCCAGGCCAGTCTTAGGTGGGGGCTCCACCTCACCAGCCTTCCAGGGCAGACATCATACCTGCCTCGAGCTTCGGGAATGCGCACACTTGTCCTTGGGAGCTTGGGCTCTGCACCCATGCAGAGGCAGGGATGTGGGTCTCAGGATGATTCCCCAAACTGTCTTCACTCATCCACTCTTCAGCTGATACTTGAGATGGATAAACAGCAGTGAACAGAGACGGCCCTGCCAACGAAGGATGGTCAGCTCTGCCAGGTGCCGTGAGGAAGGCTAACGCAGGCCAAGGGGAGGGGGTGATAGTTTGGATATGGGCTGGGGAGGGTCTCACCAGAGGAAGGTGAGGGAGTGAACGATGCAAATATCTAGTTCGCTGGGGCACAAGGAATAGCAAATGGGGGACCAACAGGAGGCCCAGGTTGGTTGGAACTTGAGGAAGGGGAGCATGGAGAAGTGGCGGGGGAAGATCAGCAGGGGGCCCTGTCGCCCAGTGGGAGAGAGTGTGGACATTGGTTTAATAGTGGGAAGTCAGTGGGAATGGCTAATCTGATTGACCTTTTAAGAAGGTGGTTTGGCTCTTGGTTAGATTTCGTGTGTGTGTGTGTGTGTGTGTGTGTGCGCGCGCGCATGCACGTGTGTTTTGCCTCATTCATAAATTTTTAAAACAAGTTTCTACTTCTCTGAATAGGCAATAGCATCACATGGGTCAAAGCCCAAATGATATAAAAAGATACACACTGAGAAGTCTGCCCCTGTCCCCATCCGGCCTGTGCACTCTGCCCCTGCGGGTAACTTAGTTTCCTGTTTCCTTGTTCATCTTTCTGGTATTCCTTGGTGAAAATACAAGCAAACCTGAAGACCAGATTTGTCCGAAGGGAGAGCAGATGCAGGGGTTGTATGTACTGTTGGAGAGGATGAAGGAGTCAGGAATTGCTCTCAAGACTTTTGGCCTTACAGCGGGGTGAACGGGGTGTCATTTGCTGAGTCGAGAGCCCCAGTAGGGGCTTGTGAACTACTTTGCTGAGGCCAAACTCAAGACCCTCCTCCAGCCATCCCCTCTGTAGCCCGAGCGGCAGCAGCAGGGCCCAGGGAGGGGGTTGGTCACTTTAGGGAGGGAGCCCCAATTCTATGGGGGGTCCATAATGATGAATTCACTTCACCCTGAAGTGATTCAGTCTCCAAACTCTGGAATGGCTTCCTTTGTGAGCTGAATGCTACAGCTCAGCTGTAGGAAGTCACCCTGAGGCAGAAGCCCTTGTCCTGGGAGAGAAGAAAAGCTGACAGGTGAAGGCAGGGTCATGGGCTCTTGGGGTGGCAGGAGCAGCGGAGGAAGTGAGGACCCAGATAGCCAGGGCTGTCTGGGGGGCAGTGGCTGGTGAGTGTCCAGAGGTTTAAAATCACTCCAGAAACATCTGTCCTCACTTCTCTTTCCTTTCTTAGCCTGGCCTCCACCCACAAGCATTTCAGACAGCTTCACAGGACCCTGGGGGCACCCCACAGACCTTGTCCTAAGCCTCCTTGCTGAGGAAGTGGGGGCACCGGAGGAGGGTACCGGCCATTTGCCTCTGGCTTCAGGGTAGCACTGCTGTAATAGGGCACGTGGCCGAGCTTCCTTTCTTTCTGCTTGTTTCAGTTCACTAAACATTAAGCACCTCCTCCACACGCCGTCTCTGCTATCTGAGGACTGTCCTGAGACCTGTCCCCGGGGGCCTAGGAAAATGTGCTTGTGTGCCAGGCACTGAGCCCACCCTTCCCTGGTGGGGCCAACCTGGCCCAGGTCTGGCCACCTGGATTCATCTCACTGAATCCATGAACAGATGAATGAACGGTGTCAGGCCTTTCACAGCCTCCTCTTGTCAGGGCAGAGATGCCTCCTCCCCGGTGTCCTGGCAGAGCCGATCTGGACCAGCAGGCAGTGCTGTGGGGCCGCAGGGGCGAGCAGCTGGCCGGCGGTCCCTCGTGGCTCTCTTGGAACACAGCTGCCTGAGCCCTGCCAAGCCGCCTGAGCCCTAGGGCTTGAGTTTGCTGCAGGGACAAGGTACAGCTTTTATCTTGAGGGAAGACCCCAAGAAAGGAAGGCAGGAAGAAGGAGGGAAAGGGAAAGGAGTTGGAAGAAATAAGGAGAGGCTGCGAGAGGGACCAGCATGAGATGAAAGTGCCCAGATGTTCAGGTCTGGCCTGATGTTCTTTATCTTAGGGGCCTGGGCTGCCAAGAGCCCTGGGAAAGAGCTGACTTTAGTCTTGAGCTGTAGATTTCAGTCCTTCCTTGTCTGGAAAAGCAAGCGGGCTGCTTTTCCAGACAAGGAAGGACAGAAAGGCGCGACACAGCAAACAAGTGCTAACAGTGCCAAAAATGGACCATCTTCCAAAAGTGGCTGATGGCAGAACTTTAGTTTTAGCTCTTTTTAAAGGGAAATCCTGGCCAATGAAGTTTTTCTGAAATGCTGGCTAGCATTTGTGCCTTTGCTCCTCTAAGCTGTGAGGCCTTACAGTATCTGGGGCCCTAGTCCTTGTCATCATATGTCCCTGATGGCTTATGCAGAGATGCCCTTCTGCTGCCTTTCTGTATCTCTCTCTCTGGGACATGGGAAATTTTAGATGGTATCTTTCCTCGTACTGGGGCTGTGAGGGACTCAGGACCCTGCCTCAGACATGCCATTCCTCCAAGATAAGGCTGCCCTGTTCTCACTGCTTTCCATGAATTAACTCACTTTGTCCCATCAACATGCCATGAGGTAGGGGCTATTGCCACCTTTACAGATGAGGAAAGGGAAGCACAAAGAGAAGAACTTGCCATACCTCCCCTCCTCTGGCCTCCCCACACCACAGAAGGGGTTGGGGGTGGGCAGCAAGCACTGGAGAGCCCCCCGCTGCAATCGTGCAGTCAGATTCAGACTTGAGAACTTTGTCTGAATCTGTCATCTCTGCTGAGAGCTTCAGAAGTCTGTTTTGGGTTTCCAGCTAAGCATGAGCTCTTTCCCCTTGTTCTCATGGCAGCGGAGGAGAGATCCAGGTTCCCCCACTATCTGAAAGTAGAGCGTTCCCGTAGACCCTTCTGTAACCCTACATGGTATAAAGCAAAGAAACAGCCACCACTCACTCACACGGGAACGTTTTTGAGCATCCCAAGACCCAAAATTCAGCGTATGCACAATGATCCATTCACCGTGACTGAAATGCTTAATTAAGTCTGGGTTTTATGCCCTTTGGAACACCCTTACGAGCTCTCCACTCTCTTGAGCATTTCTGCTACCTTCGGCACATCTTGCTAATGGTGCACAGCATAAATCAACGTAAAGCTCAGGTAGTTCTCGTCTCTGGTGGCTCACGCTGAGCCGCTGGGTGGAGCTCCCAGGGAGGGAGGTTGGCGGTGTGACTCTCGCTGCTCAGAGCGCACTGCAGAACGAACGCTGTATGTTATTTTCACTTTTCGCTTTTTTTTTTTCCCGTGAAAGTGAAACTCTGTCTTGGACGTCTTCCGGTTAGCGAAAATGGGTACGAATGTAGGTCTTTTGTAAGGCAAAGCAGTGAACTGTTGAGAAGCAGGAGGAGCTGTATGAGGGTAGCCTTGGGTCGGGGCAGGGCCATGGGATATAAGGTATAGAATTGTGGAGATATTTTAAAGCTCCCCTGTGTCTCCCCAACTCGAGTCAACCCACCCAATGAGCAATGGAGTATGCTCCCCTGTTCTTCCAAGTCCCACTTCCTTCATCTCACCAGTCTGGGGGCGTGGCTTGGGTAGCTCCCTGTGGCCGTGTGTGGACCCTCAGCGCCCTGACCTGGCCTCAGGGGCCCCCTGGCTTCCCTGCCCAGCAACCCCGTTACATTTGCGTGTGTGTCCCTCCCTTGCCCCTCTGCCTGGGCTTCACCAGCCTTCCAGGCCCTTTCTTCTCCACCAGCCTTTGCTGCATCCCTTGGCCCTACTCCCCTGACTTCTGGAGCTGGTTAAGGGTGGATGTAATCCTCTCTCTCAGGCAGGCCAGGAGCATGGCCTTGGCCAACAGACCGACTTACACCCTGTAGACTTGAGCGCGTCCCTTAGCTTCCTTGAGCTTAGCCTTTGTGATGGTTAATTTTATGTGTCAAGTTGACTGGGCTAAGGGATGCCCAGATGGCTGGTAAAATAATATTTCTGGCTATGTCTGTGAGGGTGTTTCCTGAAGAGATTAGCATTTGAAACGATAAAGACTTTTGCCCTTCCCTGAGTGGATGGGCATTTTCCAATCCATTGTTGGCCCCAATAGAACAAAAAGCAGAGGAAAGGTAAATTTTCTGCTTGAGCTGGACCACCCATCTTCTCCTGCCCTTGAACATCAGGGCTCTTGGCTCTTGGACCTTCAGACTTGGATGTGTTCTCATATACAGTTGGTTCTCCGTGTTCTCATATACAGTTGGTTCTCCCGGTTCTCAAGCCTTCAGGTTTGAACTGGAACTACATCGCCATTTTTCTGGGGTCTTGGCAGATCGTAAGATTTCTTGGCCTCTGTGATTGCATGAGCTGAAACCACATAATAAATCTCTCCCTGTTTATCTCTATATATTCTATCAGTTTTTATTCTCTGGAGAACCCTAATGCAGGTTTCTTCCCATGTAACATGGGGTTAATAATGTCTGCCTCACAGGGGCTTATTGTGAAGACTAAAGAAAAATGTGGAGTGCTTATTCCCCAGCCGTATCTCAGGAAGTGCTCTGTAAGTGGCACTGTAGGCTCACATTACCTTGGTTTGGCATTTTCTGTATGTGTCCTGTCGCCCCATTAAGACTGAGCTCCAAGAGGATGGGCATCGTGTGTTTTTCCTGTGTCCTCACAACCTGGCACATAGTTGATGGTTGATAAATGTCTGGGGGTCATGATGCCAGCTGCCTGAGGCGGCGAAAGCTTGGAAAGGCCCCGTGTTTCAGCCATTGTGACTCAACCTCTGATAGATTTTGGCAATATTTATTTAGTCATAAAAGGGAAAGATAGCCCTTTTCATCACTGGTTTTTAATAAGTTAGCTTTGGTCTTTCTGGCACCTCAGGCCATGAGAAACCCCATTGGCAGACGCCTGAGCTACTGTGATGTTGAATTGATAGTGCATTGGTGGGTAGGTATCAGTTCACCTCAGACCTCATAGGAAGCACTCCTGGTTGTGTTGGGAAATCTCTAAAATAGTTTTCTGAAGAAAGAGCATAGTTTTCAAAACCCCACTGGCTGATGTAAACCTGTGATGGTCTCAATGTAGCTGCCTCAGATACTGTTACAACTTACTGTGGATTTGACTTGTCAGGATGTTTACATGGCCCGCTCAAATTCCATTCGGTTTTTTATAAAACTTATTTAAAAATATGCATTGTCTCTTCTTAGACATTTCTCCGTATATTTGTCCTCTGGACAAATCTTTTTTCTTCAGTCAACTTTAAAGTTTATCTAAAAAATAAAGGCCCCTGTTCTCATAGACTGGTTAGGGCTTGGGGTACCATTTGTGAAGGGAAGAACTGGAGATTTTAGGAATTTTATTTACTTCAGGAGATATTTTCAACTTGAATGGCCCTTCCAGGCTCCATTAACATTCAAAGATATCTGTTTTGATCTTTGGTCTTGAGTGTAGGTTGCCTGGTTGAATCTACTTGTTTGTAGTAATTGAGTCACTTTGTTTAACTGCCTAACATAGAAGAATGGAACAAGATTTTGAGGTAATCCGAGTTTAGTTTTCCTAAAAGCTTGTTGGCACCATAATTCATCTCAGATGAAGTCCTCTTTGCAGCAAAATCTGCAGTGGCCACTCCTGGTCTGAGGAGTGGGAGTCTCAAAGGTGGCAGGGAGAAGCACCTCTTTTTCCTCAATATTGCCTCTTTCTCTTCCTCGTCTCTCTCCATTCCTTCCTGCAGTTTTCAGAAAACTTACTGAGGAATATTTTACAATTAGACCATAGAGTTAACCCATTTAAGTGCACAGTTTAATGAACTTTAGTAAGTTCATCCAGTTGAGTAAACCTTAGCATGAACCAGCTTTTGAATGCCTTCATCGCCCCCAAACTTGTCTTGAGCTGTCTGCAGTCAACCTCTGGTCCTCGTCCCAATGCCCTGCGACCGCTGATCCTTCTGTCTCTTTTCTAGAAATCTCATATAAATAGAATCATACAACATATAGTCTTTTGTGTTTGGCCTCTTTCACTTAGCATAGTGTTTTTGCATGTATCCATAGTTTGTTCCCTCCATCCTTTATTATTCTCTCTCTCTCTTTCTCTCTCTCTCTCTCTCTCTCTCACTCTCTCTCTCTCTCTCTCACACACACACACACACACACACACACACACACACAGTTTTATCACGAGACTTCTCTAACCTTTTTCATCCCAAGTTTGATCTGGTCTCTGGGCCCTAAGATGTAATAAGTAGAGACAAGTAGGTCCTAAGTGGATACCTGCAAGGGCAGCTGGCCATCCAGGTGTCCCGGCCCATGAGAGTCCAGAATGTGTCATCCCTTGTGATAATGATGGGGAGCAAGGAGAAGTGGAGGTGGGTGGGGGCTGTGAGATGTGCTTCCTCCTAAATGGAGTCCCTGAGCCTTTGTCCAGGGGAATTGAAATAAACAAAATGAAGCTGGGTGAATTAAGTCAGTTTACTGAATATATGGCTTAATTCCACTCACGGTGGAGTGAGGCCTGAACAGGCACCCTCAACAGAGGGACCCCAGGCCGCTGGGCCTGTCAGGACTGCTGGGTCCCCTGGGGCATCTGGGCTGAGAGGCAGCAGCAAGGCAGCCTTCCAGGGGCTCAGCAAGCCCAGGCTACTTGGCCTGTGCTGTCTGGGGCTGGGCTAGTCACTGTTGCTGTCCGTAGATGCTCAAGCCAGACCCCAAGAAGAGAGTGGCATAGGTGAAAGTGGTAACTGGACACGATGGTTTTAGTTTCAGTAAAGAGGAGGAGGAAGGCAGGGAGGCACATGGGGACATAGAAAGGGCAGCTGGGAGCGAGGTCTCCGCCGAGCTCCATGGCCAGCTCCCTTGCTAGATGACCCGGCTGTTGCTTTGATAAATGCTGCTTTCATTTCCGTCTCCCAACTCAGAATCTGGAAAGCAAAAAGATCTCTCAGTCTTAGAGCCATAGCTGACTGCGAGATCTGTCATGGAGGGGTGTGGCGTTGCTGCCCCTCCTGCCCCCTTGTCCCCCACCCCAGCCCCGGCGGCCAGCCACACACATGCTGCAGTGCCTGGAACGGTGTGGGGAACAGAGACCCACAGTCTGGAAATTCCCAGACTGCCCCACTAGGCTTCTAGCCAGGCCAGGGCAGCTAGACTCTAAGTCCCTCAACAAAAGCACCTTAGCCATCTCCACAACCCCGCATGGCCTGGTGCAGCAGATGTTTGCGGGATGAATAGCTGGAGGAGCCTCTCAGGGTAATGCCCCCACGTAAGCTCACTTCCTTAACTTGGGGAAGGGGGAGATGGATGTAGGTTTTAGGGAAGTTCTGGAAGCAGAGAGTCATGGGATAGGGAGGGAGAGGAAGGCGGAGAGGCAATGGGATGGCAGTGGGGTCCGAGTGAGGAGGTGGAATGGGGTTGGGGGAGCCCTTTTTATTCTCGGAGGAAACTCTTGTTTTCAGTATATTTCTTTTCCCATCGGCTTGAATTAGTGCCCCCTGACTATTTGGAAATGAATGATTTCTGACTGTTGAAGGGGGGCTTCTACTTCTGCCACAAGGAAGCCCCAGCCCCATGAGTGGCCCCGCCGTTCCCTCCCCCATCCTGTTCTCTCCCCCAAAGCTAAGGGTCTTGACTCATGCATATGGTGGTGGTGGGGGTGGGGGTGCTCTGGCCCTCATGCCTTCTCCTGTCCACACCTCTGTTGATGGCTGCAGGAGCATGCATGTTCCCCTCCCTGGCTGTGGACTTGGCTGTGGTGAGTTATTCGTGCCAGCTAGGAAGTGGTTGTCAGGGGAGCTGGGTCACAGAGTCATGTGATAGGTTGTCAGACCTGGGCACCCCCACCCAGGGACTCTCCCCAGCTGTCTTTACCTTGGTGCCACCTGTGGCATTTGTGTGTGGCCTGGCTTCTCAGGTGCAGGGGTAGGGGTGCCAGGTGAGAAGGCTGGCATGGGTACCATAGAGCCTCAAAGACATTGGCATCTCTTTGTGCCACCTGGTGGACCCTTATGTTTTGCTTTTTTGCCTCCCCATGTTTACTCGATCTGAGCTAGGGCAGCAGGTCACAGCTGTGACTCAGCTCTGGCAACCCATCTTAATCAAGTGCTGCCAACCAGGTGAGTCATGCCAGGATGCCGGGGACCAGAGAAGAGCATGGCCAGTGGGGAGGGTGGAAGGCATGTGGATCTGCCTCTGGCTGCGCCAGCTCTTTCTCGATCATGGCTCTGGCGGCAAGCTGGGCAAGGGCATGGGCAGAATCTGACCAGCATGCCAGGTCGGTCCCTATGTACAGGGCTCTTTTCCACCGCTGCTGTGCCAGGGCTGGGGGCAGGCAAAGAGGACATAGACCTATATTTCCAGGGGAGAGCTGGCTGCCCCCACATTGGGGCTGGGGCGGGGGAGTGGGTAGACCCTAGAGCTAGTCCCCGCTTACTGAAGAGAGATGGCAACTGATAGCTCTCCGAGCAACGCGGGAGGGCAGCATCGCAGCGCAGGACACTCGCAGAGTCTCCGTGGAGACTCCCTTTAAAGCACCACCCCAAGGATGCTCCTCTCCTGCCCTCCAGAAACGTCAGTCTCCCCTGCGGCCCGAGATTGGAGGCCTGGGAGTCCCTTCCCCACCCCACAAGTCCGGCCCCTAGGAGAAGGGCTCAGACCTGCTCAGCTCTCCCAGGACAGCAGGGCGGAGCAGCGGGTGCTGAGCACTAGGGGGCGCCCCCACCCAGCGGAACCCACGCGGGCGCGCAGAGCGGCAGGAGGTTTCCTCCAACCCGGGAGGGCCGCGGGCGCCTCCCGGGCGGGGGTTGGGGAGGGGGTCGGCCAGGCGCGGCGCGGAGACCCTGCCCCAGCCTCGGCTGGGAGTCCTCCCCGGCGCCCCAGCTCGGCTCCCTGGCGCGCCCTTTCCGGGGCAGGGGCTCGCGCCAAATGCCGCGATTGGGACCGGAGAGGCGAGGCGCAGAGGCGTTTTCCCCTAGAGGGGGTGTGTGCGCCCGCGACACAAAGGTCTTTTCTCCGCCGCGCAGCTCCCTTCCCGCTCGCTCCCTTCCCAGCTGCCGGAGGGTGGGGGGTGGCAGCAGCTCTGGGTCAGCCCAAGCGACAGTGCTGGGTGTTGGGGGCCGCTGCCCAGAGAGTGGCCCCCGGAGGACGAGAGGGGGCACTGGGCCCTCACCCGGCTCCGCTGGACACCCGCGGTCGCACCCGGGACTGGGATTCTTTGTGCATGGAGGGAATGACCCTCCCTGCGTCTCTGAAGATGCCTCCCCCCCGCCCCCAGTTCTGGGGACTGCGGGCCCGGAAGAGTAAACTGGGTTCTCTAGCGTCGTCATCTGGGCCCCGCCCTGTGCAGTTTTGAGCTGGTTCAGCTTCTCCAGGCAGGTCTATTGGAGTTCCCAAAAGCATCCCCCTCACTGGCTGCGTCGGGATCACCGGGGACTCACCCCCTTGGCCTGACTTGGAATCTCTGAGAGGCTCAGGAATCTACTTGGGGTAAGTCCCCAGGTGATTCTGGTGGCAAAGCCAGTGTGGGAATCGCTGTTCTAAACCTTTTAGAGCCGGCAGTTGTAACACTTCTCCTCTGGAAGAGCCTCTGGGGACCGAATTGTCCCTTCCCATTCCGTTCACTGTAACGTTCACTTTCCCTGCAGATGGAGAAGTTCTTTTCCTGGGTCTGACTGCAAGCGCTCCTGCTTTAATTTAGCACATACTCTTCACTGGGTTTTCTATGGGATAATGAACCTGTTTGAAGACAGGTTTGCCTCCTTCAAGGAGCCTTTCTCAGGAGACTTGTTTTCCTCGTTCAACCTCTGAATCCAGCAGGCAGACCTCCTGGATTGGGCCCCAAGGTGAGAAAAATTCAGTAAAGTCCCCAGCTTGTGAATGAATGTGGTCCCTTCCGGTAACGGCTAAAGGGCCGCCTTCCGGGGTTTGGAAAAGAACCTGAGAGGCTCCCCCAAGTACTGGAGGCTGGAGAATTCCAGCAAAAAGGAAAACCACCTGCCGCAAGTCATCCTAGGTCCGACAAAATCATCTTTGCTTTTGTCGGCCCTTTTCCTTGCTGTCAGGGTGAATCAAAATTCTTCTCTCCTCTGTGTCCAGTGTACTGGGACTCGCCTTCCTGATTGCTGCAGCTAGAGTGTCCCCAGCTTTGCGGGGTTATTTTTTGCCTCCAGGTGCTGGTCATTACTTCCTTCCACATATTAGGTTCGACACAGGGACAGAAAGAGAGTGAATTCGCAAACCCTCTCCCAATGGTAAGACTGACCCCCAAACCTACTTTCATTTTCTTCTGGTCTGGGTTGTGGGAAATTTCTTGACAACTATGAGAAAGAAGACAATGAAAAATGAATTGTTTTTCCAAAGCAGTTGTGAACAGATGTCTAATGCCCTAGTCTCAGGATTGTTCTAGAAATACCTTACACCACCTTAAAGGGGCAGGGGAAATGGGCGGAGGTGCCAAGGGCATGGTAATATTCGGTCTGCATTTGCGGGGCTGGCCACCTTGCTGGTTCAGGGCCTCTAAGTTCAGCAGTGAAAGCAGACTCGCTTCCTCTCCGCAATTGATCTGAATGGCAGAACCCCATTCTGATGGTCAGAATCGCAGGCCAGTGGGGGTGAAGGCCGTGCTAATTGTCCACTTGCCTCACCACTGGCTTTTAAACAATCACTTGATTCTCTGCCCGGCAGGAAGCAGCAGGCATATCGAGGCTCTGGGCTTCGTCTTTGTCCTGACTTTATGGCATTTTATGCCACAATAAGAAACACTGTGTACTCCGTGGGAGCCCATTGTGCCAGGCTGCTAGGATGTGGGCTCAGTGCTGCAGGCTGGTGCTCTAACCCCAGGAGAAGACGGGTTTTGTGATAGGCTGGCGGACAAAACAAGGGTTGCCAGACACTGCTACTGGGGCAGCTGCCTGGCCAGTGTGAAAGGAAGCTTTGGGCCCCTGGGCGTCTCCCACTTGCTGGCCAGAAAGAGGGCAGAGAAGGATGGCATTTTTTACACAACAGCAGTGCCATTTACTTGGTAAATTATATACATCAGGACTGTGCTAGCCATGGCCTCCATTTCTTGGGGCTGCTGACAGGAGTTCATCCCACCTCCACCTGGTGATCACATTGCTCTAAACCACCCTCTACCAGGAAAAAGCCCTCATGATGAGTGTGGGCCGAGCCTGCGTCTCTCATATTCTGGGTGGATTTGGTCCTTTGAGTTTGAGTTTCGTGGAAGTGGTGTGAATGGGGAGGGCCTGGAGAAGGATCGCCCGGCCTCACACATGAATGGATCAGGATCTAAAAGCTACTTCAAGACCCTACCCTGCTGCCCAGGCCAGCCACACTGCACTCCCTCTCCCTTCCCTCGCTAGTCTCTTACAGGTGAAGGTTTCCTGCAGGTGCAGGGTTACTGCAGCACACCTGGGGCAGGAGACAAAGGTGGCCTCACTCCAGGAGATCACGGCAATGATGGGGAAGGCTGGGGTCCCTCCGCCCTTTGCCTTTCAGCACACTGACAGGGATTCTCACTATTGTTTTACAGAGTTTAGGGAAATAGGCCCCTAAGTGGCGAGGGGAGCTGCCAAGGGCAGGCAGGGAGGGATATTCAGGGTCCAGGTACATTTCATTGGGGGGATGGTGAGCATGGTAGAGACAAGGCCTACAGCTATGAGGACGCCCAAGATAGGAGGTTTTAGGGGTGCAGGCCTTGAATAATGGAGTGCTCTGTGTGGGTGCTGAAAGGGAGAGAGGAGGCAAGTCCATTTAGCTTCATCTCACAGGCCACTCATGTGTCCCTATCAGATTAAAGGGACAGCCAAGTTAGGTCACGAGTCTCGTGGGGTCTCGTGTCCCCGGAGGGGCCCCTACCATGAGCACTAAAGCGAAAGAAGGTCGGCTTCCTGCTAGGTAGGCACTGCAGAGAGCACCGTTCAGTGCTTCCTTCAGCCCCTGCCTCACTCCAACCCACCAAGTCTGCCCTTCCCGTCTCTAGGGCTCCCCACGTGGCCTTCCCCAGTGATCCCATGAAGTGGGGATGAGAAGGGACTCGCAGCATCCAGACCTGCCTGACTCCAAGCACTCTCTACATGACAGCACCTCAGTTGTTCAAGCTCTGGGGAGGGGTGACCAGATTCTCAACTCTGCCCCTCACCCTGTACCATTGCAACTGCTACCCAGCTGGGGTTAGCTTCCTCCAGCCCACTCTCCAGTTATCTCAAAAAAATGCAAACCTCCTGGCATGCTAATCCCAGGCTAGAAAACCTTCACTGGCTTTTTAGAGCTGCACACAAACCCTTCAGAACCTGCTCCCCGCCTACACCTCTAGACTCACTTCCTGCCAGTCCCAGCCACACTCAACTCCTTGCCTTTCCCAAACATGCAAATCTTTTCCAGGTCTCTGAGTCTTTGTATTTCCTTCCACACGGAATTACTTCCCGCCAACCCCCACCCTCCACCACCTACCCTTGCCCATGTGTGCAAACATCACCTCTGCTGATCAGTTGACAAAAGTAATAATGGAAGCAGCTTTGCCAGTGGGCTCTCAAATCAGTGGGAAGACTAACGGCAAAAAGTACAACCTACTTGGATTAAAAGCAAGGCCTCGGAAACATGGACTTATATTCCTAAGACCCAGCCCAGAGTGTCCCAGAGGAGTGGAAAGGGGGCGAGGAGGGCTTTGTTTCTCCACAGCCGGCTCAGTCTTTTTTTCATAACACTAGGCACATTTTTGATACTCTTGGTTACCCATCTATTCTCCCTTTAGACTCTGAGGGCCTTATAGGCAAGAAATATCTTAATCATCTTTGTATTCCCAGAAATCTAGGTTAGAACCTGGCACATTGTAGGCACACAGAAAATCTTTGAATACATAAATATACCTTGAACTTGGGTGTTCCTTCACCTAGAATACCTTTCTCTGCACATATTTGTGCTATTGTTGTCTCCAAGACATGACTCAAGATTCATCTCCTGGAAGAAGCATGTTCTGGTTCATTAATTTATTGTTTGAATGGCAAAAGATTATTGAGCACTTACTATGTGCTAGGCATTTTCTAGGCACTGGAGGACTGTGGGGGTACAAAAGAGATAAGGGTTCCGTGCCCAAGTTGCCCCCAATGAAACACCCCATCCCCACCCCACAAGACCACATCTTTATCTGGCAGTCATTTAGCACTTGGAGAATCAGTCAATGCTCCTGGCATACATAGTGCTTAGGACGTGGTCAGCAGTCAGATACGATTCTCTGTGTGCCAGCATCCTGAGAGACAGGAGTGGAAGGCCTAGCTTTGCCTTCAAATAGCTCACAACCTCATTGGGAAGACAAATTGTTTGCTTATGGGATCATTGGAAACCCCAGGAAGCCCCAGCTAGGGAAGATCTTCAGTTGTCAATTACACACCTCCTGGGAATTCACTGGGGCCGTTGGTTCTCTTGACCAAGCATTACTTTCCAATTACTTTCTGGTTTATAGATATAATATTTCCTGGTCTTATGAATTCCAACTCGATTATAAGCTTCACAGAGGACTCGTGGCATCCTGTCTGGTAGCCACCCTCTCTGTTCTCATCTCAGGGCATGAAATGAATGAGTGAATAAATGATCATCGCCACTGACAGTCAGTCATTCATCACTGGACGCGTTAGTGAGGCACATCCTAGAGGCCTGTCATGAGTGAGCTCTCCAGTTCTGGTGGGTGAGGGAGCGGGAAGGAGGGCCGTCTCCTCACACAGTGCCTCTCTTTCGCTAAATGTTACCCACAGATTCTGATTAGTTCCTACAAGAAAATACTGAGATTCAGATGCAGAAGTGTGAATTTGACAAAAGCCCTTGCTTTCCTACGACTATCTGTGTACCTCTTCACCAGTTAGCTGTTTGCCCTGTATGCTCCTCCCACCCTGGTTCGCAGCTTGCCCCTGGCATCCCTTACTCCTTCTCTAGGGTAGTTTTACCAGCAGGTTCTCCAGAGGCAGTGCTTTAGAACCTTGGCTTTCACCCACTGGGTTGTGCTGTTTGTTGTCTTCTTGTGCTTTGTTGTTTTGGAGGCTAACTTTGCTGACACTGCGGCCATCTGTAACCTATATCAACCCCGGGTGCTTTGAAGTTCAATGCGCAATAAAAGTTCATTAAAAAGATGTGGAAGCATGGAAATGAGGTTACAGAAATGTTCACAAAGGATCATTTCCTGCTCCTTGTACTATTATTTTCCTTTTATTTATTTTCTTTTTAAAATGTATTTTTTTCCTGAGGAATTTATGTCACCATTAAAACTGCGGAAGAGTTAAAGGAAGGACAGGCCCAGGTCAAAAAGAGGGTGAGATTTCTGAGGAGATAGCTTGGCAAAGACCCAGCCTGTTTTCTTAATGGAGAGCTTTGGGTGAAGGGTGGGAGTGGGGGGAATTGAAGCCAGAAAAAAAAGAAGGGACACATCTAGAATTCTTATGACTAATGGTTTGAACCAGGCATTTTAAATAGGGACGGCTCCAAGCGGCTCACAAGGGCCTCAGTCATGCAAGGTCTGTGGGATGGGAGCAATACTCGGAATCCCTGGCTTCCAACCTCTGGACAGTGACTACGCTGGTAGGTGCCTCTCATCCACGTGAGGTAGAGGAGGAGACAAAGAGATAGAGAAGAAAGTGAAGAGAAAGAGAGGTACATGGCATAGGGTGGGAGTGTCACTGAGACTGCCCCGTGGCACCATGGGTGGCTTGTTCACTGCTACATCGGTGCACTCTCCAGTCATGACCTGAGATGAGCAGATGTCAAGTTCCAAGCCTCAAGGGGTGTTCTGAGAACCCAAACACTAAAAGTGTATCCGCTCTTTCCTGGGCCGGCCACAGAGAGGCATTTATTTAATCTTGAGGGAAGTTTGGGGCTCAGGGTTCTGACTTGACAATGACCAAGACGCTTCAGAGGTTGGTCCGTCCACCTCCCACATTCTGGTTGACTTGGCTAAGGCCAGGCTCCAGTTAGCAGCAGACCCAGACTTCTCCCTCCACACTATCGAGCCTCCCAGCAGAGGTCCCCAACCTTTCTGGCACTAGGGACAGGTGCTCCTATGAGAATCTAATGTCTGATGATGTGAGGTGGAGCTGAGGCAGTGATGCTAGTGCTGGGGAGCGGCTGCAAATACAGATGAAGCTTCGCTCGCCCATCTGCCACTCACCTCAGGCTCTGTGGCCCGGTTCCTAACAGGCCAAGAACCGGTACCAGTCTGTGGCCTGGGGGTTTGGGGACCCTTGTTCTAGAGGGCCCTTGGTTCTCTTATTAAGGGAAGGGCAGACACAGATGTATTTCTGGTAAATACATTGTCACTTCTCTAATGACAAATGGCGATACCATCAGCACTTTTATTTCTTGGCATAAGCTCTCACACACAGACAGTGGAATAACGTACCCTGGGATCCAAAGCAAAATAAACAGCTCTCCCATGGGAGAAGTCCCTGTTTTTCATGGGCCCTCCATGCTTGGGCAGTGGGCATGCCCCCACATAATGCACACCCAGCCCCGGGAGGCTCGCTGGCCTCTCTTTTGGGGAGAAAATATCTCTAGAGACTCACTCACCTATATGACCATGAATGACCATTGCATTACTACTCATGCTTAATAGTAAGCAATTATGTGATTATCACTTGCTTTTCAGCCGGAAGACCACTGTGCATATACTTAGCAGCCACTCTTAGTCCTAATAATGACAGTGCCATGTCCCACCAAGTGACCGTGAGGCTCTTAACAGATTTCACATCTAATAGCACTGCAAGGTTTCTGGGCCCGCGGCCGGAAGGTCCGGGTCAGAGTCAGACTTACCCTCTCTCTCACAGCCCGGTTGTAGTTGATTCTCATGAGTTCTGCAAACCTCTGCTCATAGAGGTGAAGCAGCAGCACCAGGTATAAGCCTGAATTCATCAGCTCATTTTGTGCCTAAATTTGGAAAAGAAAGTTCTTAAGTTCGTGCATAAAATATTCATGATCGAAATCATGGGGTGAAGGGTAACAAGGACAACAAGTGACGAGAACTGGGACAAGAGCCCGAGAGCAGAGGGCAGAGCGGAGGGGACCTGGGTGCAGGCTGGGTGGGGCCACATGGAAATTCTCTGCCGCTCAGGGGAGGATGCCCCAGGAAAGCGCTGTGCTCCAGGCTCAGTCCTATGCCATAAACATTCACTGAGAAGTTACACGTTAAAGCCTAGAGCTGGGTGTTGTGGGGAGCACCGGCAAAAGGTCTCAGCATCCTGCTGGGACCCCCTCATCTGATGGGGGAGCGAGAGCCACACTCATAAACAGCTCCAGTCCTGGGTAGGTACGTCAAGTGCTACAAAGGGCAGAAAGACACTGGCTGAGTATGACATCGGGCAAGGCTTCTTTGATGGTCCTTAAAGGATGGGAGGGACTTTGGTAAGTGGCCATGAGGGGTGTTAAAGGCCTTTCAGACAGAGACACGAAATGCCAGCAAAAGCATAGGGCTGGAGCCAGTGTGCGTGTATTGGACAAAATTCCCTTCTCACTGGTATGTCCGGAATATATGGGGAGGGTGTTTGTTTTGGATTAAAAAAAAAAAAAATGGGCTGAGGAGATGATGAGGTGGGACCGTATTAGGTAGAAGTGAGGAGCCTGAATGTTGGACTGTGTGTAATATGCAGCTACTGGCCTCTGAGCAGAGATTACTTGCATTTTAGCGAGGCAAAGTTTTCTGTGGGAGAACCTGGGACACAGATGCAGTGGGGGCATCTCCCTTTAAGAACAAACTTAGTAATAGTCTCATGTAAGGCCCCCGCCCAGGCTGGTCTATTACCATTTAATCCCCAGAGAGCGTATGACTGGCAGAGCCTCAGATGGCACCGTGAACCTCAGGGCCTTTGCTCCTGTTCTTCCTTGTTTGCTCTGATGGCTTGTTTTTGTGTCTCTGTTTTGAATGTCCCTCTCCCCGCTGTCTACCAGGCCACGTCCACAACTTCTTTTCCTGCTGTCACAACATCACTTCCTTGCAGAAGGCTTCCTAACAGTCATCCCAATCTTTCCTGTACTCCCTGACTATCCTAAGCATTTGCTTTTATTTTGTATGCTACATCTTTTGCTTGTTAGTGTTTCTGCCTTTTCTTGGTGGGTGGGTTGTATTTTATTTTCCCTCACTGGTGCTTAATCGTAGGGAGGTACGTGGGGAGGATCTGGGCGTCTGGCTGACCATGGCTCCTCTGTCCTCAGCTCCTTTGGAGGTCTGTGCTGCAAGGCCTCACCCTGTGGATGTTTCATTGACCTTCAATAAATTAGTGCCATTAGCAAGACTCCTCCCCTCTACCACTTTAATCCCCTGTCTGTCCTCATGCCACATCCCCAGGGATGGGGACCTTGGGAATGAGCCAGCCTGTGCTCAGGAAGGGGTGGGGGGGAAGGGACCAAGATCCCCGGCAGAGGGCACAGCCCTTTACATCACCCTTGGGAAACATCTGAACTGTGACAGTTTTCCCAGGGTAATTGAAGCTTGGACATGACACACAATGACCACCTCAGTGTCTCTTCCTTCCTCCCGCAGCAGTCCAAGCCACTTTACAGGCTCGTGTCCCTGTTCCCATTCCATCAAAGGCAGCTTCGGAAACTGGCACAGAACACACCCTTTCCAGGACCTAACAGCTGCCAGAAAAGGCGCCAAATTGAGCAAGGATGGATGTGCTCTTCCTTCTGAATCAGGGCCAACTATGCATCGTGGTGACCTCTGGCCCCAAGGTCACTGCTCAAGGCCTCCTCCCCCACCTCCCAACATACCCATCTTTAAAGGCTCTCATCAATTGTCCTTAGCAGTTAATATCCTATTTTTAGCTTTTAGTCATGTTTTCTGTGCTCTTCTGACCTTGGCCTGGAGGGGCAGAGAGGAAGTTGCTTGTTTTCACTTTTTTCTATTTTAACTGCCTCTTCCCACCTTCCCCTTGGGTTGGTGCCTCCTTTACGGTCTGTTTCGCAAGCCACCTCCTCCGGGAAGCCTTCCTAACCTACCCTTTAGCTCTTCCACACAAACCAAGCCTCTCCCCTGCTTGCTTTTCTCAGCTCTGGCTAACAACTCCTGCACCCTCTTCGCCAGTAAGCCTTTTATGCTCTGAGACTCTCAGATATATAATGGCAAATCAATCAGCTAGAAAATGGCTTGGAACTATCAGGTTTGTCAATGCATTCAGGGAAATCATTTACTTTTTATGACTCAATAAGGCCCAGAGGCATGCAGATGGGAAAATATCCGTTAATGTTTTCTGCAGATAATTTGAAAAGTCACTTCTAGCAGATTGTGTCTCTTCTCTGGCCTGTGGGAGGGAACCTGTCACACGGCATCATAAATCTTGCTGGCCATGCTCCTTTATGTGGCCCTTTGTAGAGCTTGTGATGCTTGACAAAGGGGCTGGGCCAGCCAATCAGAGCAGTTGATCCTTTATATTCTGAGCCACAAGTGGGAGGGATTAGTTATCAAAAAAGAGTTCCATGGTGTTTGTTCGGCAAGGGCAAAACAAGCTAGGTTTCGAGACATTATTTATTGGGCTACTCCTGACTCACCCCTCCCTGGCCCATTGCACTTTGATGCTCACATGCAGTGTAGGGAGGGGGTGCAGGAGCATGTGAAGCAGCGGACCAGAGCTCTGGAGCACTCAGCCCTCCTGCCAGATGTTTTTCTCTTTTCCTGTTCCTCCCACCCCCCAGCTCTTTTTGTTAATATTCATTTTGACCAAGAGGTTTGGTACCAATGGATAGTCTCTCGATTAATCCGCTCAGAGAAGCAGGCAGCCTGGCAGAATGTTCTTTGATCAAGTCTTCAAATATGTTCAAGAGATGCTCCCAAGTGTGAGGGTGATTAGGGGACTGCGTGTGTCCAAGGACATCTGCCCGTTGTCGAGATGGAGCGAGGCCAGGCCTGTGCTTCAGAGCAACGACAGCCAGAGCCCCGCTGGGCCCCTGCTGGGCTGTGGGGCTGGGACCACAAAGCGCATCTCCATCACCCAGTGGGTGTGGGCCCTGGAACGGGCAGCCTGGGGCCGCCGAGTGCTATGACTTTGAGCAAAGAGTCTTAATTGTATATGGCCAAAGTGACTCCGTTTATAAAAGGGGAGACGGCACCTCTGTTCTGCCTGTTTCCCTAAGGCATGATGGCGAAATGAGGAATGCTAGTGGACGTGGTATTTCGCAAAACAAAAACGTCCTATATTTTTGAGAGCTGAGAATTAAAGATAAAATTCTGGGCAAGGACTATATGTGCCCTGTTTGCTGCTGTGCTCCTAGTGCCTACCTAGCCCAGTGCCTGGTACACAGTGTGTGCTCCATAAACATGTTCAGATTCCAGAATGAGAAAAAAAATGCATAATTTTGGACCAGACAGTGGCCCATTCAGCCATGACCCTAGTGGCTTCAACTTTGACTTGCATCAGAATTATGGAGAGAAGCCTTTAAAACACAGTTGCTGGGCACCGCCTCCCCAACCTCTCCCAGCTTCTGGTTCAGTGAGTCTAGGGTGGGGCCCAAGAATGTGCATTTCTGACATGTTCCCAGGTGATGCTGATGCTACGGGCCTGGGGACCACCCATTTTTGAGAGCCGCTGCTCTAAGCGAGGCTCAACACGTGTTGGCCAATAAGCTGCATCTGGCCTGTGGACCTGCCCTGGCTGGAAGGAAGGAGAAATAAACATCTTCCGTCAGAGAGAGTGATCTCCAATTTGCCACAATCGCCACCAATCCCTGTCGGTGACACTTGGAGGATTCTGATCATCTGTTAACCAGCCTGGCCTCTACGGCATTTGAGCGTATGTACCATCTGTGATCTAAACGCTGCTTCAGCCCGTTTTCTCCTGGTCCCTTTTGGAGCCTAGAATGTTACATGGAACCCTACACATCACTACCCAGGAGTTGGTTCTTCTACTCAAAAACCGAGGGCCACGGGCAGAATCAAGCATGAGCCTACTTTCATGTTACGGCACACGTGGGAGGCAATGTGGGCTCTCCTGGCAGGTGGCACCACCCGAGGAAGGGCAGTGAATGCGCACAGCCTGTTGGGCTCAATTTTCAGGCATCTTTGAATAAGAAAAGAAGGGGAGCTGAACTACCAGGGGCCAGCATCCCAACAGTCCAGGTCCCGGGCCCCACAGCTGTGTTCGCCTCTTGGGGCCTCTCTCCAGACAGCCTAGAGGAGTTTCTAATCTAGCCTCTCAAAGCCTGGTTACAAGCCTTGACTCTACGGGGCCTCTGTGGGAAGAACCCAAAGTCTAGGAGCTGTGGGGACCATCGGATTTCAGTGTCCTGTTAGGGCCCATGGGCAGCAGTCACTCTGCCCCGACTCAGGTGCATTGAACCAAATCAGGGAAACATACCTTGACCTAAGCCCCTTCTCACCCTCAAGGACCCCTGACAGCACTGACTGGGCACCTAACGTGCATGACCCTGTCTGTGGTTGGACCCCAAGTGAGGTATCTGTCTCCAAGGTCTCGGATGTTGCCCTCAAAGGCACGTGGATGGAGGGCTCACTCTTTTTCCTTCCTAGTCTGAGACGTCTCTCTATGGGAAGGCCTTCTCTGGTCCTGAGAGCCAGCCAGACCCCTCTGCAGCTGTTCCCACAGCCGCCAGTGCATCCCTTGTTCTGGCTGGCCCTTCGGTTTTCCCCATTAAGGGTGGTGGCTGCGTTGGTCGTGGGCACCGTAGCATTCCCAGCCATGTTTGATGTATGGTAGGCACTCAGTAAGTGTTTTAAAAGTTCAACTTTTATGGTATGAGTATTTTGCCACACTTAACAAAAATTAATACCTGGTCCCATTCCAGAGCAGTTAAATCAGAATCTCTGAGGCATCAGAGAAAAAAAAAAGACATGTGGCTAAATGTTAATATAATTAAGGGACATTTTTGTGTTTCTATGATTTTTATAAATAAAGAAAAGCAAAATAAAAATCTCAATGGGAAAAATGAATGAGAAAATAAATTAGACAGTTGAGGCCGAACGAGAGCCACACGGAGCTAAAGCCTGTTCTAGGCGCCTTCCGGTTTGTCCCTTACATTGTATATGTCTGTATTTGGCACCGGCTACCCCATCTCCATAAAGGAGCCTGCTTTCCAGGAGCTAACAGCACTGTGAGCTGGCTCGGAGGGCACAGAGGCCCAGGCTGTAGGAGTCGGGGGTGGGGCTGGACCACAGAAGCGTAGGTGCCCACATGGACTCCAGGGCCAGGCCTAGGGGCCTCCCCAGGGAGCTTGGATTACCTCTTCCATGTCTTTGTGTTAAAGAACAGGTACTTCAGTCTTGATCCAGGCAGAATTCCCGAACTTGTCTGAGTCCTGCTTCCCTATGTCTCCAGTTGAACTCAGACGTTTAGCAAACAGACACCATTAAATTCACAACGGGCCATGGGAACCGTCAGAACCGCTGTAAAAGTGAGACCTCAACTGCTTTCCATCGGCAGATAACTAGAGCGTCTTGTTTCTCGGGACTGGCTCTCCCACCAGGGTGGGTCTGACAGTCTGGTCTCTACTTGTGATTATAATGAAGGGCATTTTCAAAAGGCTTGGGCCTGTTGAGCTCTTACTGAAACTAATTTCAACTCTTTTCTGCTTCCAAGTGGAGTAATTACCATGCTGGATAGTTTCCGTTTTCCCCTCCATCCTCTTCCCAGCCTGCTCTGTGGCCTCGAGGCTGATCTCAGTGGATTGCACTAACTAGGCTCCCTTGTCCCCTGGCTTCCCATTGGGTTTGGCCAGAGGGGGGCCCTGGCAGGAGGCCCTGGAAGGAGATGGGAGGCAGGGAGGGCAGAGAGGCTGGGTAATTATTGCCCTTGTTCCCTCTCTGCCGGGCAGTGGTGTGGCAGTGACTTTCCCTCTGCTGAAGGTCACAGGCTGTTGATGACTCTCTCCTATAGCCACAGCCCTCTTGATCTCAGTAACAGGCCCCTCTTGTCACGGGCAGTCTCAGATGCTTAGTCATTCCTTGTTGATTTCTTTCACTGCCCATAGTTTTTGCTCTTCATTCGGCTCTCATCGCTCACCCTCTTGTGAGTGTGCCATCATCTTTTTCCTGCCCAGACTCTGGCTGACACAATTACTTCCACAGTTCTTTTTAGAATGTGCTTGTAGCCAGTTATCCCAGCTGGCAGGATTCAGGGAGGCCAAGGATATGGGTGTGACCCCTGCGTGGGCCACTTGGCTGGCTTCGGGGATGGACTCTAGCTTGGTCCTGGTACACTTGGCTTTCTCCCTGGAGTGCCAAAGATGCCAGGTGTCTCTGTGGTTGTAACATGGTGGTTCTCACGGAGAGCCTGCTCAGCACAGGCACTGTATTAGGGGATGTACTTGGGACTTTTCCGACATCCCACCCTGCAAGGTCGAAATTATCATCTCCTGCTTCCTACAGATGAGATAAATGAGACCAGAGAGTTGGTGTAGTTTCCCCAAGCCACTTTGGGGAAGGGAACAGGCTTTAGGTTCACATCTGAGTCAAAGCTGGTGTGCTTTTTGGAGGGCTGGGCTGCCTCTGGCTTCATAAGTGCAAATGTTTTAGTGCAACTAGAAAAATTTGCTGTTAGCAAGTCTACAAACACCACCGATAAACTAGCAGTTTATGGTGGCCGCGGCAGCAGCTCGACAGAGGGAGAATGATGTGGAAATGCTTGGGCCAAAAGGGGTATTTACTGGACGAGGCATTCCCCTAGGCTGCCTGGTGTTTGTCGTGTCTGCAGACCATCCTGGTAGTATTCCAGATGTCCAGCCTTGTCTGGACACGTCCTCAGGAGGTCCGACAGGCTGTGCTTCCTGAAATAATCTGTTCTCCAAGATGACCACATGGAACCAGCCGCACCTCGGCTGACACCCTGACCTCAGGCACTCAGGGGGCCTGGTTCCTTTCACTATTTTAACTCCAGCATCCTCGGGGGTCAAGAATGTGAGTTGCTTCTGTTTATCGTCTCAGATCTCGGTGCCTGGGGCTTATGAGGCAGTCAAGAACCTCAAAATTCATGGACTCAAAATACTGAACTTATTTCTCAGGAAATTCTTTCTTCCTCCTGTCCATGTCCTGATGCCCGTTCTCTGCAATGTTGCTGTGGCATTATGTCTGTGATACCAAACGTACTAGTCGTGCTGTTCAAAGCCCCATTCTTATCAAGATTTTGTTCTTCGGTCTAGTGGCCTTAGGGTTTGTTTTTTTTAAAAAGTAATTCTAGAATCACCCAGACTCACATGTACCATTTCGACTCAGCTGTGCTATTTAAAAAAAAAAAAAAAAGGTCTGGATACAGGCTAACTATCTGAGAGCTGAAGTGACTTCTCTGAAGGGTGACATTTTAGTTGTTAACAATGATTTTATAGTTTTAAAATTACATGCTTTACAGTCATGATTAGTAATCATTTTTGCTTAATCACATTGTGAGAGAGGTCAGTCTTAAATTATAATGGTAATGTGGGCTGTTTTCTTTTGATAAATATTTATAGACTGCTTATTATGTGCAAGGCACCTTCTAGATCAGCACCACCCCATAGAAATATGATGTGAGCCACATATGCAAGCCACACATGTAATTTGAAAATTCCAAGTAGCCACGTTCAAGAAGTAAAAAAGAAAAACTGGTGAAGTTAATTTTAGCCATCTATTTTATTCAACTCAATATATCCAAAATATTATCACAACACATAAATTTATTTATGTGATACTTTACATTCTTTTGGTACTGAGTCTTTGCAATTTGGTGTGTATTTAACACATCTTGATTGGAAGTAGTGGCCTGTTCATTAGCCATATGTGGCTTGTGGCTTTCATCTTGGGCAGTGCAGTTCTAAATAGAGATTGTTTGCCTGAGAATTGGGCTATTAACTATTATCCTGGGCATAAATCACCTTCCCACCTAAGGTTAACTAACTCCTTTCGCTATATTAGAAACGCAATCCAAATACTGCAGGTGTTAAAAAGCACACAGTAGGTGCTTACTACATGTTTATCACCCTTGAGTTAAGCAGTTCCTTATTATCCCAGAATACTTGATCTATAAATTGTGGGCCACTTCCTTCGAGACCCCAATTTTTTTTTCTCTAAGTTAAACCATTTCAGCAAATTTGGGCTCAGAGCTTGCCAGGCTTTTCCTATTTCTGTGTGTCCAGTCAGCTACTGCAGTTTCCTACTTTTGTCCCTGACAGCAGCGGGCCCTCAACCCTGGGTGACCAAGACTTTCCAACCCTCCCATGGTCCAGTCTAGTAACAGATCTTCTCAAAGAGGTGAGCTAAATGGACACTCCCAACTCAATGCCTCACACGGGCCTTCTGCATTCCTTAGATCACCTCTAACCGATGTGAGCCTGTGGAGGCAGAGTGGGCGTGAGCATCTCTTACCCGGGACTGCTGGTGCTTCCTGTAGAACTCGGTCACGTTAAAATCATCCAGGTCGACCAGCAGGCCTTGTTTACACATCTCACAGGTCTTCACAGCGCCCAGATCTGCTCCTTTAATTAAAGAAGCCTTTGTTACATATGACCCCAAGTCTTCGTGTGTTGACTCTTGGGTCTTTTTTGTGTTGACATTTTGAGAGCAAACTTGTGTGTGTTATGAATTCTGAGTTTCAGTGACCTTCTTTTTTTTAAAGTAAGCCATCTTCTGTAGAAAATGACCTTGAATCTGAAATCAGAAAAATTTCCTTTGTAATCATTTTCATTGTTATGCAAGCTTCATGGAAGCAAAATTCCCATGACTTTTAAATTTTTAAATAATGGGTCTTGCTTTCAGTTTAAATATAAACATACTGGTTCATAAAGTTGGATTCGCTACATGGAGGTGGAGAGTCTATAGCACAGGTGTTTGCAAAAAAGGGTAAATATTGGGCCTCTGTTTTTCTTACAGACCTAACGCAGGTCCATGTGAATAAATTAGTGAGGACTAAATTAATGGCAAAAGCTATCCTCAAGCTAGGGCTTAAAAAAATCTGTCTTTAATCCCCCACAGGTGACTTCTCACCTGAGAAAGGTGAGGGAGCTGGGGGGCATGATGTGGGCACTAGCACGGCAGTCTCTGGGACCGGCGCCTGAGCCTGAGCTCAGCTGCATTTGGAAAAAGAAACGTGAGAAGACGTTTTCTGTTGCTGTGTGTGTGTGTGTGTGTGTGTGTGTGTGTGTGTGTGTGTTTAAATGTGACTTCTAGATCAGCATTTTCTTTCTTCTTTGCTTATCTTAGTCCTAATATAAAAATGGAAGATGCAGGCCTGTGGCTGTTCTGTCTGGGAAAAATTCTGCCACACGTTTGCCCCTCATATAGTTGTTGCATTTTGGCTAATGGCATGCTGGTGTGTATCTTATGCATTAGAAAATAGAGGACAAATTAGTTGCCTGCATTTATTTATTTGGTGAAGATAGGGTTTGTGTAGTCTTTGAGGCCAGTTCTACTTTTCCTGACTGGGGATATAGAAAGATAGTAAATGATAGAGAATTTCAAAGGACAAAGATGAACAGTAATCCCTTGTCTGCATTTTGTTGGCTTGATTTTTTCTAGATCATCGTTCTGTAATGTTTTAGGTTGCTGAGGGTCCCGTGTGTCTTTCCATCTAACTCCGCTCAACACACCCACAATACCATCGACATTGACACACATTTAGTAGCACATTCATCGCGATTTCATGAGTGATTTTTTTTTCTGCGCTAGATGTTTAATTGGCCCAAATTTCTAGTAAGATAAAACATTGTATGGCAGAGTCATGAGCTGCTAAAATCCACTTTCTCTTTGCTCTCTGAAGGACCGAGTCCACTGCATGCTACGTGGCGATGCATGCAAGCAGCGTGGGCAGTGGGCCTACTTTCCTTGTGCTCAGGAAGATGCACATAGGGTCAAAGGGCCTCGGGGAGGAGACGGTTAATGTGATCATCCCCTGTGCTCATTCCTCCCATTAAATGGTGTTCTCTCAATGGCGAGGGGGCACAGCCATACCCCATGGGGATGGGGTAAAGCTCATGGGTCTCACAGCCTGCCTGGAAGGTTGGCTGCCAGGGAGGAGAGACATAGGGCCTGGCTACGGGGTGAAAAGTTTCAGAGAGGTGTGCCTGAAAGACACAGTGACTGTTTTCTAACCCAGTTGTTCTTTGCATTAGTGTTCTATGTTTTTATTTTTATTTTTGGTTGTTGTTCAAATTGCTCTCATTCCTAAAACTGTGTTTTAAAGAAATCTCCTGTTCTCTGCCAAGAAAATTACAGCTAACCTATTATGAGACTGTATTTAGGTTACAACCTCCCGAGGGAGTTGAGATGGGGCTTCACACCCAGTTATAAAGAACTATTAAAGACGGAGCTGACAAAACTAGTTAGTACATGGAAATCCCTTTGTCCAATATGGTTCTAGAAAATTCGATCAGTGGTTCTTTCCTACCCCTACTGCAAAGAGGCAGCTTCGCTCAGCTTCTTCAGTGACACCTTCCCTCCCCCCGCAAATAAAAGGAAGCAGAACTTTTTTTGTTGGGCACTGACTAAGCTGGCATGGTGGCTGTCGTGGTGCTTGCTGAGGTTCCCTCCCTATTTCTAGTTCCCTCGCTGAGGGGAGAGAATCCCAGCATCTCTGCTCAGGCCTCAAGCAGGGCTAGAGTTCAATAGCTCAAGGTCCAGGATTCTTCTCTCAGACTTGAAAAAAGTTTTGTTTCCCTTCCATGATTCAAGGACGGCACTTAGCCCCGCCCTCCTTATCTGTCATATCTGTCGAGCTGCTGCTAGTGAGGGCATTGGCTCCTGGAGGGGAGGGAGGGGCTGTCCAGGCCGAGTTTCGCCCTGAGGAGCCTCCTATTATATTTGTTGCCAGTTTGCTGCTCTTCCTTCCTCACCTACCTGATGTTATTTTCACTTTCAGCCACTTTTTCAGGCACTCTTGATGGACAAACTTCAGGCTTCCCACACAGCCGCAAGGCTCCAGGAGGGGATTGGTTGGGGAACCCCCGGCTATCTGACAGATCCGACACATGTCTCCCTCCTCCTCGGAGTCTTCCTCTAGGAGACTAAATGGAAAACAAGCCCTTGTGAGCTGGAGTCGACACCTTTGCAATTTCCACAAATACTGGTTCCTAGAGTGTTAACGTAACAGGAGAAGGGGAAGGGAATAACATGCCCCCACACCCACCCCAGTGCCAGGGCTCCGGGCCCTCCCCCCACTGCTCCCTGTGACCCTACTGATGATTCCTTCAGGTGTGGCTACTGATGGTAGATGCACAAATTCTTGTCTCAGGCTCCCCTGCAGATGCTGACGTGGCATGCAGGCCAGGAGAACCAGCACTGGTACCCTGAGTCTAGAGGCATGGGACAGGGCTGCCAAGGGGAACTGTGGAAGGGGCGGGACCCCCTCTCCCTGCTGTGGCCACTGTGAGGAAGCTGGCGATGTGGCATGTTGGTGAGCAGACCTGGGTTTGAGGCTCGCCTCTATGGCTCGTGAGTTTGGAGACTTTGGACAAGCTTCCCAGGCCTCTGTTTCCTCATCCATAAAGCCATGGTGACAATGATACTACTACTGCTACCCTACTTCACAGGGTGATGGGCAGACCAGATGCGAGGCCGATGGTGAACCTGCTCTGTAAACTGTAAAATGCATCCAGTATTATAGGCAAAGTATTTGCACAGAGAGAACACTCAACAGATGTTGGTTGAGATGAATGGTGAACCAATGAACCTGGACATGAGCCCACCAATAACACGACACTTGCCCACAGATTATGTCAACATTCCAGAATCTGGATTTGGTTTGGTTTATAATTCTCTAGAGTATACATATGTCATATACTTATTTGTAGATATTAAAGTAACTAACTGAGGGAAAAAATTTTTTTAAAGAGTGTAAGTGGCATTGAGAAATGGGCTTGAAATATTAAAAGTAAGGCATATTATAAAATATAAGCCAACGCTCACTCAATATTGCATTTATCTGCAAAGATAAAAGACTGGAAACAGTTTTTTAACAGTGCTTATCTCTGGATTATAGGGTTATAGATGATTTTTCTTTTTAAGTTTATAGTTTTAATATTTCCTAAAATGAATATTTTTGAAATAAGAAAAGCGTAAGATTAATTACAGAAAAAAGAGAGCATCAGATAAACAAAGTACACAAATAATAGCTGTTTAATGCGTTACCGGGCCTAGAAGTAGGTGCATTATTAAGAAAAAAATTACTTTTAGTGCAAAGGCAGCACTTTGGGACTATGGACAGTCAGACTCCTGACAGGCGGGTCTGAAGCTGCATTTTTGGGTGGGGAAGAGTGGGCAGGATGCCTTTGGGCTTTTAACCAGGGCTTGGTCTTCTGGTAGCCTGTTTAATATAAGGAAAGAAAGGTAGGGCTAATTATAAAGTTGTTTCATTTCTGCAGTTGGATAGAAAGCATTTAGGAGTATGTGTGCATTCTATGTTTTATTTTTTCTCCTTTTTTTCTTTGCATTTCTAATCTATTGGCATGGAATTTCCCCACTTACAAGCGAATATCCGTAGGATAATTAACGGCCCAAATGAGCCATACTAACCTACACAAAGGGAGCTCCCATTCAAGGAATCGATTTCCAGATCTGTAAGCCAAGATCAGGGCGTGGTAACGCCTATCGTAAATGAAATGGTAGAATTCTGACAGGATATTTAATGATGGCTTTTAAAAGCATCAAATACCATAGTTGTGAAATATCCCAATATCACCTCATAAGAAATGAAAGATCAAAGAAAAGGGTAATTTTAAAAAGATCTTATTGCTCTCTCTCATGCATAAGACAGACAGAAAGTGGAAGCAGTGGTTACCCCAGCCCAGGCCTTCGGAGACCTGAGGTCATTATGGTAACCACTGGGGACGGCCTTTTAGTCTGGAAGATTTAAAATCTTGAACGGTTGGTTGGATTTGCACTAAGTCCCATGAGGGAGAGCTGGTGAACTTCAAGTGCCAAATGGCTCATTCTCTGGGGAGATAGCAACCTTTTCATTAAAAAAAAACAAAAAAACAAAAAAAGAGGAAAAACCTTGGTTCCTACTTGCCAGCAAGAAATGCTAGCCCTATGATGCGGTCAGAAAACCTTATATCCAGCAAACTTGCCTTTCTTAAAAGTTATGGTATTCACAGGAAAAACACTTTGGGGAGACTGAATACCAAACTTTTCTTTATAGATACATGTATTTCAAGAGCAACAAAATAAACGATTTTCTCAGTAGAAGCAGTCATTAACATGTCAAGAAAGGACCTGCCTACGATTTAAAATCCTCACGACCCTCTAATGAAAGCACTGCTTGTTTCAGCACTGGAGAAAAGCGAATAAATAATATATGCATTTACATAGAATTATGAAAATTCCTCACCTCTCTTGCAATTTCTTGAGCTTCTCGGGGTCTGCCTTGATTTTAATGGTCTCTTTTTCGTCTGTGAAACCAGAGATGGCCATTCTGTTCCCACTGCCATTGCGATACGGGAACTCAGACACGGCAAAGAAAGTGAAAGGAATATTTTCTTGCAGGGACCCGGGGACATGCAAGTGGCCTTGTAAGTTCGTTCTGGCTGGAGAGGAGCTGGGAGATTCCACCACGGGCACGCTGCTTTGAGGATTTAGCAAGACGTCTTCTGTACGGAAGGGATCCCCCTGCGACTGGCTGGTTAAAGTACTGGCTTCTGCTCTCCTGACGTCAAATTCCTGTGTGCTGTTTGCCGGAAGATAACTGTGGTGTTCAGCCCTGGCGATTGGGTTTCTATTTCTAATGGGGGACAGTGGTCGACGAACATTAAACCTTGCGTTACCGTCTAAATCTGAACTGTGAACTAAAGCAGATGCCATCGACAAGTCCACTGGAATGTCATCTCTCAGGTTGGAATGCACCAACGATTCAGGAGTGTGATAAGATGAGTTCACTGATGTTCTTGGAGCTGTTGGTCTACCAGAAAGGAAATAATCAAGAGAAGTACTAGAATCGTTCAAATAGGTTTGCCAGTCTCTCTCATAATCATGGGTACCAGGCTTATCATCCACAGAAGTACAATCACTGAATACATTCTCAGCGTCGAGGTCATCATCCAGAACAGGTTCGGTTTTGGTGTCCCATGAACAAAAGGTCTTTTTCTCATTTTCACTGTCACTGCTGTCATTCTCTTTAACAGAACCCCCATCAGGCAGTCTGTGGTCTTGGAACATCCTTTGCCCAACAGAAAGCTGCTTTGTCACTGGCTCCATCGCATTGCTTATTAGTGAGCCATGACTGCACTCGCTTCTTAAAGAATCAGCTCTGCACTTTTCAGGATTGTCTTCAAAATTTTTATGTTTGGCCTGAGTGGCTGATGTCCCAAGACATCGACTTCTCCTGCGACTGGAAGGAGAACGGGGTGTGTGCATACCGACCATCAGAAGTTCTTCCTCCATGTGGGTCTCCTCTTCAGTGTCATCATTTTCTCCTTCGGAGTTTAATGATAAAATGGAATAAAAATCTTCATCTCTGAACCTAAATGGCACCCTTTTCGACTCTTCCACAGTCGTGGTGGTGGCGAGTGGTGACCCCACGGACTTGCTCATCACCTGAGGGCTGTTGGTTCTGTGGAAGGCCTGGGATAATAGGGCTGGACGTGGCTCATTCTGCAAAAACCCACTCGGGTCTACCTTTTTGGCTCTCTCAGGGGTATTCTTGGTCATTGTCATGAGCTGCGAGGATGGGACTAAGTTTCTTCTCTCTCGTGTTGGCCTCTTCAGCTTAGTGTCACGTGCCCACATGGGGCCTTCTTGTTGAACTACTGGATCTGCATGAGAAAAGACAAATTTCATCATTCTACTGTAGGTGCACGTGGATGAAAGTCCTCTTCACACCAAGGGTGAGTCCCTTAAGGCAACAAACACATCTTAGAGAAGGAAATATGTGTGGTCGAAACGGCCAGAAGTACAAGGTAAGTGGCTTTGTTTTACTGCTTCTGAGTCCTCCCCTGTATGCTGGTTGAGCTCAGGCTGGTTCTGGGGAAATGGGGGATCCAGATCCTTTCTGTCGAAGCTTTGGGAAGGCTGTCCAGCCCCAGGTCAGTCAGGGCGGATTCTGAGCAAATCTCCCACATGATGGTTTCTCTTCCAGTGTCTACTGGAAGGGAAAACCAACATTCCAGGAATGACTTCTACAAAAGCACCAGTTCTTTCTCCTCTGAATTCATTCAACATAATTCACAATGTCCCTGCTTCACACACCAGCTTTATGAAATCTTAAGAAAAGTACAGTTTACCTTAGCACTTTGGGAGGAAATCTCTAGAATTTGGTGCCCAGTTAAACTGATGATCTGTGATTACATCTACTATTTGGTGCAAATAAAAATTGTAAGTCTCTCATGAAATCGTTATCTCCTTTTTGTCACTAGCCCCTACTCAGTTAGTAACCTCTGACTATGATATAATCTCCTCCACCCTGTGAGGATGTAAATCTAAAGTAGGAGGCGTTGTAGAGTGAGAAGGGAGAGGCAAAGGGTCCACGTGGGTAGGGATTTCTACTGGTGAACCCTGCGTTACACCTTAAGAAACTCGCTGGACTTCCAATTTCCTTGTGAAAATGAGAATCCATGTAATTCACCGCCATGTGTGTGTTGTTGAGGGTTTTTTACCCTCCTGACGTGGGGAGGACGCTGAAAGCACTTCCCTGATCCCATGTACCTTTGTTCCCGCCTGACATCAGCCTTCCCCGCCCCCTCCCCTCGCTGCTGCCTTGCAAGGTCTGATAAGGCACTGCTGTTCTTATCATTTGGGTTCTAAAGTAGGGTGGACAGGACCCTACAGGTTCGGGAAGGCCTGTATGATAACAGCTAAGGCGGGTGAAATGCAAATCCTCCAAGCCTCTGGTTCAGCCAAGGCCAAGTCAATAATGACTCACTTTAATTGAGGACTCCCAGGGGAGAAGCAGCTCGAGTCTCTAACGTCCTAATATTCCTCCTAATATTCCTTAAGCCTCTTACATTGTGAACTGCATGGGACACTCAGCGACTCAGTGTGAATCTTTACTCCCCGGCTTTTCTAGAATTGATTTACACTCTCCTATCAGGCCCTTCCTGGGTTTTATCAGCAATTCCAGGATGCTGTGAGCATCTGGCTATGGATGGATAGGAGTGGAGCTGGTGTGCCCACGCAGACTGGGCTGAGTGCTGGAAACCGAATCTTCTGGGCGTTCCCTGAACACACAGAACCTGCTAGATGGTGGCAACTGCTTGCTCTGCCCGCCTTGAGCCAATTTAGTTCGGCCTTTGGGAGACATCTAACGGGCAGAAGAATTAGCTAGGGCAGCTTCTGAAAAACAAACTGAAAACTCAACAGGAACCATAAGCTTATTTCACAGAAGCCACAGAACTGTCACCTGGTGACACTGACCTCTGGGCCAGGAGAAGTCACAGGCTAAGTGCTGCACTGCCCCTCCTGTGGATACTGAAACACCTCAGAGAATGCATCTCCACCCTTCCTTGTCACCATAACTACCTTTCTTTTCAAAAATTCAATCAGTGATCCCCTGGTGTGTGTGTGTGTGTGTGTGTGTGTGTGTGTGTGTGTATGTGTTTCCCCTAAAGGTGGCAGACTGTGCCATGCTATATTTATGCTATTTTAACCCTATTTCTTGCGTCTATCAAACGGGGAGCAGATTTTATAGCTCTAGGCCCGGGAATAAACACCCAGTTTGGAATGCCAGGGATATGCTATTCATAGAGCAGCCCCACAGATGCTGCAGACGCCTCGCCTCTCGGAGGCTCTGCATGGGCTCCAGCTGTGAATGGAGTGCCTGCCATTTCCAGCAGTTCAACGAGGAGCAAGTGAGTGTTCCAGCAACTGAGATGAAACCAGGAAAAGCATCCGTCCACCCCAAGACTATGCCATCCATGCCTTTGGTCTAGACCTTTTCCTGCACTTGGTCTAGACTTTTTCCTGCACTTGGCCAATAGATACCTACATTCTGACTGCCATATACTTTCCATTGTTTTCCTCTGGTTATAAAAGTAGTCGGCGTTCATTGTAGAAAATTTGGGAAAATACAGAAGATGAACAAAGAAATAACAAAACTCGAAAAGATGACCTCTGCTACTGTTCTGGAATTCAGTCAGTGCTTTTAGGTGGCCCTCCCATGTGCTGCTTTACTCCTGGCCCCGCAGCCTTTGTTACAATTTCTCCTGCCCTACCCGCCTGTTCCCCAAAGGCATTTGGGGCTCTCATCTAGAAATACTGTTTTAAGAAACAAAACGGAGATATTTGGGTGTATGCAATTTTTATGACCTGCTTTCTTTCCCTAAAACTTTTATTGTGAGCATTATCACCTGCCATTAATTATTCTTTAAGAATATGTTAATTATAGGACAAAGGTAAATTATATAAATGTATCATAATTTGTTTAACTTTGCTCCTATCGTTGGGTATGCAGTTGGTTTCGAGATTCTTGCTGCCACAAATTAGGCGGTGACGAATGTCCCTGCTCACATATCTCTGACTACCTGTCTTCTCAGAATAGATTCACAGGAAGTAAAATTGCAAAGTCAAAAGGTACAAACTTTCTAAAGACTTTGACACATGTTGCCAAATTCCAGTTTGTATCAAGTTACCATACAGGTAGGAAATGAAAGCATCTCTTTTAACCGAGTCACCAGCAATGCATGTCAAGGGCTTGACAGAGCATGTGACACAACAGTGCCCAGGAAATGTTAGTTATTAGTTTCACTACCAGCACTATTATTTTTAAAATTTTAGCCAATTTGGTAAGCCAGATTTATCTCATGTAAACTTACATTTATTCCTTAGTGAGGCTGAACTTTTAATGTGTAAGAAATATTTATTATGTTTATTAGCTACTGGTATCTAATGTTTATTAGCTACCTGTATCTCTTTTATGAAACTGTCTGCTATGCCTCTTTCCTATTTTTCCAGGAGGTATTCATGTTTTTCTTATTGCTTGTAAGAGCTTCCTATGTATTACCTCTTTGTTATATTTGCTTCAAATTTCTGATACAATTCAAACATCTGGCTCCTACTCCAGTTTATGCAAACCACTTTAGAATGTGAGAAAAAATTAAAGGGAGACTAGCAGGGAAATAATTAGAGGAAGATAAGGAGCCCTGAGTATAATAGAAAATTGGGACAAATTCTCAAGTGAATCTTGGAATAATGGAAGGTGTCTTCTGGGTGCAGGTGGGGGATGTATGAGCCTCAGGGGTCCAGGTGCGTTTCATACATGGGGAACTTCACCTTTCAAACAATATTCACAAGTTCATGGAGGGCCATTGGGAAGTGGCAGGAGAGAAACAATAGTTTCCTGTCCTTTATAGCCAGGTGCTGGTCAGAATATTATTTCCTTTACTTACGATAGCAATGCAATGGAATAGATTTTATTATCCTTATTTTAAGAGAACTGTAACCCACAGTGACTACTTGACCACTCAAGGCTCTGCTACTAGAAAGAAGCAAAGCTGGAATGAGAAGTGAGGTCTGCCATTACCAGCAGACCTAAGGTAGAGCTGAGGCAGTGATGCTAGTGCTGGGAAGTGGCTGCAAATACAGATGAAGCTTCCCTTGCTCGCCAGCCTGCCACTCACCTCCTGCTGGGCAGCCCAGTTCCTAACAGGCCAAGGACCAGTACTGGTCCACAGCCAGGGTTTGGGGACCTCCATCTTAGATCATTGGGGGCCTGGGGACACGTAGTTGATATAAGTTCACATACGCTCTAATTGTCCCTAATCCCAAGCCATCCAAATACTATCTTCTATATTTACATGTGTCCATCACAGTCTATGTCATATTTTAAAATAAGGGCTACTGTGTTCAGTGGGTAGTGAGGAAGTATGATGCTCAGTGGTTTCCTTAAAAAGAAGAATGGGTCCATGGCAAGGTTGGCTGTCACGTGTGGCTTTCCTGAGTCCCACGAGGGTCCCTTAGGTCCTGTCTTTCTGCCACCATGGGAGAGGGCAACATGGATAGCAGAGCAGCATGGCTTAGGCCCTTAGGATGAATGCTCAGAACTGAAAGAGGAGGTGTCCGTTAAACCGGCATTTTGAAATATAACATATTCATTTTGATGTTATTTGTTATACATTAAGACCTTGACCCCTTAGATCAGAGCAGAGACCTCTGTAGGAGGTGAGTAGTCCGCTACCCACAGACACCCATCCTCGTCTCCTGGGAGGTGGGTGAAACTTATGGCCAAGCAAGATATTCCCAGAGCAGCAGACTACTTCTCCAACCCCCCTACCTTCCCCCAAATCCCACCACCTACTATCCAAATGCCCTTTCTGGAAGCCTAATAGTGGGCACCCACACAAAACCACGCACAGTCACGCTTGTGGAATAATAACAGAGAAAAACAAAAAATAAACTCCTCCCTGCCCTGCCTTTCCCTGCCAGCCTCCCTTGGAGAAGGAAACTAGATCCAATGGTTTGTTTTTAAAACCTGTTAAGCTCCATTTTAAGGTACATTTTCCTTCACATAAAAGCACAAGGCTTTAAAAACCCTATAGAACTTATCAGGTTACAGCACAAGTCAGTTCTCCTCTCTGAGGACCAAGAAGCATGAACCACCGGTCCTTACCTGCTCCCCTGAGGGCCGGTGCCCTCACTGGCAGCTGCAATTTCTGTATGCTTCTGTCCCCAGACGCTCTTGGGCTCTGCACGTCTGAGCTAGACGCTCTTGGACTCTCCAGATCTGGGCTGACGGTCAGTCTCCCCAGGTTTGGCCTCCTCTTCCTTGACAAAATCTGTGGTGCCTGGGCTGCTGAAAGGTGCAAAATCTTTTCAATTAATTAATTTTTTACAAGAAAACATCTTCCGTAGGAGGAATACTCAAAGGGCCTGCAAAGGGGAAAGGCAATTAAGAAAATGGACTGAGGAGGTCAGAGAAGGTTTGGATTTGAAACTTGCGTGACCTTAAAGCCACGTGGGCCTGGGAAAATCACTTCACCTCTCAAAGCCTCAGTTTCCCCACCTGTTACATGGAAATAATAATACCTACTCTACAAGGCTGTTATAACTGTTAATGAGCCTGCAATGCAGAGTCTGTAGGGGCCTTTTGCTGAGAAGTTTCTAGCTTCCAACTCATTGATGTTGGGGTGGGCCTGCTGGTACCACTATCCAGAACCTTCTATAGTTGAAACACACAGAGGCCCTGCTCCTTACATGTCACCCAAGTTTGAATCACAGCCCGCATTTTCATATCCTCAAGTTGTTTATTAGCAGCTAACATGGCCTTCCAACAGGGTCCCAAGCGCCTGGGGACCATATACCTTTTTTCTTGCCTTTGCACTGCCCACCACTGTGATGGGGTGACACACTCACAGGAAATCAGTAGCTGGAGGGATAACATGGATTGAGTTCCCAATAGTTTTTTTTTTTAATTTACATTTTAAATGAGGTTACTTTTGGCATGAATAATCTCAGGTTCCTTCTTCACAGGTATTACACATCAGTGCACATAGTTTGGGGAAGAGTTTTGGTGTTTTCCATGCATCTCTACAAGTTCTTGAGTTCACAAGCAGTTAAAATTGCAAATATCTGGACTAAACCCTTCCAAGAGGATTTTCCTGGCTCATTCCCTTTTGGACAGTTCAGAGATTCCACAAATAGCCATAGCCAGCAGGCAGCAGGGGTAGAGCTGGGAAGGGTCCCTGAGTTGTGTGTGAGAGAGCAATCCTGGCATGTGAAGACAATTGGATTTATGGTCCAGAGTGTAAGCTGTGGTTGAGTGAATAGTTTTCATCCAGATTCAGGAAAGGAATGAAGCCTAGTTTCATGGAACGACTAGATAGATACTACCTCCTTTCCCTGACAGGGCCCAGGAAGGGGAAGGCAGAGGGTGCTGTGCCCCAAGAAAGAGAACTTACTAGAAGAAGGGAGCTGATGGTGGTGTCGGTTCCGGCTTAGGGCAAGTTGTTGGAGCCTAGGGAAGCTGTGGACATGACCAGGAAGGAGAGGAGAGTTCTCTAGAAAACAAGAATACAGTCTTTGGAGGGTGGAGGGTGGTGATTAAACACGGTTTCACTGACCAAGAGGAGGAGAGCGAGAGGAGGAGGGTGAGAGGAGGAGGGTGAGAGAGAGGGATCAGGTTTTACACCAGGGGGCTGCTTTCCTCCAGTTCCCCGGCTTCTCTTTGAGGCCTCCTCCCTCTCCAGCTCTCAGAAGTCAACAACTGCCTCCTGCCTCTCACCTGACTGACAGGGGAGGAAGCATCAGGATTCTTATTTGTCAAGGAAGAAACAGAGGGCAGACCAAGGAAGGGGCAGGCTTGGGGCTCAGGCCCTGTCCCGTGCATATTTGAGACCTGGCCCAAAGGTCTTTTTGGGCCAGGTCTCAAATAAGCATTTCACTTTGATTCCTAGCGGGAATCCCAACAGAATATTCCAATGTCCTTCACACCCCAGGCATCATAACAGTCACAAGGCCCACAGCCCCCCGACTCCCCATTCCGTTCATACCCTGCACACCCTCAGGGGGAGTGATCCTCCCTCTCAGAGGGCCTGCCAGCCATTAGGTCCTTCCAGGTCTGTTTTCCGTATTAGGTCCCCCTTGTCTGCTCTGATTTCACTGTGGCCAGAATTGACACAGTCCTTATGACCTTTAGCATAGAAATCTTCTGCAACCGCCTAATGCATGTGTCTTTTCCAGCGGGACTGTAAGCTCCTTAGATGAGGACCCTGTCTTAGCCGGCCCGTGTGTTGCCTCGCTTTCTCCTGCAGAAAAATAATGCTCACCTAGTAACATCTGCAGGGCTCGAGAAGAGGCATTCAGCTAAAACTATGGGAAATTTTAAAAGTAGAACAATTTTTTTTTTCTTGTGCAAAACACCCAAGATGGTTGAAGGTAGCAGGCTGTTTTGTTATTCAGAAAAAGTGCTTTCTTCAAAGCATCAGCTCTCTTAAATGATTACCAAAATGCTTTCCATGACCATGTCTGCTCTAATCAAGCTTTCAGCAAACTAATTAAGCTGAATGACTAGAGATTGTTTGGCAATGAAGAAGCCACTGCTGGTAGTGCAGGTGGGATCTTCTTACCTTTGGCAATTTAAACTTCAGGATCGGCAACTGTACAATGGGAATATTCCTATCTTGCTGAGTTGGCGTAGTTTAGCAATAATGCATGTAGATGGTCTAACTTGGTGTCTGGTACATACTAACTGCTAAAAGTAGTAGCTGCCACTTCTACTATAAATTGTAATAAAAAATACTACTAAAAATTGGAAGGCTGAAGCCACTCCCATGAGATACTTATTGTTATGCAAGCTTCATAGGTTGAGAATAACTCATTCGGCAGCCTTGTTCCTGACTCCCTCTATCCTTTTACAAAATCCAAAAGGTAAATAGCAACTCTCTTTTCATTATAATTTGTTCAACAAATTGCTGTGTGTCTCGGCTATGCCATATTTTGAGGGTTCACCAAGATGAGCAAGACACTTTGATCATGACCTTAAAGGTTATAATCTAATTTGGCTGCAGCATTGACTTCTTCCCCGTGAAAACTTTTAGGTCCTATGGAAAGCTAACTCTCGTGAAAGAGTCTTCCCTCTCCACCTGCGACTGCAGTTGTAACGAGGTGACTTAGACCCCACAGTTTGTATGTACCAGGACTCCAGTTCCCGATCACCTCAGGACACATTCCCAAAAGTGAACAAATGGCAGACGCTTGGGGCTTTTCTAGGATCGCCTTCACGGTGGCATGCGACATATAGTAATTTGCAGGAAGACCAAGTCGCATTGACACCGAAGATGAAGTATCACTCCCTCTGCAGGTGGCAGGACGGGCCCCTCACCTTAGAGAAAAGGGAGGGCACTGTGTTCAGGAGATTTGTCGCCAGGCAACTCACCATCCTAGAGTTTGTTAATGAATCTTAGGAAGACTGTGGTTTGCTTTGGACACCACGAAAAACCCATACTTTGTTCTAGCATCTGAGCAAGGCGACGCCTCAGTTCTTTTGATAATGCTGGGACCCTGTAATTATTGACTAAATAGTTCTTAATTTAGCCAGGAAAGTTAATAAAGGCAGGAATCTCATATTTATACAAGCTCTTGATGACTATGAAAGTCCATTTAATGGTACATATTAATTCCATGCCGCGGATAACTGTTCGGTTCCTCACGTCACTTGTCATACACAGATATGGTTCTCGATAGACACAGAGCATGAAAAATGCCGTTTCCTGACCCCTTTCCCCCTGCCCCTCACTACCTTGACTCAGACACCTGGTACCCAGCAGGTGCCAAGATTCTGTCTGAGAGACGCCTTAAAGTTTTATTGCTCCCTTTAATTTAGATCGTGGGAAGAATTACAGCTTAATCGCCAGTGCTGGTGCTGTCTTGGTGTAACGGGCAGCTTTCTGTACCATCGCAAATAACAGGCCTGTCTGTCTCCCTGTGTGAGAGCGCTGGAAGTGTGTGCTGTCTCGCATACCCAGAGGGGATCTTAATTAAAGCTTAATGACGTACCATAAAGATGTTTTATTTTGGACCCCAGGAGGTGGGATTTTTTGATTTGGTGAAATGTAGCACCTAATAAGTAGGCGGGGAAGGGAATGAAAACAGCGACTGAGCTCTCAATTTGTCCCCGCTCAGTGTGGTTCTGGATGGGCTTGCCGTTCCAGCCCGCGCTTTCCCCAGGCCCTGCCCCTGCGCCCCCTCTCGGGGCCGCCTGGGGGCACGGGCATTCACACGGCCCACGCGAGAGCCTGATCGGTTTCTGGTGGTGGCGCTCCAGAGTGTGCCAGACACAGGAGTGAAGAAATCAAATGAGTCTCTCGAGAGAGGATGGGATTTTATTGGTGGCTCACTCCTCGGCACTAGAAGCGAGCTGAGTGACGTGGCGGCAGCTCTCTCATCTTCCTGCTCCCCTGCACACCACACCGCCTGGTGTTGGATGGTCATGGCATTGCCCTTTGGGCCTCCTCCCATGCGCCTGCCTTCTGGGAGCCTGATGTCCCCCTCTCCCTGACTCTACGGTGCTGTGTGCCTTGCCGAGGGCGACTTACCACATGAGGTAAATTTTACTGGGCCGTCTGGGGCCAGGCAGGCACAGCACAGGGGTCTCTGCCGGGGTGGGGCAGGAGACTGGGAAATAGCACAGGGCAGCTGGAGACTGGGGCCCTGGGCCCGGGGAGGAGGAAGTCGGGCTCACGAAGGAGGGAAAGCGAACTGGAGGGAGTTGGGTGGGACGGTCCTGGGCCACTGAGGAGGCAGGTGGCACTAGTGGCAGGACGAGGCAGCAGTAACTGGTATTGGGCTGCAGGACGGGAGAGAAAGCAAAGACGGAGCAGTAAGGGGAATATTCAACACAGAACAGGGGGTGCTCGCTGCTGTCACCTGCACAAAAGAAAAAGAGCAGTAAGGAAGCAGCACTCACAGTGGGGAAGGACATAAAAAAGTCTGCGAAGGGATCGAAATTCAAAACCTGTTCTTCGGGGGGTGGCGTCTCCAGGTGTCATGGGGCAGGAGGCACCTAGCGGGGATCTCAAGGTCACTGAAGAGTTAACCAGGGCAACGGCATCAGCCATCACACCCTTTTCCAGCCAATAGTCTCTGGAGTCCTTGACAGATGCAGGAAAGTTATCTCCCCACCAAGTTCCCATGTGGAAGCTCTCGGTCCCTTCTCCGCTCCCACAGCCGGTCTAATTAGCTGTGCTGGCAGCAGCATATGGTGGCCGGCGGGGGTCTCACTTAGGTAAGGCCTCCCCCGCCCCAGTCCTCCAGCTGCACCCGGCTGGAGGTGGTGGTCATGCCTTAGTCTGGCCTTTCTGCTGCAGACGGGAAGCTTGAGAAAAGCGAAAGAAGCAGAGAGATCCTGGCGGGATTATGGGAAGGGAAAGGGACCAAGTGGGGAAAGCAGGTGGACGAGGGAGGTGTCCAAGTGAAGTTAATGATTTGTTCACTAACCTCTCACTCAACCTGCCAACCCTGCTGGAGGCAGAATATGGGGCGCCTGACGGAGAAGTCACGATCAGAGAGGCTCCCCCCCCCACCATGTATGACAAATCTCTCAGCTCTGCCACTAACCAGCTGGGTCACCTTGGATCAACTGCTTCTCTTCCCCAAACCTGTTTCCTCATCCGCAAAATGAGATAAAAATGTTCTCTCTAGCCTTGCTCCTCCAGTGAGTGGTCCCTTGGATCAGCAGCACTGACATCACCTGGGAGCTTCTGAGAAACTCAGAAAGTCAGCCCGCCCAAACCTACCAAATCAGAACCTGCAGTTTATCAAGGTCCCCGGGTGTTTCTCATGAACTTTAAAGCCTGAGAAGCAAGGCTCTGAGACAGGGCCCAAACCTCTGTGACGAGAATCACCTGCAGTGCGCGTTAAAAGCTGTTGTGCAGGTGCCGGAGTGGTGATTCTGATGCTCTGGGTCGGGAACTGGAAACGAGGCATGGATATTTGAATTAAGCATCTTCCCGGCGATTCTTCTCATGGGAGAAGTTTAGGAAATGCTGCGGCTAAAATCAGTTCCAACTCTAAAAGGCCATCGTTTTTGACCATCCAGTTGAGAACCACTAAAAGCGTATCTCGCTTTACCACGGGATCTGCAGTATTGTACTTCCCAGGTGGGAGCTGGGACTCTCCACCCGCAGAAACATTACCACTCGTTTTGTTGCGATAATCGCTTTCTTCCGAAGATCTGCAGCTGACCAGCAACATCTCTGAGAAATGCCTGTGCCTGTAACGGAGAGGTCTCAGTCCTTATTTACGTGAGTCTTCTGTAGAATCTGACGCTTTAATCCACTCCTTCCTTCCCAGATGCCTCCTTCCGCTCCTGCGGTGGTTCCTACTTCTTGAATCATTTCTCTGTAGTTGTTTTCTCCCATTCTTTCCTTAACTCTTCTTATCATATCTCTTCGTACTCCATCCACCCTCACAGGGGAGATACTCTCAGTCTTCGGCTGCCTCTTGCTCCCTGCAGGCCCTTGGATTCCTACTGGCAGCCGGAGACCTCAGACTGGGTGCCTGGGTGCGTCCTGCCGTTTCCTCCTGCCCCTCCTGCCCGCCCCTCAGAGGCAACACCCAGGAATAGAGCCCACCTTTTCTCACTTTTTCAGCCTTGGCAAAGGCAACCGCCATTGGCCTAGTTTTCTGGGCCAGAACTCCGAGTTCTCTTTAATTCCTCCTTTTTCCTTATTCCCACACCCAACAGTCCCCAAGTCCCTCCAGGCTTTCTTCCTTCAGCATCCCTCAAGCCCAGCCCTTCCTTATCTAGTCAGCTTTTGCTCCAGGTCAAGCCCTCCTCACTTCTCTCCGGGTCCATGGCAACTACTGCTTGTCTGGCCTGCTGGCCTGTGTCTGACGCCCTAACCTTCCCAGCCAGGGCCCTTTTATGTGCTCCAGCCAGAGCCAGCTTTTAAAATACTGATCTTCAGGTGGGTACTTGATTTATGGGGGGGATCACTTCGTAAGTTATACAAATGTCTAATCACTCTGTTGCACATCTGAAACCAATATATATATTATTGAATGTCAATTGTAATTGAAAAAAATTTTTTTAAAATAAATAAAATGCCGATCTAAGTGCATCACTTCCTGCTTAGCCCCCTGCCCCTGGCTGATGCTCCATCCTCTTCAGCATCACGTTCAAGGCCCTTGAGGACCTGGTCCTTGCCTGCCTAGGGTGTCAACTTTACACTCTACACTTCCTGATTTGTAGCCTGACCCTAAACCAGAGCTTCTCAAACTTGTTAAAGGCAGGTCTGTGCAGAGATCTTGTTCAAGGCGGGTTCTGATTCAGGAAGTCCGGGTTGGGACGTGAGGTTCCGCTTTTCTAACAAGGTCTCAGGTGACGCCTCTGCTTATAGTCTGGGGACACTCGGAGACACAAGGCCCTAGACAATTTGTAGTTCTTCAACATCTCACTGTCAGTCTCTCACTCCCCTCTTATTCTCTCCTCTACGTCTTTACACACTTAGCACATCCTGCTGGGCACGTCTTTCTTGCCTCTGCCACTGTTTAAACTCCCTGTCCTTTGGGATTTTCATCCTGCTCACCCCTCCCCACGCTCTAAGATCTTACTTTGGTCGGGGCTTGCTCACCCCGCCCACTAGGCTGTGAGCCCCTGGAGGGCAGGTCCTGTGTGTTTTATTTCTGTATTTTCGGGACCCATGCAGTGGCTGGCAGGTAAGCATGCAGTAAACAAATGCTGCAGTGCTCAGCGGGTGACGGGTGAGAAAACCCACACACCCCGGTGTCATGCACCCTGGCAGTGTGGGGGCAATTGAATGTATTAGCTAGTGTTCCACAGACACTGGATAAATGGATGTCTTGACTGCTAATCAAATAGTTAAACTATTTTATAATCAAGTTATAACCTTTCTTACATCCTAAACTCTTATAAAGATGCTAACCTGAGAGCAGCCTATGGTGTTGGGAGCAGGCTTCGCAAACAGAGGGAGGACTGGGGATTAACCTTTACCTAAGGCCTCGTCTAGGCCCAGGATTTTAGTCCTCCTGTCTACCTGGTGAGGCAGGTAAGAACTCCATTTTGCTGATGAGGAAACTGAGTTTGGAGAAGTTGCCAGTTCACATTTATAGGGCTATAAAGTGGTAGATGAGGATTCTGAGTCGGGACTTCAAATTCTGGGCTCTGTGACATCTCTGAACCCCTGCCTTGGACGTATTATCACAGAGGAACAGAGGTTTATGGTTATCTGTACAGAATGGGAGCATTTACTTATGTTGGTTGTTTTCTAACTTGGGCAGATGGCTTGGAAAGTTGTTGGACACCAGAGGACTTGCCTGGAAACCTATTAATCTTGGCCTTTCAGAAAAAAATCATCAGAATTTACATGCAAGGTGAGTTATGAAGATTTGGGCTCTGCCTCAAATTTCTCTTCCAAGATGCTCTTCAAATAAATATTTCCCAATTCAAAGAGACCACAGTTATTTTAGATGTTTATCTTTATAGAGCTGAATTCACTGCTTTTCCTTGGTTATATAAGAACATGTCTTCACGATAAGCCACTATTAGGCTGAATAGGTTTTGCTGCTCTTACAAATCTGAGTGTGGTAATGACTAACATCGGACTCGATAATAAGTGGGGATAATTTCAGAATGCTTGGCTTTGTTTTAAAGGGCAAGATTTTGGAAGCAGGCTAACAGGCCTCCATCCAGATCCATTTTCCTGGCATATAACTAGGAGGCTATGCTCGACCTCTAGGTGAGAGGAGAGGGCCGGAGGGGCACCTTTGCTCCCCACATGCCTGGCACTGGGTAGAGCACGGTTTAGGACCCCAGGGCCAGAACCCCACAGCACAGTGGCCTTTGGATGCCTCTCCCTGTCCTGGGAAAGGAGAGGTGGCTCCTTTTCAGCTCAGGCTGGGGCTGGGTGGGGTCGGGAAACAGGAAGGAGTCCAGGAGGGCTGGAGGCCACCATGGCTCCCTGTGCTGCCCTGTCCCCCTGTACTTGTCGGGCCTGCTGACTGCTCTGCTTCTCACTGATCCATCCAGAATTCTGAAATAAGAATACATTACTCTGCTAGGCTTATTTCTCACCCTGTATCAGCATTCACCTTAATCACGAAATAGGATTTCTTCTTCAGTTTCACATCAGACCCAGTCGGGTCTTGACTCTGCCTGGATTTTCCATGTCTTTTTGGTGATAAAGCAAATCTCTGGCTTGGTAAATGCTTTCTGATTAATCATCTTTTTTTTTTTTTTCCATTTGGTGTTTTGCTTTGGAAATTCAGGGTATAGTAAAAGCGTCTGCCTGCATTTGTTAGGATTTTAAAAATGTAACTCTGATTTTTTGGCAAAGGGAACAAAGACTAGGGGGAGAGGGACAACATTAAGACAACATAATTTTCTAGTTCGTTCTCCCTAATAAATGCAGCTCTCATGTGCTAGACTCATGACACTATGACGTATCAAGGGCTTGTGATGGCGGGCAGCCTTCTAATCACTGAACATATGTTTTTATCATTGAATTTTCACAGCAATCCTAGCAGGTAGGATCTGTTTTGATCCCCCCCCTGCCCACCCATTTTACAGATGAGGAAACTGAGGCATAGAGAAGTTACTTGTCCATAGGTACATAGCAAATTAGAAATGAGGCCCACGTGCTAATGCAAGCATTCTGACGTCAAAGCTCTTGCATGCCCCAAATCCACACACCCCACTGCATGGAGAGAGAGCAAGGGAAAGCACAAGCCAACTCGTTTAGAAACAGTTCCATGGAATGTACGACCATTTAAATGCCTGAATTCCTTCTCACAGAGTGTGAAGAACCAAGAAAATCTGATGCCTTTTCGGTTATTAATCTACGTGTAGAAGGCACTGATGGTTTCTATATTGTAAATACTCATTTTAAGGGGTTCTAGGTGGCAGTTCACATATAAGGAGACACTCTTTTATGACATGGATTATTGTTATGTAGACTTGCATGTAAGTCAAGCTGCTTTCCCAAGCTATGTTAATTCAGTAAAAGTCTGGTGTAACACTGTATGGAAGGTTAACCAATTGGGCAGATGTTGCAAAGGGATTTCACTGTGTTTGATCCTTCAGTTTTGCACAGAATCTGAGGTCTGACATGGAAAGAAGTTTGGGGACTCACTGCCAACTTTGGATTGCTCCCAAAACGCTTTTGGAAAACCTTTCTCCACACGGGTGAAGAAAAGCAGGAAACCATAAAGTTACCTGGTGAATTGGATCAGCGTGTCCAGATAATTCAGGTCCCCAATTCTCTTTTTCTATAATAGCAGGGTATTTATCTGAATTTTCTCAGTTGTCACCACCAGTCAACTGGACTTCTCCTGAAGAGACTCACCATGTCTCTAGGCTCTCATTTTGCTATGCCAATCAAGGAACTCTGAGGAGGAGTCTACACACGTCAGTCAAATGAATCTTAATACACCAAGGCTTTGCATTTAGCCGACTTCCACAGCCCAGTTTGCCTCACAATAGACTTGGCTTCTATGGCAACTGATGTCAATCACCTGGATTGCTACACTTGCTGGACAGCCGGGCCACGGTTCAGCTCACAGCTGCATGGGTCTTGGACAGGTTTGGGGCCATAATGTGATGAGAAAGCTGATGGGTTTTAAAGGCTTTCAATACAAATAATATTCCTCGTTTGATGAAATAGAGATCTTCCTGCCAACTTGCTCTCTCTCTCCTAAACCTTGGTGTTTTCCAATCTAATAATTCTTCCAATTTGTCATCTTACAGAAGGTAAAGTGAATTAAGTCATCCTTTTTGTCAGTGTTGTAAGTTCCATATGGAGAACTTACATCCGTATTAAATGGACAAGCTAAAAATCATTAAGTGGACCTAAAATGTTCATTTTAATAATTTTTCTCCACAGATGGCAAAACACACCATGTGAACAGCTACCCAGTTTTAGAAAGAAGGCTAAAAATTATATCGAGTGAATGGAATTGCATTATTTAAACTTAAATTCAATTTTTTTCTATTAAAAACATCCTCAATTCAATAAATTACAACATGTATTTTGAAATATTTGGGGAATGATCTTATCTGCCCTATTTCATTCTGAATTAAAAAATCCAATTCCTACTAAAAATCTTCAAAATGAGACATTAACCATGATAATACCCTCTCTCCCCCGATGAAATAAGGAAAGAGAGTTGGGCTTTGCCTGAAAGGACTTCATTTCAGAAGTCAATTTGTTTTTTTAATTCATTAAAGCAATCAAATGTGGGTGGCTAATGGAGAACTGCCGTTTTTCTAAAAATGCATTAAGACTGAACTGGACGGCTGGTTGCATGACAGGAGCTATTTAGGATTAGAAAGTAGTTGTGATTTGGATGTAAGTGAATTGCACGCTATTCAGGAATTCTTTGGCAGTTAATTTGGATCATTTCCATTCCATTGCAAGCAGAAGGCAGACCTTTCTGCCCAGTTACCCCAACTTCAACGTCAGTTCCCAGTAGAATTGAGTTTGTCCTACAGAAGTTGGCTTTGATGGGGATGAGCCCGAGGGACTGTAAACTTTCAGTTGAATTTATCCCCTTTCTGGATACTATTAAATCACTCCTGTCTCAAGCCGAGAACTGGTCTTGGCTTCAAAGGCAGCTAAAGAGTGAATTATTTACCAAATTGCACAAAAGGGAGGATTTATCAAGCCCCCTCTTCTCCCAGAGAGGACAACCCCAGAAGTGGAGGACTTTATTACTTTCTTTCTTGGCTCTAAATTATGCCATTCAGATGCTTGTGAAAGCTTCTCTTCATGCTCTTGCCTGAGTCATAAAACTTGATACCTGGGGCCAAATGCCTTTATCCCCCCAGAAGGGTGAAAAAGATGAAAAGGCGGCAAAATTCTAGGCCAGAGCCACACAAAGCCAATGACTGGGTAGAAAATGCTGGCAGTGAAGACACTTACTCAGCATAATTCACGCCTGATATTCTTACTCCAAGTGAATTTTACCATTTGGTAAGGTCATCAGACCTCTAAAACTTTAATTAGCCACTTGGAAAACACTGGGTTATAACCCACATCACCAATTCAACTGCTGTCATTGCCTTTAATACCGGTATTTTAGAATTTGTGAATTTTGATAAACCAGCACTCACCTGGAGGGGGTTTGCTGGGGCTCCCTTTCTCTGGTTTTCTTTTAGTCATGGTGCTTTTGTGTTTCTGCTTGACTGATGTTTGGTCAATTGCTGGAAGTCTGGGCTCACACTTAAGCACAGAATTCTTGGTAGATAATTTGGGTTCGGCTAGCAGATCCTCCTCACTAGAATTCTACCAAAAAGGAAAGGTGTCTGAGTATCAGTGGTCTAGTAGGTCATCTTTGCTAGGCAGAAGGAAAAAAGACAAGCCGGATGCAGTGACCCTTCTATCAATTAACACTGGAGCAACCTGCCATGTGTGCTCCATACACCCTCTCACCAGTGAGGTTTTGGTGGACTGTGTGTATCAATTTAGAAATAATAGAAAGGTTAATGAGTCTGTTTTGTAGAACATAATAAGAATGTACATTTATGGGTCCATCTTGTAGAACATTATGAGAAGAATGCATGTCTGACCCTTAAGCAATTCGATGACCAATAAACAGCTCATGTTAAAAGCTACATATGTAAGCAGGAGAAACTATCAGTGCTTCTAAACTTCTTGCTATTGGTAATTTGAACTACTTTGGGGGTGAGGATGAGGAAAAATGTTGCTTGTGTTAATCATATACTTGATGAAGAGGAAATTTAGATATGCGTCGACTGTGTAAATTAGACCTCAGATTAATATTCTGAATTATTGGGTGTGACATAAGACAGACTAATCTTTTTAAAAGTCCCCTACTTGTCCGTCTGCTATAAAGAAGTCAGTATAAATCTAGGCACAAGACAAATCATGATTCAAGCAATGTCAAAATCTCTCAACACAGCCTTGCAGATGCAATAAAAATTATCCAGGCGTTCAATAATTTTTATACTTTGCCACACTTCTACCTACCAAAGAAATGACGAAAACAATATAAATGGCTTATGAGAAACTCGGCCTTGAAGGATTTAGGTCCTGCTGTTAGTATAATTTGCTAGGTGATACACTCTGCGACAAACAAGACCACAGGTTACCCCTGCAGCACCCACCCGGGCTGTTTCCTAATGCTAACATTAAACTCTCCTACATGTGCATTAGTCCAGTACCGAAAAGTCCTCTGAAAATGCAATCTTTCTCAGACACACAATGCTAAATTAATGTCCCCTGAATCTCCCCCGCTGTGGCAGTTGGTATTGATCTTCTTCATCGTTCTCGCTGATAGTTGTGGCATAGCCATTTTTAGGCTCCTGATTCAGGAAAATACTCTGAATAGCTTCGAATTATGGGATGCAACATAAGACAAACTAAACTCTAAAAAAGTCCCCTACTCATCCGTCTTCTTTAAAGAAGATCAAATCTACAGGTGGGCAGATCTTTATCCTCCGATATTGTAAATCGTGTTTTATAATTTAGTGTCTGGATCCAGCCTGCCAACAAATAATTGTTGTTTCTCCCTGCATTTCCAGAAAACAGACCACCCTCAGATAAAGGCACAGGAAAAGAAAAGGACATAATGAAGTGGTTGTTCTCCCTTTTCCCCTTTTGATTCTGGAATGTAATAGAAACCCTTGAAAATTATTCTGAAATGTCAAAAATGAAGCCATTAGGTCATTTCAGAACATGAAATAGGCTCTCCCTTCTCAGAAAAGGAAATGTGGGCAAATTTTAATTCTGATGCCTTAGATTGTCAGAGGCAAGGACAACATCAGTGAGCAAGAGACAGAATTCCTTCCACAAACGGCTCTACACAAACAACTCATAGTAGTGGGTGGAGAATTCTTGCCCCAGGCAGTGGGGGAGTGGGGAGGAGTTGGTAAAGAGACTTTTTTGGATGGGGTGTTAAGCCATCTTTATCCTTCTCTCACTCATTCATTATACTTTAAGCTTTTAGTAGCACCAAAGAGGTGAAAAAAAGAAAGAAAGCTTGGCCAATTAGACCATGCCTGTTACATGTGGAATTGTGCACCTGTGTTCCAAGAACATCCTTCTCTGGTTCCTGGTTCCATCAACTTTACTCCTAGTTGGTAATCATGCTTAAGAGTCGAGAAATTGTAGCAGTGGAAGTGGGTGTTTTGTCAGTTGAAAACTAAAGCCAGGATGCAGAGAAGTATAATACTTATGAATGTGCTACTGGATCTTTTCCTGCTTGCTTCGTTGAGTAATTTTAGGCAAATCACTTGAACTTTTTGTGTCTTTATTTGTGTCTTCTCATGTACTCAGCCATTTGCATCTATCCTCTCCCATGAGAACCATCATATTTTCTGGGGAGGAGGATCCTTGGGTGGGAGAAGTTGCAGTAACTTATTCTGGCACTAAGGTGTGATATTTATGACTCAGAGCCCAGCTTCCTGAGAGTGAGTCCTGGCTCTTTCACGTGGGTAATTATTGTGCGACATCTCTGTCTCAGATTTTCTCATTTGGGAATAACAGTGTCCACCTGTTGGTGGTTCTGTGTGGATTAAATGAGTTAAGATGTGTTTATAGCACTTAGAACAGTGCCAGGAACATAGTAAGTGCCATGTAAGAGTTGGCTTTTTGCAGTTAGGCATTAATTCATGTTCAGCCATTTTTAAAATTAACTAACTGTTGAACATTAACTACCCACTGTTGAAACCACAACCAAAAGCCCCAGTGAAAAAATCCTATTGGATTTTTCACCTATTTCAAAGATATGAACAGAGAGGTGGCTTAGTTTCTATACTGGACTCTTGATTTTTTTCTGAAGGCTGTGTCACTTATGATAGTCCTGTAAATAGCCAGTTGAAACTGACCTACTCTTAAGAAAATATGGTGCAATTTCTTTTTCAGACAGTAATGCTGGAATGGTAAATAGTTAACAATATTTAAAGATTCTCAAACAATAATAATTAAATTATTTTGATTTAAAATTAATTTTGAAACTATGTCTTTTCCTCTTGTAATTTTGAACCGTAATTACAATTTTAATTTCTTCCCCTATATGTTCCTAAGTTAAAGTGTCACATGGAGGTGGATGCAATAGCCCGTTGCTATTCCTTTGGGGGAAGAAAACCAGCTTTCTTTCAAAATCAAAGCCTAAAACATAAACAAACAAATTAGACAAACAAACCCAGACTACATGATACAGGTATAGACTTTAAGTTCTCTGTTGGTACTGAGATGAGAAAGCCATCATAAACTCGTCATGTTAACTGAACAAAGTTATTTCAAATCACTTTTTCCTGGAATATTGTTTTTCTGTTTAACATTTTCCAAAGATCCCCAACTTGTGCTTTGGGCATCATTCATACTAAAGTCGAGAGAGAACCTTGCCCCGGGCTGGGCTCTCCAAAAGTTCAGAGGAGGACTTAGTAACATTTTAATGGCTCTAGTGAGACCTCCTGAAAAATGGACCGTCAAGGGTTATGAAGTAGGATGCCTCTCCTCAGGAATGGGAGAATGACAAGATTTTTAAACTGGGACCTAACAACGTTGAGTATGACATGGTAAAGTGAGAGCAAAAAGAGATGATCAGAAGAAGAGCAAGGGAAGGAAAGCGGTCAGGGACAAAAAAGACAAAGTCACTTTCCGACTCGTGCCTGACGGCTCATTTCCAAGACCCAGGAAACTGTTTCTCAACTGGAATGCCATCTGCCTCCTGCAGGCTGTGACACCGAATTCAAACGAATGCGCACAAAACCCGTTTTTTTTTTTTGGCCACATGTCATGTGAGGGAGGGTTGAGCTGAGTGCATCTTATGATCTAGTGTAGTCAGGGCACGACTTGCTGTGAATAAGAGAAGAGGCAAAGTGTCAGGCTGGTGCCAGAGAAAGACCGTGTGTTTACTACATTAGAAATAAATGTAGTCTCATGAGATTATGAAAGAGGATGATCAAGGCAGTGAACCTTGACACTCAAACTAGGTAAAAACATGGGAAGGGTGACCAAGGGACTGTGGATGCAAATGAGCACTTTCAGAGTCCTGTCCCCAAAGTCCACATTCAGACTGTGCCACTGAAAAACAACCACTACTTTGAGGAATTGCGGGCAGCTCGCACACACTGCATTTTGGATGGGATGGATACCTTTATGTGTTCAAGAAATATATACGGTTCTGTTCTATACAGAGTGCTGCTGTAGCATGAAGCAGGCCAAACTTCCTCATCTAAAAGAAACCAAGAGCAGCAAAGTCCTTCACACGCTCAGGACAGTTCTGAGCTTATCAGAACTGTAAACTTGAATAACAACAAAGAATAGGGATCAATAACCCTTTGGGATTTGTTCGTTTGTTTTTGACTCAGGCTCTACCCGCCTGAATCAAACTGCTGCTTAACCCCATTCCTCCCGGCCACCTGAAGACTCAGCCCCCATTTGTCTCAGGATGCTTTTTGGAGTCAGCTGGGCTGCCATGTGCATAAAAACCTATCTACACGATTGACTTTTGCAGAGAACTCTCTGCCACCTGCCTCCTTCTGATTCTTATGCAAGCAAGTTAGAATGACCCAGCCTGAGACACTGATCTGGCCTCAGTGACTAAAGTTTTCGCAATATTTGACAATCACTGGCTCTGGCTCTCTGAAGGAGAGGCACGTGGGAGTTTAGAACTTGCTTCACAATTACTACCTATCCCACTATGGAGTGGCCTCTGGGTGAAACTTAGAGCTGCAAGCTACTGAACTGGCAAACATGACCTGTCTTCTGACACTTGCTATGTGTTACTGACAATGCAGATTAAACCCTTGAGTGCTATGGAGATCATTGTTGGTTTGCATGGGTGGTGACCCGTTTTTATATTTTGAGGACAGGCGCGTATTGTGTTCTCTGGAATTTTGTGTGATGGGCAGTAAGGAAAGAAGTAGTAGGTGCCCAGAAAATTGTTGGATTTAAAAAATTTGAACACTGAAGTGTAGTTTTTAGCAGCATATTGGGACGGCCCTCATCTGGGTATTTTTCAGGTGTTGTTTTGTTATAGTGTATTTCTCCTTCTTCATTTTATTCACATTCTCCTTTTAGCTGGGAGGAACATCTGAGGAACACAAAAGACTTGGCCCTCAAATGGACCTCATCCATGAAAATACCTCCTACTCAAAGTAAGAGGCCATAAAACATGGGAATTAGTTGAAGAGTAAATGCAACTACTATGTTTTCAACCCCATGCTAGGCACTGTGAAGGAATATACAAAGAAGATGCATATACTGGGAGAGAGAAGATTTATGTTAGCAAAGTACAAAACATTTAATTAAGTGATACATTGGGTGATACCAATTCTAAATTTCAAAGGAACTCACAGAAAAAGGTGAGGAGTCAAGGGAGGCTTCATGAAGGAGGTGGTGTTTTCTGGGAACTGAAGGATGTGTAGGACCTGGCTTCGGCTGGAGGCAGCACATGAGTCAAGGTGTGGATGGAGTAACAAGTGTGGCATCATTCTTGGACAGCGAGGTGAGTGGTCAGAGAAGAGGGTGTGAGGAGGAGAGATGAGAAATAAAGCTGGGTGATGGGGTGAGGTCAGATGTTGAATCTCTGAGATTCAAGCAAAGAAGTAAGACTCAACATGGTAGAGAATGAGGTCCAACTGAAGGTTTCTGAGTAGAAAAATGCTTAATGTGGAATTTAAGATTAGCTTGTATGTTTCCTTCAGCGCGAGAAAACAAAGCATCCTGCAAATTTGCCAGTGAAATAATCTTTTTGTAGTTTCAGTGGCTTATTTTTATAAGTGTAATTCTTCATTACAAAAGAAAGTCATGTTTATAATGAAAAAAATAAAGACAAGCGGAAAGAAAGGAAATTTAAAACATCCAAACCCCCCTTAACCTTGACATAAAAACTGCCCATAGCTTGGGCTGTATTCTTTCAGGCCCCTTTGTAGTGACTATGATGGAGATTAGCTTCCCACTGAAATCCCTTCCCGAGTGATAAGAGTCGAAGCTGGGAGGTGGCTGCCCAACCTTGAGCGACTGTTGCAGCCTCCCCAGCAATGAGGTGCGGTCTCAGCAGGAAAGTGGAGTGTGCAGGAGAAGTGATAAGTGATACGACACAAGTGATATATGCAGCCTGCTTCGGAACCTCTAGCCCTGCACCTTGCCGAGAAAGGCAGCAGCTCAGAGTCACATGTTGAAGACAACAGAGCCATCATCAGCTTGAGTCCCTGTAAGTCCCGGTGGATGAGATCTGCCTGCTGATCTGATTTATCCAACTTAGACTGTCCTGTCACAGGTGTGAGAAATAAACTCTCTTGACTGAGTCATCGCATTTTCGGTCCCTTTGTTATGGCAGCTAATATGAACATATGTGTTTATGTATATGTATAAATATTATTATTTTTTATAAATTAGAATCGTATTGTGCGTACTGTTTTGCTTAATACATTGATTGCATCAATACATACCTTTCTATATTTTTTCAACTTTCTTTTGAAAAATTTCAAATCTATGGAGAAGTTGTAATAATACTCCAAACAACACAAATTACCCTTTACCTCGCCAATTTGCTTTATCTCTATATTCTTTTTCTGAACAATTTCAAAGTGACTAGATTTCATGATATGTCTCTAAATACTTTAATGTGCTTCTCTATGAAAATAGACATTCTCCTTCCTCTCCTACAAAGCCACAATACAATTATATTACCTAAGAAAATTGAATAGTTCCATAACATTATCTAATATGTAGGTCATATTCAAACCCAAATGTCCCCTGAATGTCTTTTCAGCTTCTTGTTTTTATCTATGATCTATCAAGGTACATGCATTATATGCAGTTATTATGTCTCTTTAGTCTTTAGTTCTCTGTCCTTTCTACTTTTTTTTTTTAAATAAATGTTCTGAAGAGTCCCAGCCTCATAGAATGTCCTATATTCTGAATTTGATTGTTTCTTCATAATAAAATTAAGGTTGAGAAATTTTTTTTTTTGGTACGAATAACCTAAATGTGGCATGATGTCCTTTATAACATCACATCAGCACTGAACGATGCTGTTAGGTAATGCTGTTTGATCTTTAGGGTGAGGCAGTGACAGACAGATTTCTATAATGTAAAGGTACATTTCCCCCTTTCGTAATTAGTAGGTAATCTGTGGGGTGATGCTCCAACACTAAATAGCCTATGCTTAAACAACATTCATCCTGATGATTTCAGTATCTTTTGATGTGCTTTGCCTGTGCTGATAATTACAGTGGGGTAGCAAAGTGATAATTTTTCTTATTCTATCATCTCTTCTACAATTATTAGCTGGCATTCCTCTCTAAAAAAGAACTCCCCCTCATTTATTTATTTATTTTATTATCTTTGCGACCTCAAGGATATGTTTCCTTTAATTGCCTCTGCAAATTTTTTGATGCTCAAATTGTACCAAAAATGATGAGGGGAAGTCCAATCAACTTGGCCCTTGACTTGAGTCTTTGAGCACTTCTTTGCTTTCTGGCACAATAAAATAGCCTCACCTCGTACCTTATCTGCCTCAGAACAGGAATTAGCTATTTTCCCAAGAAGCCCTGATTCCTTTTAGTTAAGAATGGCACTGAGCAACCAATATCTGCATGCCAGGTGTGTTCACCACTACGTGGGTGACATAATTCCTAAGTCCTTTCAATGGAGTTAGTTAGAAACATGTATTTTAAAAATCATGAGTTCATAGCAATATTTCTAATTAAGATTTAACATTATATGGGGGTTTTCCTTCCTTTTATTTTATATTTGTATCCTTTTTATATTTTAAATCTTTTCCCCTTAATTAATATATTCATTTCTCTGCAACGAATATGAAATAATTTCAGAATTACAATACAAATATGACTCTAAGAGTAAACCCACTAAGTAAAGATTATTATTTTTTTGAAGTTCTCTTTGTCTTCAGAATATATTTCTCATTGTATGGATCCATCATAGTTTTTTTTTTTTTTTTTTTTTGCTGATTATATAGGTTGCTTCCAATTTTTTTGTTATGATAAATAATGCTATGATGAATGTCCTTATATATTATGCATATCTTAAAGTTCCCAAAAGTAGGCATTTATACTACTAGACTGAAAGCATCACAAAGATTTAAAACTTTGTATTCCCAAACGATCCTCCAGAAATATTGTACCAATTTACATTTCTGGATGTTACGAGGATGCCAGTTTCTACATGACTTTTCCAATTAGCTTTTTAAAAAGTCTTTGTCATTTTGAAAAAAATATTATAATTTTGATTTTTAACTTGTGTGTAATTTAAATTATTCTTTATTTGTCTGCTCTATTTAGAATGTATATTCCATCTATTTATAGAAAGGGTCTGAGATGACTTAGAAAGCCAAACTCAAAGAGTCTTTTAAAAATGGAACAAGAAAAGGCAAAACTAACTTATGGTGAAAACACTGAGCACAATGGTGGCCTCTCAGAGGGACACGGGCAGGGACTGACTGGGAAAGGGCCTGAGGGAACTTCGTGGACTCACGGATACTTGATAGGAGTTTGAGTTACACAGTTACATGAATGTACCAAAACCCATTAAACATTACTTTTCAAATTTGTACAATTCACTGCAGGTAATTTTCACTTCGAAAACAAAAACTGGGAAAAATATGAATAATCAAAATCGCAAAAATGTATAACCACGTGTGTTGGGATATGGGAATGAATAAAACAAAGACTTTGCTGTTACGGAACTTTTCTAAGTGAGGAGGTAGGTAATTTAATCAAACTGTTATTAAATAAATGTAAAATTACAAGTCATGTATTAAAAGAAAAGGACATGAATGGCTAGCCATTAGAAGATAGCGCAGAGGGGTCCAGATCTAGTTGTAGGAGGGAGGAGTAGGGGAAAACCTCCCTAAGGAAGTGACCGGGGCTGAGATCTGAGACCTGGTAGGAAGGCAGGGTCACTATTGCAAGAAGTGGGAACCGCACATGCAAAGACCCTGCAGCAGGAGGTGGCCTGACACCTCAGAGGACCCAAAGTTCGTGTGACTGAAGCATAGAGCCGTATGGAGGGCCAGATCCTGCAGGGCCTTGTTGGCCACTTCAGGGATTTTGGTCCCCATTCTGAAAGCTACAGGAAGCCACAGGAGGGGTTTCAGCAGGCAAGTAAAGCTATCTGAGTTCCATCTGTTGGCATCGCTCCACCTGTGGTAGGTAAAGTGTGGAGTCTTGTCAAGAGGCCTCTGTGGTAACTTAGCCAGGGAATGGCAGGGAGCACAGAGATGGATTAAAAAGCTACCGGGGAAGTAAAACTGGAAGGACTTGTTGATGCATTGATTGTGAGGGTGAGGAGGAGAGAAAGTGTCAGAGTCTGATGATGCCCACAAAAGGAAGAAGGGAGGGCCTGTTGAGTTTGAGGTGTTTTTGAGACCCTCCAACTAGAGGTTATTGCATAACCAAATGGATATTCAGATCTGGATATTAAAAGTGAGGTTTGGTTTGAAAATGTAGGTTTGGGAGTCATCGACAGATAACATCTTGATTTTGGCAGTTAAAAATCTTGATAAACTAAAGAGACTGTACAGTGCAGGCCCCTTCTTGGGGGTGGGGCATAAACTTGGATGGGAAAACACTTACGTCTTCATTTCCACTAACCTCTATCCGAAATCTAAGAGTATCTTCCATTTACAAATGCAAGCAACAAACCACAGTAGTATTAGCAGTACCCGTGATTTTGTCACCAACAGAAACCACAGATATATTTACATTTCTTAAATTTGTTTCAGATGTCTCAAAATACCCTTTACGCCCATCACTTGTTATTTAACATGTTCATAAAGACGCACATATATTACTGAATCACAGATTTCTAAAAATAGTTTGATGTCTATTTCAATAAAAGTGGTTTCCTTCGAAATCCTATGTATCCTTTTTTGTGTACTTGAAAATATTATTCTGAACAGAGGATCTAGAGAGTTCACTGGATTAAGAGGGCTGTAGAGACAAAAATAGAATAAAGTCCCTCGGTTCAGAGTAAGAAGACAAGCAAGCCTTGAGCAGTTCCAGGACTCAGAGGCTGGGTGCAGGAGGATGTGACTTTGCAGAAGTTTAGGGATGCAGTGTTTCAAGCAGGCCTGAGTGGCCAGGCGAGGTCCAAGTCGCCACAAGGTCAAGCACAGCGAGGACTGAGAGAGACCTGCCGCATTTAGAGACGTGGAAGTCATGTGAAGAACAGCCATTTCTGTGGAATGACGAGTGTGGAAGCCAGATTGGAGTGGGCTGAGGACTGAGTGGGAGGTGGGGAAACGGAGTCAGTCGGTGCAAATAATTATTTTGAGAACTTTGGCTGTGAAGGAGAAGAAATAAGTGGAGGGGATGTGGGATCAGGGAAGGGCTGTTCTGTTTTTTTTCCTTTGCTTTTTCTTTCTTTTCTTTCTTATTAAAGGCTGACGAAAAGGCTCTGGTACAGGGTGGGAGATCCAGGCAGGAAAGGATGGGGGAGGATGACTGATGGAGTCGGGTCCTGAGAAGAGCTAGGAGGTGGGATCCTGAGTGCAGGCGGAGGGGTGGGAATGAGGGGAGGGCGGTGCAGGAGAAGGAGGTGGGTGGGTTGGGCAGCAGAGAGCTAAGGAAGCGCCCATCTGAGGACTGAGGGATTGAAAATTGGGGAAGGAGGAGGAGGAGGTTTGAAGTGGAAGAGAGAGTTGACCAGAGAAACTGGTTATAGGAGGTTGGTGGCTGTGACCGTTCTGTGGCACCATTTTTCAAAGCTGGGTGATTTTTCTCCAGCAATTGTCAGTGGCCTGGGTGTGGGCCCAGAGGCAACGGATGGGAGGGATTTTGCCAGAGAGGTGTGGAAAAAAAGGGGTGAGGAAATCATGAAGAGGATCAAGCACAGAATCTAGGCTGCTTAGGAAGGAAATGTCAGTACAAAGGGGTAATGAGAGGGTCAAGGGGGAGGGGCCAATGGACCAGAGGTCCCCAAAAGGTGGCAGAAATGTCATAGTTGAAATGGATGAGCAAGACTGCTGGAAGGCTGGTGATGATCAGTGGATTTTGGGAATGGAGACCCTTTGGTTGATGACACGGTCTAGGATGTGCCATTATGGGGCGGTGGGTGGCAAAGTGAAATGGAGGGGGCACTTAGGACGCATCGGGAACTGAGAACGTAGGGTACGCCTGGATGCTGAAGTCATCTAGGATTGTGGCGGGAGGTCGGGAAATGTGGCGAATAGAGATGTAGCCACTGCCAGAGTCCCCACTGGATAAGGGAGAGTGGCCAGGAGACAACAGAAATAAAGGGGTGAGGGTGGGGGTGGAGGGTGGAATAAGACGGCCCAAGTCTCAGTAGACCCGTGTCTCCAGCGGAGCCTGGGAGCAGCACTGGGGAGGAAGAAGCGTACCCTCCTGCCTCCTGACCCTAAGGAAGGGGTGCAGGAGGCTTCTAAACAGTCCCTCCCCACCCTGGGAGCGGAGGCTCCCTCTTTTCAGACCTCTGAAAAGAGATCCGAAGCACATTTCTGGTGCTGCAGGAAGACCGGACGGTTCACCCTTTTCCAAATGCGCCCATCTCTCCTTGCCCTGGCCTCTTCCTTCCACCTGTAATGTCTGCCCCACCTCAGCTCCCCACCCCACTTCTGGCTCCCCAAACCCTGCCTGTGCCTTAAGATCCAGCTCAAAATCTGCATCCTCTATGAAGCTTTCCCAGGTTTCCCCTTGGCTTTACACTCATCAGATACTTCCTCAAGCATTAGGCATTTCTGTAGTATCTTATTTCACCAACGCTGTGAACTACCCAAGGGCTGGAGCACATTGATTCATTGCCGTGTCCCCATAGCCCCTGACACAGTGTCTTAGACACAGGGGTTTATAATTCCTTAATGAGGAAAGCAATATAAGAACAAAACAAAAGAAGGTCTTAGGATGAAATATGTTCTATTTACTGTATGTTATAATTCATGTTAAATGCAGGTATACGTCTGAATAATACCTCACAATGGGAAAAAATTTTTTAGTTTTTATTGGTTTTTAACAAGTTGTTTGGTTTTAAACATTAATCAGAACCATTTTTAATAGGAATTTTTAATAAAATGTAGCAAGCTGAAATACATAGCACCAACGTTAAATGGGAAAAAAGCCACTTTATTATGATCTTCCCTCATGCAATTGCTGAGCTGCCGAGTCCAATTAACACAGGGAACTCTGTGGGTCAGAGGCCACCGAGTCCCGGCACGGACAGCTTCACTGAGCTGGGATAACAATTGGTGTTTGTGTCACCCGGCCGCGTGGCAGAAGCACCCTAGCGGAAGGATGGACTCTCGGCGTTCTTGCTTATCTGCTGAAAAAGGCAGGACGGCTTTCTGGAAGCAGCTGCAATTTAAATTGACAGTTGCCCTATTTTACTGCCATGCCCTATTTTTAAATTACCTACTGGAACTCAGACAAAGCACAGAAATGAAGGAGGAATGAGGCTCTGCTGGCTTTGCCCGAGATGCAGCTGTTATTCGTTTGCTCCGTTAAAGCTGTCGATGGTTTGCCCACAGAGGGGCTGGCGCACGTGGTGTTTCAATCAATCTCTATTCTTATTATAAAAGAAAGATCCAGTGCAGTCTGGTGAGTTATCTGACAGGATGTTCAGGCCCAGCAAGATGACTTTGGTTATAAAGCACAGTGGTTCCCAGGCCGACTGCGGGCCCTTCCGAGTTTCCTCCATCCATGAGGAGCTGCCGTTCCTATGTCCTTGTGTTCTCGCCTACGTGTGACAAAAGGAACCACCAGAGCTTTAAAGAAGCCACATGTCCCTTTGCAGCGTGGCATGGCAGGGCAAGAAAGCGACCTCCAGCTGATTACTCTGGTTCCGACCGTTGTAGAGGTTTCCAGGTCGTGGACTGTCATCGACTGATCTTCCGGCCCACACTGGCCGTCATGCTTTGGCGGCCCTGCCAAATTACGTGCCTCTCAATACTTTCAAGCCTGGTCGGGGGCCATTCGCCACTCCAAGTAACAGTATCCCTTCCTGCTCCCGCTCAGGTGAGGATTCCTGTGATGGCTGTTATGGCTCCGTTGCTATAGCTTCAGCATGTGCACATCCCTAAAACACTCTTGCAACTGTCAGCCATCCAACATTCACCGAGCTCCTACTCTGTGGTGGTCACTGCAGATACAACAGTAAACACGCCTGCTCTCGAGTGGAGAAGGCAGGAGGCAGGAGGCAGAGAGGAAGGTGTACCTCAGGGTAGATTTGAGCACAGAAGGTGTGAGGGGACTACAAAGGAGAGACAAGAGTGAAGTCACGTGATCCTCAGGAAAAGCCCTGGAAACTTCCCGGAGGAGGTGTCCTCAGAGTTGAAGGTCAGGCCATCAAGGGACTTGAATACCTTGCTAAGGTATTTGACCCCAAAGACAATGGGGAATGCTAAAGAATTTTTAATAGGAGGGATCAGCCTTGCTGTAGCCCGGAAGACTGGCTGGAAGAGGTGAGGTGAAGCCGAAATGACCAGGGGAATGAATCCTATAATAACACAGGCAAAAAAAAAAGGCAGGACCCTGGAAAAGGAAGTGCTGGTGGACAGATTCAACAGAGGAGATAAGACGGTCCAGCTTTGGTGTCTGATTCCTATGAAGTGTGAGGAGGAGCAGGAGAAAGAGTCTTAGATAATTTCTAGAATTCTGGCTTGGGCTGAAATAGATTCAGGAAGATGAACAATTTGAGGGCAGACGCTGATGCGTTCAGCATCCTGAGTCTGAGGGGCTGTGGGACAGGCCGAGGTGAACAGATCAACAGCTACAATGGAAAACAAACTCCAGTGAAAATTCCCACAGATCCTCACTCGCCAGTCAGACCGGGGCCGCACATTCTCTGTCTGTGACGTGTGTTTCGTGCTGGAGAGGCTGTGTGCAGAGCTGCGTTATTACTCAGGGGCACCTCGAGGGCTCAGAATCTGAGCCAGAGTCAAGAGGGCGGCTGTGACAAACCCCAAGCCAGGTGTTAGAGATGAGTCACAGCCTCCAAGGATGGGGCCTTTGGCAGCTCCCACTAGTGTGTGCGTGTGACCTGCCTCTCGGACACACAGGCCTGGGGACAGAAAGAAGGGAGGCCTGACCCCCAGGAATCCGACGACAGACAAGAAGAAGTTAGAGAAAATGAAAAGCGTGACTCACGGAACTCATACGCTGTGTGCTAAGCCCTGGCTGCTTTTGTGACACCGTTAAGGGTGTTGGTAGGTTGACATTGACAGATTAATGGGAGAACAACTCCCTAGGAGCTGTTTGAAAGAGGAGAAGCTAAAGGTTTTACGGGCAGGATAGGCTGAATAAATAGGCAAAGAAAGGAGTTATGCAAATATACCCAGGTGGTAAAAAAACACAGAATGCAAATTGAGTCAGCCAGAGCTGCAGTATGCAAAGCATTGTATTGTGGATTATTCTGGGAAACAAAACCCCTTCCTGGCCCATGGGGTTTTGTCTTGTTTGTGTTTTGAACTTGACCACAATCTTGGAGCAGAGCTGTCCCATAGATGTTTCTGCAAAGAAGGAGATATTCTGTATTCTAAACACTCTGCCTGGTCCAATATGGCAGCCACGACCACAGGTGGCTACAAAGCAGGTGAAGTGTGGCTAGTGAGACGAAAGAACTGACTTTTACATTTTATTTTAATTCATTTGAAGTTAAATAGCCCCATGGGCTAGTGGCTACTGTATTGGACAGCACAGTTCTAAACTTTCGTTGCCTTCATGTATGGAGGGACGTTCTGATGTTTTAAGCCACTGCAGGTACTTGAAGAGGCTTTATCTCTAACTTTAACCTTCCAAGTTTGTGTGGATTATCATGGATGAAACCCTTAAGCTCACCTGGCTTTCTGGGAGATTCAGGTGATTTCACTGATGTAAACTCCCCACTGAGCCATGCCTGGGGCAGAGCCAGCTGCTGCTGCTACCTGGCGAACTGCCTCCTTCCCGTGTAACGCTGGGTCCTTGTGACCTGGGATCTACATACTTAGTTGCTCGGTTGCTGATGGTGAAAGGACAATAATCTTATTCCCATTAGCGGAGCAAACAGCGAGCACTCTCCACCTTCTTTGCCAACGAAGTAAATGAAGTGACAGCACATCCTCAGCCCCTGAGGTCTGTGCCTTTGGAATGGTGTCCCTTCCAGCAAGGATACAGGATCTTGGAAGATGAGAAGGACCCATGATGTGTCTCTCCATAGGATGTTGCTGTCCCCTAGGCTAATCATTTTCATCATTTCCTATAGAGAAATTAGGGCTCCTGCCCCCTTTCTGTGAAGGTTTGAGGGGATAAAATAGACTGGTGTCCCCGTCAATCACAGCTGGCTTCTTCTCTAGGCCAGCAGCTGTCCTGGGGACAGGATTTCCTGTTCATATCAAGAGACTGCTTTGCTTTTTAGTTGACTTAATCATCCATCCTAGTTGGTCATATGGAGCTGTTGTTTATTTCCCCGTGAAAGTCTAGTGTGATCAAACTGTTCACAAGGTTGTGTGTAATTTTGAAAAGGGTCTAAAATTAAGTGGCTACGTTAGGTTGACTTTTACATATGTGGCCTGGGGCTGAGCTAAGGAGAAAGAAGGGATTCGAGAAGCCTCAGAACCTGCGCCTCTGCTGATACCTGTTGGAACATCATTTGCAAGAATAGTTGGACAACAAGGCAATTTATAATGGGATCTAATGCTAGTATGGCATGTAAGAGTCTCACTCGTTCTCACAGTGATCCCATGAGATAAGCACAATAATAAGGATCTCCTTGATGGGAAATTGAAATGCTCAGAAGTAAAGTGGTTTGCCTAAATTCAAACTATAATGAGGGACAGAGCTGGCCCTTGACCAGTGTTTTTTCCTACTACGCCACACCACCCACTTAAGTGTATTTAGGAGGTAACACCTTAACGTCTTGGCACAGGCCTGACCATTATTGCTTTATCTCAGACGCATATTTAATACCAGCTCTGCCAGCCCAGTGTGGTCGTGGTCATAGTGAGGAGGTTGTGTCCTAATGGAGTTGCCACCACATTAACCTTGCATCTGTGGATCTGCCCACCTCTAGGCAGGTGTCTGGAAGTGATAGCTTGATACTGGCTCTATTCCTTGATGGTAAATGCCTTGCTTATTCCTGGTCCATCAGAACTGTAACAATCTGAGACTGAGTCAAAAAATGAACAAGTGATGGAAATTGCAATGCGTGTCAAAATTTGGTGGTGGCACACTTTGTGCAGTGACTGTACGGAGGAAAAAAATTTCCATGGATTAAGCAATCCGCCTTCATCAATCAGAGAGGGAACTCGCCTTCAAAAATCAGAGGCAAAATATTCCTTAGCGTTTTTTGCACAGCAATCTCTAGAAGGAAATTAATTACTCAGGGGTATGTTTACCTAGGGAGGAGGTCTTTGGTTAGGTTTATACCATCTCACTGAGCTGTATCTTTCTCTTGCTCTTTTTTGATTGACCAAGGATCTTTTGCACTCAAGTGCCTGATGTGACATTCAATACACTGAGCTCTGGAAATTGGATCGGTCTGTCCTGGGTTCTCTTTGGGAGGTGCCAGCCTTCTTGTTCAGAGCTTCTTCTGGGAGACAGGCTCCAGGACCTCTCTGTATCCCACCAGGATTCAAGATATGGCAGGGCAGGCCCAGACCATGAAGATTTATAAATGACCAGATTTTCATAGAAATTTGGACAGGGTTTCAAATCTAGAAAGGGAATTCTCCAAACCAGCCCATGAACCTGGGGTTGAGGATTTCCAGGACATGGTTTGAGTCTCATACAGTATCTCTGGCTTCACTTGTACCAAGAAAACCTTGAAGCACTGAGCCAGGAGGGGGGGGGGTCAACGCAGTGAGCGCACAGTCAGATGGTTGTTGAGAGTGATATATTCAGTGACATCGTTGCTCACTCTGCCTTTCCTGTGTTTTTGTAACCAGGGGCAGATCCTCCAGTATCCTCCCACCCCACTTTTGCCCAAAGAATTATCTGTAATACAGAGAGAGCCAAGCAGGGGTGAATGTCATTGTGGAAATTCTGGTTTTGTCACATTTCTTGATAGAGAAGACGTGACTTTGAAGGCACATATGCAATTGACACCCAAACCCTTGAAATATCCTTATTTGGTAGAAATTGGGATTATGTAAGTAATGTTGTTTCGAGTTCTCTGACATACTGAGGTACAGTGACATAGTGCAAACATAAAAACTCCCGTCCTTGTACTTTAGAATAGAAATTGCCAGCTTTATGCATTTTACCACATATTTTTGTCTTGATTTCATAATTACTTTTGTATGTACAACTATGTCCTTTTTTTAGATGTGAGCTGAGTGTTTGAGTTAAAGAATGGATACTTTTTATAGCATGAAGAAGGAAACTACAGGAATCTGTCACCAGCTTGTCCTCCAAACAAAGTTTGTGGAGAGAAGCATGAAACTTCAAGTCCTAGAATATCTCACATGCATGAGTTTTGCCATACTGAATGGCCATGACTATGCATATGGGTCTTTGCATGAAAATAGAAGGACCCAGCTGCCCATTGTTTAGTCATTCCAATCCAGGAAGACCGCTACATGCTACCATTTGACTTAAATTACATCACAGTTTTTTTATCTGTTCTTGATTTTTTGTTTCTAGGTGCAAAAATATGAGGAGTTATCTTAATGCTAAAAAATGTGTTGTTCTAGCTAAACTAGATTAAATTTGGGATTAAGCTCACTCTTTAGTTTTAATTTTAAACTGCATCAGGCTGATTAAATTATATTTAGTTCTCGAGTAACAGGAGACGTCCAGATGACATGTTCTTGGTGCCACCACTATTGTGAGACAGTCTCTTTCACCCTCCGACTCTAGAAGAAATATATTTCACCATGTGATTGTACGTTCCTTACTAGGGAGTATAGATCTCTCCCAGGGATACAACTACATCCATAAGCATCAATCATTGATGCTTTTAGGTGTCCTTTGAACATTAAATAACCGCAGTGTGAACATCCTAGATTAAAGAAGAAATCTCAACAAGAACTTGATTGATATTTGGTATCCAGGATCCATCTCAGGGGTCCATACCACTGATAAAAAGGAGAGTCCATCCTCTAGAGTATATTTCAGGCATAAAATATTAAATAAGAATTCATAAAAGGCATATTACTCATCTTAAATCAATTCACCATGCTAACAATTTGTATTGAATGCAGCTTGTGGTATTTAGCTTACACGGGATAAGTAAAATTCTTACGCAGATAAGATCATATGCGTAAAATATGATTATATAGCACAGTGGTTCAGAGCACCCCCTCTGGGGTCGGACAACTTGGAATGGAATACCTACCCTGCCACATACTGACTGTGAAATCTTAGGTGAAGTTTCTTAACTTTTCTAAGGCTCATTTGTCTCCTCTGTAAAATGAGCCAGATATATAGAGATTTACGAAAATTAAATAAGTGAATACACATAAAGTGCTTGCACAGTACTGGAACGTCGAAGGCATTCAAATAATGCTAACTACTACTACCATTATTATCATCACTCTCATATTACTATTATTATAATATATTGGTATTATTTATTATCATCATCCTAGACAATTATTACTGCATTTTACTTTTTTCATTTAAAATAAAAACTAGACTCAGCAATGCAACAGGTTAGAAGGGAAGAAGAGTGAGGCCCAACCAGTGTGAAGAGGGAAGGTCACATGGCCAGGGTGGGCGGTACCCAGGATGGAGCCCCTGCCCCTTCCTTTCCCAACCCTGCCCTTTAGAATTTTTCAATATCTTGTTTTTGAGTCAGCTCTTTACACACACACACACATACACACACACCCAGCAACAGCAAGAGAATGTCTTCCAGAGTCCCAAGTACCTGTTTGGAAGATAACCCGCTTGAAAACCGGGGTCTCTCAAAATTTGCCTCTTGCCCCCAAGGTTGGTCTCGTTTCTTCTCGTTTGGGTCTCTTCTGTATTCCTGTCGTTTCAGACAAGCCTAGAGAACAGAAGAAGAATTTTTTTTTTTTTTGTCTCTGATCTACGACTAGCTTTGATAACTTTGTGCTTACTTCCCACTGTGAAGAACAAGAAATACACGAGGTGCATCTCGAGTGCGTGCCAATACCCCGTATCAGGCGTGAACACACTCACCCCAAGCATCACTCTTTCTTTTCTTCGCCCAAAATGCCAGGTCAAAAATATTAGTCATTGCTTTTATAAACTCAAGCAACAAACATCCTGAGAGGCATTTTCTCAAGTATTTACCCAACAGTTGCCTCCTCAGGGAAGTACCTAACACACGATATTAATTCTCTTCCTAGTCTCTTTCTCTTCATTGCTCCTCCTTCATACTCGCCTCCACTCTACTCTAGCCCCTTGACTTACACCGTAGTTACAGGACAAGAATTTTCATCCGCGAGATCCTTAGCATATGCTGTTCCTTCCACTTGGAACGCCTTTCACAGGATGTTCTCTTGTCAAATCCAGATCTATTAAGAACTAGCTCCTTGGCGTCTCTCGTTTTCCCTGCCTCTCTATTCTCCCCCAGGCCAAATTAATTGCTCCTTTACACATATGAAACTTGAATTACGCAATGTTTTTCATTTTGTTTTTGAGCCTGTTTCTTCTGCCAATCAGTGAGGAAGGACTCTGAAGTCCTCTTATCTTTTCGATCCCCCAGCATCTAGTATTTAATGTTAATCGAACTGCATTTTTGTTTTGGAGTAAAATGTCAAGCCCCAAATACAAAATAACAAAGATAAAGTAACCAAAAAAATACATCTTTTTTTTTTTTTTTACTTTTTAAAACAAAATTGAAGGAAAACCTACAACCAAAATATTTCTCCTCCAGTAGAGGGGCTGAACGAACCCAAGGATATCATGTGCTATGGGAGTTTCAGCTGATATTTTAAATACTCCCGAGGAGTAAGACTTCTTGGAGCATTTCTGGACCCGTAGATCCAGTAACCAGATTCACCCTTGCCCTGCCAGAGCTGAATTACCCATTTGGCACAGTAAATAAAGGTGACGTAAAGACCGACAGTATTCTTTCTAAACCAGGCCTGACCTGTCTGCCTTCCTGGCCGGATGGAAAAAGAAAAGATTCCTTTGGCATTTTCCCCCTTCTGTTAGAAAATGCATCTCCTTCCTTCATGTAGAAGGACTGGGGGGCAGGGGGCAGATGAGAGAAGGTTAAGAATAGAAACAATGCGATATTAACCCATTTATTTCCCACTTGGAACTGGGGCCATAGAGTCAGGTATACCGTGTGTCACAGCTGAGTGGTGGCAGAGCATGGCCAGGGGGTTGGTCACCTGCCACAAGTGGAACCCTGGATTCCCAAGAGAAATGTGCAGTTTCAGTCCACATTGTTTGGAAAGTACTCTAAAATGGTCTTTTTTTTCCCCTGTCCCATGGTTAATCTTATTTCCAAAAACTATGCCATATAGAGAGTGAGCCATTGTAATAAATCCTAGGCAGGGTTTGTTTGCATAAATAATTTAAACAAGAAATCTGAAAAAAAAAATACTGGATAATAACTATAAGAAATAAGATAAACAAACACCAAAGAGAGTCAGCTGGAGAGCTTAGTGAAGTTCCATTAGGTACACCCCACCTTGCCTCTTTTTTTATTCCTTTTAGAATGACTTAAGATCAGAGCTACTGCTAGGGCGGAGCCTTGGCTTGGACTGTTGTTTCCAGAAGTGGCAGATGTCTGTTATCCGAACCTACTGATATTAAAGGCACAAGAAAAAAATGCTGAGGGGCTGAAAGTGGAGAAGCCAGTCTGAGCAAACGCTCACAGGACCAAGGCAGATTTTGTGGGATGAACAGAATTCTTGTGGGCTGGGTGTTTTTTGAAAATTCTCTCCAAGAATGCATGCGACTTAAATATTTCTTTACCAGAAGAGGATGAGGAATAGAATAGTTTACAAGGTTGAGAACAAATTTTCCCCCCTCTGGTCCCTTATTACCCCTCTCACAGAGGAGCAGGAGAACAAACCAGTAGCAAGGCAGGTACTTTCAATTTTTTATATTGATCCAACCAAGCAATCTTTCTGTGTGAATTAAACATAAATCCTCTTGAAGTTATAGCTTTGCTTGAGGAGAAGGGACATAGGGACACAGCCAAATCCAGGCTCCCAGTCCTAGAAATAGCCAGAATCCAGCCATACTCCCCAACAAGGGCTAGTTTTCCCTGGGCCAGTTGTCCTGTTATTTGTAAATGTTAACAATTTTTTGTTGTTGTCGACACTTCTGCTGTTTCTACTTGGGGCAGAGGAGGAGTGTGAAACTCAGAGGATGAGGAGGAGGAATGGGCTTGTAATTCATAGTTGCCAGGGGTTCCCCTTACTCTGGGACTTTAAAAATGTCCCCCTTTCAATTTCACGTGCCTGGAGCTGGATTGCTATAAATAAGTTGGTTTGGGTGACAAAACTGGCTGAGGGCAGTCTTGAAATTGAAGGTGTGTCAGTTAACTTCTTTTTCCTTCCTTCGGGACAATCACGGCTTCCTCCTTCCCTCCTCCTTGGTGTTGCTCCCCTGCTCCCCGCCCCAAGCCTGTCTCTCTGACTACACAGCTCACGCAGTCAGGCGGCTGCCTTCTGTGCAGAAGCCACCACCACGGTGGGGGCAGAACACAGAAGGTGCATATATGCCTGTGGGGGATGACGTGGGTTTTGTGACTCACCGTAACTCAATACTGGTAAACACGACAAACCCCAGCTCTGCCACTTTCTAGCATCGTGACCTTGGGCAAGCTGACTAATTTCATCAATTCTCACTTCTCTCATCTGTAAGAGGGAGTGTGAGATGGCCCTGTGCCTCAGGATGGCTGAGAGAGCATGAGGCACAGTTGGTAAGATGCTTAGCAGAGTGACTGGCCCACGGGCTATGTTCAGTAAAAGCCACCACCGCCACCACCATCACCACTGCGGCCGCCACCGTTGCCGCCATCACCGCCACCATCATCATCATTATTATTATGAGGCTTTTAATTGCTGTTTACAATCCCATATCTTGGTTACCTTTATTTCTAAAGCCAGGCTTGGCCCAATAATGTGACTCTGATCTTGCTCCTTGGAGATGAAAGAATCTTTCTGTCCAAGCCTGAGGTTCATCTTGTTTTTCTGTCCCAGAAGTAGAGGTGTGTGTCCTAAGCCTGACTGTTCCCCTTGGAGCCAGCTGAGGGGGATCCTGCTCTAGTCACTCAGGGTCCCTCTGTCAACCATTTTTTCTTCGGTATTACTACTCATTGAATTGACAGAAATGTTCAAAGTTTCTTTTGCTTCTTTTATTATCAGTTTCCTCCTTGACCCTGGCTCCTGGCACCTTAAGAAGCCATCCATGTACCACAGGAATCCTTCCCAGCCTCCTAGTTCTGGAATACAAACCATCCTGAGACCCAACTCAACATCTCAGTCAACAATGGCTCCTTTCAAGATTATTGTTACTCAGACTCCACAAGCATTTGGGGAAGTGGGCGGTGCCACTATCTTCAGCTGGTTCTTTTTGGTTGTTCTTATAAGCTAACGTGCACAATCCAGAGTCTAGGGTTTTAATGATCATGGTGCATTATTAAAGTTCATTTGTTTTGAGAAGTTAAGTAATCAAAGGTGTAATGACAGTTTGATATGGTATTCCCCTCAAATGAGTTGATTTTCTTGTTCTAGATGTGAAAAGTGGAGAAACACATACCTCAGAGGTGAGCAGAGCAGAGACCCACCCCTCTGACTCCCATGGGAAAGGAAGTTGAATTATCTCCATTCCCTCAGTCCCAGAGTGGACGGTTCCAAACCCTAGCCACCTGGCATAGTCACCTATCATGTCCCTGAACAGTTTATGTCATCATGTTCAGTTTGATCTGCACTTGAAGGAATCAGAATGAAAAGTGACATGAAATGAAACCCATCTGAACACATTTGATAGATTATAGGAAATCATTCTAAAATGCCAAGCGTAATCTTTCTCTCTGGCTTTCAGTGGACATTTATGGTGAAATTTTGCTTCAAGTTACATAAACACATTTGACAAGAAAGAAGAGGAGGAGAGGGAGGAGGAGGAGGAGGAGGAGGAGGAGGAGGAGGAGGAGGAGGAGGAGGAAGAGGAGAAGGAAAAGAAACCGTGCAGCATAAACACCCTTGAAGAAACAGAGCCAAATTCTGAGATGGCATATAATTATGTACTAGTTACTAGATTCTGAAATAGCATGTAATATGCCAAATAGATGTTTATTTCCTCTTGCTTTTTCAAAAGGGTCCCACCCAACCACTGAAAGGAGAATTAAAATAACTCAGGGTGGGTTTAACCCTCCTCTTCTGTTGCTTCCACACAGACCTGTAAAGGCACTGCTAACTTGGCGCATACCAACCCTCAGCATTATTTTAGGATGCAGCAGGAATAGTGCGTAAAGGAGGTTTCTAAGGGCTTCAATTTGAGCCAGTCGTTAAAGGCGAGTCAAGCACAGGAAGGAATACGTGGCAAATGTGTGTGATTTGGGAGTCACAGGTAGTTATTAGGTCTCACACTATTTGTACACCCCAAAGCAGGGACTCCCTGGTGTCTGATCGGGTGGCTACAGTGTGAATAAAAGCTGGGATTTCCACAAATTACTGGCCAAGTTCATCAATGGCCCAGGGTTTCAATATCCACCCAATACAAAATCTACCTTAGTAAATGATCTAAATACATGTAGGTCATATATGGACCAAGGAGTCGTTAAAGCCACGCAACTGATTCTTAAACTCCGACTTTAAATCTTTTCTGGAACAAGGCAAGGAATAGGTTAAATAATATAACTAACTCATTGTGGGTCTCTTCAAATTAGTTCCTGTGCGTTGCAATATAGCTTCTTCAACAATGCTCAGGACATCTCAAAGACAATCCCATTTATTTTTTGCAGACTTTACGATGAATGACTTTGAAAATGCTCAATAAGAGCGAATTTGACTGTTAGGAGTAGGTATGAGTCAGCTGGATCTAAGTCTGATAAACAGAGTTGGTGGACTAGTTAGGTGACTCTGGCTGTCATCAATGACAAAGCGTTCGGTTCAACAGAGGAGAGTAAGACTGCTAATGAATTCAAGTAGTCATGGTCAAGTTTGAGAGGGAGTCACACCAAAGAGTTTCATAAGCAATGTGAGGGAGGTATGAAAAGGGTACTAGGATAATAAAACCGATGATGGTGACAGCTGTAAATCTGGCAAATTTACTAAAAGTCATTAAATTACGCAATTAAAATAAGTGAATTTTATAATACGCAGTTGTTTTTTTTTTTTTTAAGGTATTATGGGAGTACATAAGTTCCCTTTGGTTCTAAATTAAAACTGTGGTCCCCACCATCCTTGTCAGGAGGGTAAAGTTAAGAAGGGAGGAGAAGAGGCTAGAGTTGTGTCTGAGGTTTAGGCTGGTCTTGCTGTGGTTCTTGGGTCTGGGACCTGCTGTTCAGTGAGGGCAAACAACTGAAGGGTTTCGTGCATTCCAATGGCATGGGCAAATTCGCATTTAGGTGGGTTTCAATAAACAAGACTGGAGGCAAGGAGACCGGTTATAAAGATATTGTAATACTCTTGGAGGGAAACTATGGAGGTGGGAATCCTAGTGCTGGCAACGGGATAAAAAGGAAGGCACAGGCTCATGAGCTTTTAGATAAACTTGGCAGGACTTGGTACCTGGTCCAATGGAAGTAAGCAGGTATGCATCTGATTCTGACACTTTGGGAAGACTCAGGATTACAAGTCGTTAGTATAGGAGTGGTGGTTAAAAACATCTGACAGGTTGAGATGGGTCACAGAGACCTTGCGAATGAGAAGAAATCAGTGAAGGGTGGAAAAATGGGGGGAATTAATGTGTGAGAGGCAAGGAGAAGAATGTAAGAGAAACAGAAGGAAAATCAGGAGAGTGTGATGTCAGAAAGCCAAAGGAGAAATGTTTCAAGAAGAAAGGAGTAATAGTGTCAAATGTAGATACAACTCCAGAAAACAAAGGCTAAAAAGATAGCCACTGAATTTGGCTACCGGTGGAAACAGTTTCGGTGAAGTGAGGTCACAGCCAGGCTGCAGCAGGTTAGGGAATGGATGGGAGGAGAGAAAGTGAAGATAGAAATGTAACTGACTGTTTGGGGACGTCTGGAGACTGGACAGTGCCACGGCTATGGCTAGAAAAGGACACGTGGCCACAGACAGCTTGGTTTTGTTCTTAGAACGGGAGGCTTGAGCATGTTTGTAGGCTGGGCCAATAAGAAGAAGGGACATTGCAAAAGATACAGATGAGAGGCCCATGGATGCAGAGGCGCTGGTGATGAAAGGGCATGGACCAAGGCCTATGGCTGAGCACTAGCACGGAGAGTGTCACCTCACCCCTCGAGACCTGAGGGCTGGATGAGTGTGTAGCTTGGAACAGCAGGGGAGGTGCCCAGTGGCTCCATACCCGATGGCCTTGGGTTCTTTGTTTTGTTTCATTGGTGGGGTGCAGTGTGTTGAACAGGAAGAGAAATTCTTTGTTGAAAGTATGGGGATTGGAGGTTTGAAAAAAGTAGAAATGTTTAAGAGTGATGATAACAGGGGGAGCTGATGGACAAGTAACCATGTTGAAGTGAGTCATCCTTCGTCCCTCTCTTTCCCTCACTCCCCTTCCTCTCCATCCATCAGCAAAATGTCTGTGCTGCTTCCCTTTCCTAGTTTGGGCCGCTCCTTGCCACCACCACCCTGGCCCAAGCCACCATCATTTCTATCCTAAATTTCTATTGTTTCTTTACTAGTTTTTTTTTTTTTCTGCTTGTCTTGTCTTTTTTTGCCCTTCCCCATCCAGCAGCCAGAGAGATCTTTTAGAAATGTAGATCAGACCATACCACTTACCCACTTGAAAATCATCTAGTAATTCTCATTGTGCTAAGAATAATCTCAATGCCAGTCTTTGTCCTGAAATACCGGACCTCACCCAGCCATATCTATCTTTTCACACTTTCCCTTGGTCCATGTGTTTCAGCCAGTCTGGCCTTGTTTGCTCCAATGAGCCAAGTTCGTTCCTGCCTCAGGGCCTTTACACTGGCATTCCTCCTGCTCAGGATGCTCTGGCTGGCTCCTTCCCATCATTTATTTCCACGGCCAAAGTTTCTTCCTCAGAGAGGTCTTTCCTGACTGTGTAAAGGATTATCACTCCTACTCCCATTACCTCTGTTTTATCTGCCTCGTATTCATCAGTAACTGAAACTACCTTACATATTTATTTGCTTGTGTATGTTGTTTCTCAATCTTAGAATGAGAACTCCGGGAGGGAAGGGACTTTGTTCAAGACATAGCAGGCACTTAAATGTTATCACTTATAAGGACAGTGTTGAAAAGGTCCTTATTAATAAGGACAGTGTTAAAAGCCCAACAGAGATTAGAAAATAAAATTGCAAAGGCTCTAAGCCACACAGTTATGTGATTTTTTTTTTTCCAGCAAAGACTATAAAATAAGAATGATTATCCTACGTGCCTGTTCTGGAGACAGAGTCAAACTGAGTATTTCGAAACATGGGCTGGGCGGCAGAGGCATCTTTGTGAAAAGTATATGCATCACGGCACAAGACCCGTTCAAATGTTTATAGTCTTATTTTATAGGAATTCCCTCAATTTTATAGTCTTGTAGGTGTGTTGGCAAGTTGTGGGAGGAATTTTGCTGACTCTATTTCCAGCCCAAAGCTAAGCTGTGTAACACAGGTGAAATCAGGTCACCGAGATAGGTCTGGTTTCCTTGGTGACCCACGAGGTTTGGTTATATTTGAAATTGCTAAGGAGGAGAAAAACCAGATAACAGCAGTTCTGTATTTTCCCGCGGGAAGGGGCACTTTTCAATCCTTAGCTGGCGCTGAGGACGTGTCTCCTGAGTTGGCACGGGTGACCTCCGGCCGGTGGGCTGAATGACACCTTCTAACTGCTCCCAGAATCGCACACCCAGTCTGGCAAGTTTGTCCTGTGCCAGCTCTGGGCAATTGCATCATGGCTCCTTGGGCTCTCTGTTTTGTTTGTGCATGTAAACACTGTAACTAGGGTGACGAATAGTTAGTTTATTGTAGGATGTGCTAACCACCTTTCTTCTGGGGGGATGACAATGGAAGGCCACGTTATTTTATAAAGGGTAGGGTGACCTAGTTAACTCTTTAATGTCTTTTTAAAAATATCTTTTTCCATGATAGCTGGTTGATCAAATATAAGCACTGATATCATGTATTGATTAGGTTTGTGTGGCAAGCTCTGTGCTAAATACTTTAAAAATGTTATTTCATTTTCACGATCCGATTACGAGGTGGGTACTGTTATTATCCGCATGTTACAGACGTGGAAACTGAGACTCAGAGAGGTAAAGTGGCTTTCCATGGTCACACAGCTTAAGTGGTGGGTTAGGATGACAGAAAACTGTTTATCACATATTGATACTGTATCCTGAATTCTCTCATACTGGAAGCGAAGGTGGAAGATAATTCTTGTTTTCTGCAATTACCTGATATTCAGATTCTACCTTGTGCTGCATGTCCCGCAGATATTGAACATCACTGACGAACTTCTGCCTGTCCCTTGCTTCAGGCAACATGATTCTTAATCCCCGACCTGCACATAAAAGATAAATAAATGTGCTGTGATAGAATCCTTTGTTACTTTGCCATATTTCGAATTATCTTAGTAGAATTAATTGCTTTTGTTCTCTTTTTAATCTAATCTCCATTGTTTGAAAGGCACAGATGCTTCTTTCGAATTGAAGGGACTCTTTGTATGGGTGTCAGTGCCCTCACAGCCCTCCTGTTCCGGGCGTAAATAATGCAGCCATCAGCTTGCTTCAGTGATCCTGTCCTCGTTATTCACAGGGAGTTAGGTTGACAGACACCTGACTCAGAAGCAGTTCTACAACATGACCAAAAAGAAAAGAACCTAGCTAAAGTTAGTAATGACCAAAGTTATGAGCCCCTGGGAATTTAAATTCATTTGCTCAATGATGATTGCACCCCTATTCCAACCCAGGTGCTACGTTGGGTATTAGGGTAGAGCAGTCGGCAAGGTGGGCATGGCCCCTGTCTTTGTGGGGTTTGCAGTCCAGGGTGAGAAGAATGATACTGAATGAGTGCCCCCTAATTGTGGTAAGTGCTATGGAGACTTATGGGCTTCTTTGAAGGAGTGTTATTATGGGAGGGCATGACCAGTCTGCGAGGCCAGGTTTTCCTTAGGAAATGACACCGAGTTTGCTAGAGAGTGAGCTAGGCAAGAAGTGGGATGGAGCGAGGGTCTTGGAAGGAAAGGACAGCAGGTCCAGAAGTCTCAGGGCAGGGAGGGGCTGGCGCGGATGGGGAACAGGAGGGCCAGTGCAGTTGGAGCAGAGAGAGAGGGGAGAACAGCACCTATGGGCTGGAGGAGGGGCCAGCTCATGTGGGCGGGGCTTTGAAGGTCAAGATTTGAAGAGCCATAGAAAGATGTTGGAAGGTTCCCACCTGGGGAGTTAATGATTAGATTTGCATTTTTAAAAGGTCCCTCCAGCTATTATATGGAGAATAGATGGGTGGAGGAGGTGGAGTAAAAATGGAAGTGGAAAGACTATTGGGGATGTATTATAGTAATACTAGATGTATTATAGTATTATCCGGATGGGAGAAGAATGTGAGCAGATGGGCAGCAAAAGTGGAGGTGAGGAGGAGAAAAAGGTGGAGGAGGCGGGGAGGTGGGGAAGGAGGAAGAGGAGATCATAGCTACTATTTGCTGTGCCTCTGGAAGTGCTAGCCACTGTTCTAAGCCTAGTTAATATTTATACATATTAACTCATTCAAATCACGACCAAGCTATGAAGCAGGACCTATCTCTCTATTTCACAGATGAGGAAGCTGAGTCGCTAAGGGAGTCAGTAAATTGCCTTAGGTTACAGAGCTACTAAGTGCAAGAGTTGAGATTTGAACCCAGAGAGTCTCATGCCGGTGCCCACACTCGTAACCATAATGGATTCAGGGATACTCAGGAGAGAAAGTCATCAGATCCTGGTGATGCCGTGGATGGGCTGAGAGAGGGACATGTGAAGGAAGCCGCCCGGGTTAGTGGCTTGAGCAGCTAGCTAGTTGATGCCAACAGTCCCCTCAGAAAGGGAGAAGGAAGGAGGAGTAGATGAGGTGAGAAAGCAACAGGGAGTTTGAAGTGTTTGGGGTACAGCAAAGGAAGATGCTAAGTAAGCAGAGGTAGGGCTCTCGGGAGCTTTTAGAGAGGTAAAGATTTGGGCATGGCTTAACCCTAACCCTAACCCTAACCCTAACCCTAACCCTAACCCTAACCCTAACCCTAACCCTAACCCTAACCCTAACCCTAACCCTAACCCTAACCCTAACCCTAACCCTAACCCTAACCCTAACCCTAACCCTAACCCTAACCCTAACTAACATTTCAGAACAGGTAGCTAAAGAGAAACCCTGCAAAGGAGCCAGGGAGGCAGGAGGAGATCCAGGTGGGTGCAGTTTCACAGATGCTGAGAAAAGCGTGTTTCGAGAAGGAGGTTATTAATGGCCTTGGTGAGAGCATTTAGTGGGGTGACAGGGCTGAAGACGAATTGCAGTGGGTTGCGCAAATGAGAGGTGATGAAGAAGAGTCGGTGCTTTCGAGAAGTTTGGCTCTGACGGGTGTGGCTTAAATTTATGACTGAAATATTTAAGTTCACAAAGTATTAAACGGTCCTGTTAATAATGAGTCTGCTAGACAGATGTTAACTAGACTTATTGTGTTGATCGTTCTGCGATATATTCAAATACTGAATCATTATATTGAGTACCTGAAACTAATATATGTCAATTATAACTCAGTGAAAAAGAAATGAGTCTGCTAGACCTCAGCTTTAAGGTTATCAAAGTTTCCACACTATTCCTACTTACTATCCAGTGAAGCGCTTTCACTTATTTCTACACATATTTTTTAATGATTACCAGGTAACAGGTGCTTTCTAGGCTCTGGGGAAACAGCAGGATAAGACAGATGACATTCCTGCCCCCAGATGTCTACATTCTGCCACTTTTATTCCCTTGTCTCGTTTATTCAGTTGTGGAGATATTGGCAGAATCAGCTTGTTCCTGACTCATGGTGACCCAATGTTTGGTCTTATAGCTGTGAAATCTTTCGACATTTATTGTCCAGCCCTGAGCAACAGGGAGAACTGGTGCTGGCCCCTCGGGGCTTATCTTATCTTAAGTATAGCAAGCTGATCTTTGAGAGTCTGAATCTGAAACTATAGTCCAATAGGTAGCTCCATCATCTATACACAAAACCTAAATCTCTGAGCGTTTTCATAGTCACTTATATTTTAAAAGGTCATTTTTAACTTTCCATACCAATTTGTACCTGCATAGAATGAAGTTATCTCCCTCCCTTTTCAGAAATCGATGATGTTAAAACAGGCAGAATGAACCCCTGCTGCTACTGTTGTGAAGAGAAGACTGACTGGATATTAATGGGGCACAGAACATAAGGATTCATAATGAAAATATGTTAATGATGACAAAAGGGGCACATCCCACCTGGTACATTTTGGTTATGATGTTAACCCAGAAAAGCCAGCTAATCCATCCTGGCTTTAATGCAGTGTTATTTTAAGGAGGATTCTAAATCAAGAGCCATGAAATAACTTTGTCTAAATATATAGGAAATAGCACCAACTGAATTACTTGCTAGGTTACCTCTGACTTCACAATCACCTACCAAATAAAGGTAGACTTTTGCCTACAAAAGTCTCTTTTCCCTCCCATAAACTCCCTATTGCTGTACTTTACTATAAAATGAGTATTTAAGAAGCACCATGGTGCCACATGTAATTTCCTATTTAAATATATCAATACTTTGTGAGATTCAACAACTATTACAGGCACCAAAGAAACAGTGTCACTTAACTTCATACTGTACTGCAGGTTTGAAAAACTGACCAAGATGACCAAAAAACAGAAATAACTGTATGGAAATAAATCCACATGCCATAATGCTTAATTCATGGAGCTCAGCTTTGTGGGCCTACTCAACCAGATGGCCATTTGAAGCCAAAAATTTTTCCTCAGTAAATACAGACAGGTGGCGGGGGGTGGAGGGGTGGGGTGGCAAACCGAGAATGATAATAAAATGTGGGCAAGGAGCATGTTTCTAAAATAACATCCTGTATTTGCTTCTGTTTCTCACCTTTGAACCGCTTTTCAATTTAAAATCTACTCATGGTCATGCGCGCTTCTGTTTTAAGTCTCTGGTTATAATATATTGTGCCAAATTTATGCTTTTAGGAATCAACATAAAAAGCCATTTTAAATTGGGAGAGGGAAAAGAAAAGAAAAGGGGAACGGAGGAGGGATGTGGGGAAGGGAGAAGGGAGTCAGCTTAGCAAGAGCCAATGGTTCTTCTTAGCCTCAAAATTCTACATATCTGTGAAATTTCAATGAGGAATATTCTAAGAACTTTGTGATATATGCATTCCTCTCTGATGTAAATTTCCAATGAATTCAAACCAATTTCCCTGACTAAGAAGAACAGAATCTGATTGCAGAAAAATTTTCAGTTCTTTAAAATAATACACACACACACAGACACACACACACACACACACACACACACACACACACATATGCACACAAATGTGGCCATATGTCAATTTATTTGAAGGGAGTTCTTTTTAATAAGTATTTTACTGTTTTCTATGTTCTCATAGTAGAAATATCATTAAAGTGAATATTTTATTGGTTTAGCAATAAAATGTAAATTTAAGCTCCTCGTTAGGCTGAAGTTTCCTTTGAAACAAAATCTCTACATGGCTATATTAACACCTGACAATTCGGTTTATAAATTTCTCCTAAGATTTGCAAATTTCCAGTTATAAAAACAGTCACGGGATGTAAAGTACAGCATAGAGAATATAGTCAATAATATAATAACTATGTATAGTGTCAGATGGGTACTAGACTTATTGAGGGGAGCACTTGGTGAGTTACATAAATGTCTAATTGCCGTGTTGTACACCTGAGACTAATATGTTGAACATCAACTATAACTTTAAAAAAATAAGAATAAATTCCTCCTTTCCCACAATTGGGTGCCTAGAAGGATTCAAGAGACCTTAGTCATTGTTTTACATAATTAATTAATTTGTGATGACAAATATTACAGGATTTGTTTAAATCTTAGCTTTAAAAAAAAAAACCCAGAGTTGTAAAATTTTTTTAAAATGTCTTGAGCGTAAGCAACAAAAATGAGTGTTAGGCCTAATTTTCCTCACTCTCCACTATTGAGGGGTTATTGTGATAGGAGAGAAAGAGGTGGGACTGAGAGGGGTTGGGGAGAGATTATTTGACGGTTCCAGCCAATTTGGCTTAGGAAACGGGGCCTGGGGCTGTAAATTGCTTGTAAGAAAAGCTCCTTGGGGGTGACTATTTTATAGTGAAACTGTGAAGGAGATGGGCGGTCACACACTGACCCTCAAGCCCAGAAGGGAGAGAATCAGTGTGTAATTGGAAAACTTTGGTGAGTGGCTGGCAATGTCACAGGACTGACAAGCAATTCGGTGCTCCCAATAATAATATTATCAACAACTACGCACTCGGAGGCCGGAAGGGCCGTGTATACCTGTCCTGGACTTGCAGACCAGAGCAGAGTGCAGGTAGGTGCGGGGCAAATGAATGATCACAGTGTGCAAATGAATGATCACAGAGTCCCCCAACCCTGTCCCTTCGAAGAAGGAAAAACAGGGGGCTGTGCCAGTCGGAGGGCGGGAGTGGCCAAGCAGCCGGGTTTCCCTCCAGAACCGCATTAGTCGGAAGGAGAGGTGGTGCCTCGTCTCCTCCCCGCACCTCCTCGGAGGACCTGGGGGCCGCCCCGTGGCTGGCGCGGCTGGGGCGGGCGGGGCGAGCCGGCCGTTACCTGGCGCGTCAGTCCTTTCTCCCTGGCGAGGGGCTAAGGGGCCGAGGGGCGGGGCAGGCAGGCTAGTCCCGGGCTGAGGAGCCGCCCATCACCCGCGCGGGGCCGTCCGGGGCTCCTCTTCCTCCTCCGCTCTCGTCTCCCCCTCCCTCTACCGGCCCCTCTTCCTCCTCCTCCCCGGAGGCGCTTTCCGCGGCGGCGGCCGGCCTTACTAGGGGCGGAGGCGGTGGGGGCGGCTGCCTGGCGTCCTCCCGTTTCCTTGGCAACCCGGCCTCCTCCCTCTGCGCGCGGGCGGGGGGGGGGCGGGGCGGGGGCGCGGCTCCGCGGTCCTGAGCGCGACGTGGGCGCCCCGCCGGTTGCCGTGGGAACGAGTGGGATGCGGTCGCGAAGCCGTGATGGCAGCGGGCGCAGACGAGATGCCGAAGGAGGGAGGAGGTGATTGGCTTTGTCTAGATGTCTAAGCCCAGACCTTAAGACCCAAGCCTTCTCTCCTGCCCAGAATCAGTGCTGTGCTTTATAAAGGATGAGTTAGAAAACGAGAGGAGAAAATATTTTTAACTGGAATAAAATAATATTAAAGGCAATACATGGGTAGAGGGGAGATAGTGCAGCCATGGAGTGTGAGCTGTGCAGGGGATCTCTGAAATACATGCTCCAACATAAAAAGGACACAGATGACTAATTAAGGGTGGCACCCCATCAGAACCGAGATAAGAACCCAGTTACCTCCCGGTTATCAGTAATGGCCGCCTTCCCAAGGAAGGAAGTTCTTAGAGGTTTAGAATAGTGCCCACAGGGCTTCGCCCCGTCTCTGCCAGGTTTATTTCTGTCTGTGGTTTTCACAGGCAAAGATGATTCTAACATTTATTTTGCATATTTAGGCACTCAGTCAGTGATTTGCCAGCTGATATCAAGTTAGGGTGTTTTTGATTGGGTAGAGAATAAGGAAAAAGGAGAATAGAAATTCTTGGACCTTTCATCAGTGCTCAGAATCCCTAAGTGTCTGTGGCTTGGGTATCCTCTCAGCACTGTCCCACATCCAGTTGGTGGCCATGTCTTCTGCAGCATTGCACCATTCTTTCTATTCTTGTGACCACCACCTGGGTTCTGGGTTCCATGCCCTCACCACTGGATTGTTGTAAGGGCCCTCTACCTGCACCCTGGGCCTCGTCTTCCACACCCTCTCCCCACCATTTCCCCTATTCTATAAGCAGCATAGGTTGGATGTCATTGGTCCCCTGCTAAGAAGCTTTCAAAGACTCTTCCACTTCTGGAATGAAGTCCAAACCCTTGACTATGGCTTTCCCTATGCCCTTCCCCAGAGCTGCTCGCTTACTTGGTTTTTTTCCCTCAACACTTCACTCATACTTCAGCCAGATGAGACTGTGTATTATACACCCAACATTGCTCTCTGTCTTCACACCAGCTTCTAAAACATATCCTGAGCCAAGTAGAATCCATGTAAAGTGTACTTAGTCTTTGTTTTGAGCACTTTGTCATCTACCCGTCATTGGTCCACCAGCAGTCAATACTTTTCCATCTCCAATAGCCCAATCTAGGTTCAGTTCTTGTTCTCAGCTATCAAGTAATCCTTATTAAGACATTAACTGAGAAGTACTGACCTAAGACTTCTCCCCATGGTTTTTGCCTTTCGAAAGGAGATGCTTAAAGATTCAAGATCTTTAAGATAACACTAATTGAAACCATAATAGCGAAATGATAGAGAGCTTGTTCTGTTGAAGTCGGGACCCCTCTCAAATAAAAATAAAGGGAATTGACATGCCCAGGGACACATGGTAAGTAGCAGATCAGGGCTCAAAAGCAGAGCATCCCATTCCCAAATCCCTCATGTTGACTACTAGTAAGAAAAACGCCTTGGTACATGTTGGGCCTAGATTTTTCTTCTCCCACTTCAAGATCTGTTTAAAATAATATTGTCTACCTCAAAAGATTGCTGTGAGGATTAAATGAGAGAGGACAAACAAAGCATGTACTATCATACTTGCTATATAGTAAACAATCGGTAGCTTTTTCTTTCTGAAGCATATTTTAAGATTTTATTTAATGCACTTGAGTGTAAACCATAAATATTTTAAGACTTTTAAATAAAAAAAGTTTGGAGACATCACTTCACAGCTCAGTTTTAAACTTTCTTCTACATTTCAAGTGTTTCTGAAATCTGAGTCTTTTGAAAAGAATCATGGTGCCCTTGAAAGAGGATGAGAGTGCCAGAGGTCAGCCTGTAAAAAGTTATTGAGCAACTCCAAATTTAGTGTTTAATGAGTAAACTTAAGCTTGGCATGTAAATTACAAATAAGATTAGCTTTGGCATTAAAAAAACAAAGCACTAAGGAAGCAAAGCTTTAAAGTGAGGAGGAAACACAGTTCCTGGTGGGGGGTGGAATCCTACTCTTCATGACTCTGTACAGTGTCTCTGGTAGATGGTGAACAAGTGAAGACAAAAAACAGACTTAAGGAGATTGTGGATTCTAATGATTGAAATATTTGGTGTTTGAAAATAAACATTAAGAAGTTCTTTAAGAGTTCTGCAAAGGGCAACTTCAAGTATAAAATTTCAGAAGCAGACCCTGTGTTAAGTTTCAGAAATGACATTTTTGAGGGACATATTTAATTCAGTTTAAAGAGTAAGCTGTCTAGAGGGGAAGCTCTGCATTCTAAGCCTTCCTAGGCTTCTAAGACGAAGGTATTTAGGAGTCTCATAGAGACCTGGCCCAGATACTTGGTACTTGATCTGGAACAACTTAGGCCCTCTTTGTCTACCTCAGAGTTCCTCCTCCTGAGAGAGTGTCTAAGTAGTAGGTCACCTTGTCACTATCTGATCAGGAGCTCTCCTGATGGATGTGGAGCTTCATGCCAGTGGCCTCAGAAGCAGATAGCCTCCCTCATATGCTACATGGTCGTTTTTACCTTGGGTCTCACCATGACTAATGGATTTTCGTTTCATCAGTTGAGTCCAATGTGGTGATGTTCCTTTTAGTTAATGCACAAGGCTCTAGCCATGGCGATCTATCTGTAGAAAGACTCTCCAGGGGTGGCTTGCCTGACTGAGAAAGAGACTGTGGGCATGTTAGTCCTTTAAAAGCTTCATGGCTTCTCCTACAGAACCCAGGGGTTCTTGTAGGGGATTCATCTGATTAATTTTTAAAACTCGCTAATGGCTTATTGAACATGCTATGGGCTGTTGTGACATTCTGTATTCATCCCATAGCTATTTGGCCAGACTGTGAGTATGCAATATGACAGTCTCTTAATGCCACTCATTACAAATGGTCCTATATCGATGTCATTAAGATGTCATTGGTAGGCTATTTGAAGGTGGGCCCTCTGGACACATTTTGATGGAGATCATTGAAGACCCAAGATCGAATCCTTGGTTTTGTCAGATCAGAATCACCATTTTAGAGCTGATCTTTTTAGGAACTGATTCCCAGGAATTCCACTCAGCAGAGACTAAATGTCCTCCTCCTGACCGAGTTACTATTTTATTCTAGAGAATAAAGTTGGCAGCTGACCAGCCCTGGTCATATGCACAAAGTACTCCCTCCTGGTGGAAAGGCATGCCCAGGAGATCAAATTAAAGATCAGAAGATTTGGTGAATATTAAATTAGGTCCAAGGGAATTGTTTGTTCTTAATATCCCTTGTGGGCTGAGGAGGCCATAAGGAGTAACCTTCCTTCCCTCCAGAGATGTTTTCACCTGGGTAACTGATTTGGATAATTCATCCCCAAGCTTTTGGAGACTTTTAAAAGTTGTTTCACTTAACTGTCTTTTTGTTCAACTTCCCGGAACCATTTTTCTACCACTTATGCCATTAATGGCATAGTTTGGAGTTGAGAAGACCTGGGTTATAATCCTAGCAGTGGCACTTGCTGTATGATAGTGAACAACCTTCGTCCCTCTTTGTACCTCAATACTGTCATAGCCAGAGTCTCCTCATCAGCCTGTCGTGATGATTAATGAAACAGCAAGTGCACATTTCTGGTATTGTACCTGACGCATAGTAGCTGCTCAACAAACAATAGCTATGGTCATTACTTACGTTATAGATATTTGATTCTCTATACTGGGATCTGAGGATATTTCAAGAACATCTACCATAAATTTACAAAACACCTCTTAAAGGCTTGTTACTTCTTTAGAATGTTAATCTTAAATGACTAATATCATATATTAATCTTATATCACTAATATCATGGTGGTTAATGTTTTCTTGATTGTTTTTTATCCTGTATTTCAGAGAATGACATTTGATGACCTCATCTCTAAATGTGAGGGTGTATCTAATTTGAGGTTTGCAGCCATCCATGAGCTGTATGAAATTTAGTAATGCCCGTTGGGCTTTCGTAGGTCAGATATTTGAGATCTGGGATCTCTTGTGGGATAAAGTAGACTCTATTAGAGATTGGCAATCTCTCTACAATTAATTAAAAAAACAAAGCAAAACAAAAAAACATCTCCTTTGCAGGATCCCTTAGAATTTTCCTCATTTAGAATTGTAGCTGTTCTATTGTGCTGTTTAACAAAGAGAAGACAAAGTCGTTAAAGTTTTTGGATCCTACAGTGTTGAGATATTTCTCAAAAGTTCAAACGAGCTTTGATTTTTTTTTATCCATTTTGGAAGCTTCAGACTTTTCAAAACCCTTCATTATGGCAATTGATGCAACTGATACCAGATTGAATGTGATTATAAGAACTCCGAGAACATGAAACATACTGCTTCTCTGAATTTATGAGAAATTATTACCAAAGGAAAGAATTTGACTTCTGTCCAGAAGGAGTATCTGATTTGTTTGGACTTTGGATAAACTCAAGCCATACATGTTTGGCCAAGAGTTTAATCTGTGGACTGATCATCAAGTTCTAAGCAAGACTCAGGCTTCAGAAAGCTATTGACAACAACAGGGGTCCCACGTGATAGTTAAAATGTTTCTAGACAGATACTCAGGTCAGACAAGCAAACAAAAAACTCTTCTCATCAAAAGGGCAGGGGAACGTGAGCACTGAGCAGCAGCTCCTGGACCTTCCCGGAGTATTACTTGATGTTTTGTTTGTATAAAAAACTCAAAGCAAGTGAGGGAGAGAGAAGCAGGGGGCAGTGCTGGTTTGCTGAGCAGGCAGCCTCCTTTCAGGCACCCATTTCCTGGCCATTGCAGTCATGGAGCTTTTGCCCCCTGGAGGGGGATCCCTCAGATGCCCATACCACACAGAGGAGCATTCATCCCTGATGGAATATTTCTAATGTCTGCCCTCTTTTCTCTTCAAGGCTCTTTCTTTTGTGATTCTTCCTGTTTTTCTAATTACAGAGGAGCATCAGATTAGTGACTAACTCTAAGTTCTCTCTTTAACCCTTTGTGGCTTCTCATTGCCTCTGCCTCACCTAAGGACAGCTGTTTCCTTCCCTCTTAATGAGGGGGTGGCTTGCTCAGGGTTCTCACAGGCAGAAGGGACAGCATCAAGGCCTAGGTGGGAACTAGGTATAGAGCAGCAGTGGGGAGGAGGGGGCACTTAAAGTAAAGATGATAGGTTGCTGGCGACTGCTGCCAGTGTTCAGTGTTGTGTATCCCAAAGCAGTGAATCTGGAACATTTTATCCATTCATATAACCAACAAATATTTTTCTAGTCGGTGTCAAGGACAATTTACATTTAAACAAATCAAAACATTTAAACCAATGAATGATAATTAGTGTCAGAACACTAATAGGCTATGGTGTAGAGAATACTGGGGGTGGCGATGGGAAGGCTGGGGACCTGTTTAGACTAAGTTGTGGAGGATGGCCTCTCCGGGTGAGACCTAGAGGATGAAGAGGAGCCAGCTCTCTGAGGGCACAGGTGGAGCAAACAGCGTTGGCAAGGTCTGGAAGTGAGAGAGAATTTGGGGGATTCGAGGACCTGAAAAGAAGCCAACATGGCTGCAAGACCATTGTGAGGGAAGGCTGGTGAGGTTGCAAGAGTTGGGGTTGGATTTTAAGTACAATGGAAAGCCATGGAGCAGTTTCAAAGTGTGCCTGTGTGCTTGTGTGTATGTGTGCGTGTGTGTGTGCATGTGCGTGTGCATGAGACATATGCTGTGGAAACCCCTGAGGGAGTTCCTCACCAGAACTGGCAGTTAGGACTTCATGATTTCTAGACTAGCCTTTGAGGAAACGTCAAAATGTCGTTCAAACACGTGCTTGTCTGTTGACATGAGACAAATTGATTAAAGATGAATTATCAAAGATATCTCTCTTCGTTCCAGAACGCTGACCTAAGCGGATGCCCCATATTGGGTAATATATCGTGATATTTAATTTCCAGTCTCTCACTGCAGTGCATTTCCTAATAATGTCCTTTACTGGTGCATTTCTGTCCCACACTGAGTCTTTCTCCTTCTCCCCTCTCTTTTTTTCCTTTCACTCCTCCCTCTTTCTTCCTTTCCTGCCCTCTCCAGTCTCTCCCTCCTCTTCGCCCCTTTCCCCTCCCCTCTTCATCCCCATTTCCCCTCACTTCTCGCTCTGCCTTTCTCATCAAGCATCTGAGTTCCTTGCCAAACCACAGCCCTTAGATTTCTATTTTCCAAAACAAATATCTTGGCTGGTCATTTTTACCATCGGTTCTCCTTTCTCGTTCGGTGCTAGTCCTTTCTCTGACCTCCCCCCGCCCCCCCGCCCCCAACTTCTCCTAGACGCTCTTCTCCCCACTCACCCCTCTCTCAACGAACCTAACACCCCCAGGTGACACCGTTTAGAAATGGCAACAGGAAAAACCGCTCTTGCTCCAGCCCGGCAGGACGACGACGTGAAGGAATTAACCTCGGGTGACGTCATTCTATGGCCATCAGTACAGTGGAAGGCAGTTCTTGAAAACCAGATGGAACAGAAGGTATCACTGTGCAGCCGCCCTTCTGTGGCTCACGGCGCCCTCTGAGTCAGGATAACGAGAGAACATTCTTAAAACATGACTTCACCACGCTCAGTCCTCAAACGAATTCCTGGATGTGTGTGGAATACGCTCCCCCAGCAAGCCTGAGCACAGACGCGCTGCGGGCTTGTTAGCACTCTTTCTCAGAGCTGTTACCTTTCCGAAGCTACCTTCTCAGCCGGTTAGTTTGCATTAACATAAAATTAAAAAAAAAAAAACATGTTAAAAAGGAGACAGTCGGCCTGTACGGCAGACACTGGAGGGCCTCTCACAGCCGTATTTTCATAGTTTTGTGCTGTGGTGACTGGATTTCTGTCTTGGGGATTTGGGAACCCTCGACATCACACTTTAGCAGGAAGCAGTTACGGAAATTTCTTGTCAGATGTAGAAAAAAACCCTAGGATGTTGTCTATTTCCAAAATACAGCAGAGGTATCCAGTCACAACACGAGTGCAGTTTCTCTTTTATTTTATCTACACCTGGAGGTGTGTGTGTGTATGTGGTGGGTGTGTGTGTGTGTGTGTGTGTAGTGTGTGTTTAACACAGGCGGCTTATCTGAGTGGATTTTAAGAAATTAATTTAACTGAAAAATGATTAAATTACAAAGAGAGGGAAAAAGCATTTGGTAGGCATCATATGGGGTCAGAGGCCATTGCTAATGCAATATTTCATCAATTGACTCATTGCTATTCTTTCGTTGATGTGATTTAGTTTCTCAAATAGCTCTTATTGTGGCAGGCTTGCATTGGATACATTGTACAGATGCCTTATAATCATTTCAGTGTGTTTACTTAAAAATTTTAAAAGCAATTAAGCAATTCTAAATATATTCATGTGAGTGAGTGTGTGTGTGTGTGTATACACACATCCACAGAGAGATTTTATAAAGGCTGAGATAAGGGTTCTGAGTGAACACTAGGGCAAGTGTTGAATTTATACACTGTAGTGCCCTTCATGCATTTCAAAGAGCTTCATGCAGACGAATGTTAAGCTTTCTTCATACCCATTGAATATACCATTATCTCCTCTAATACACTGAAGAAACCAGAGGACAAAGAGTCTCCTTGTGTTCCTTATCCAAGGCCACACAACTGTTGCTGGAACCTTGAGCTTTCTGAGTGCCAGGCACTTATTTGTGGCATATCACAAATGTGGAAAATGATGGTGTGACGGTCAGTTTGTTAAAAGTATAATAATCTACTATTGAGGGGGGTAGGGTTTTGACAGACTCTGCTTTTTACTTATTTTGATACAAAATAGAGCAAAGCAAGGCTTTCTATGAGAAACCTCCTGAGGTCTGGGGAAATAGGAGTGCATGGGTGTCTGCAGGGGAGGGCAGAGCAGCATTTTGGCAGTGTGTAGATAGGTGTGTGTGCACACGGGTGGCAGTCTTCATGTCCTGACCTGTCCGACACCTCTTCCGCTTCATCTTTGTTCCAGAATGTTGTGTCCAGAGTTTGGAAGTGCAGACGCGGTCTGATGTAGAGGTTTGGAATCCAGGGCCATCAGCAGCAGGGCGGTGTATTCATTCATCAAAGGCTTATCCAGCACTTAAGTGCCAAGTGCTGTGCTGGGTTCTAGGGACTCCGAGGAATAAGATACAGTCTTTGTGCTTACTGGGGAGGCCCGAAAGCAAACAAGACCTCGGAGTAAGGTCTACAGTCGAGGCAGGTGTGGGCCTGGGAGAGGGTGATGGGGAGACGAAAAGAGTGAAAAGAAAGGTTCCCACGATGAGAATTGAAGTGCCTCCAAGTATTGCTTGAGGTCCCCCTACTCAATGTGGCCCGTGGATGTGCTGGTGCCGTCAGTTCCCTTGGGACAGAAGCCTTTCTCACAGTGCCAGAAGCTGGCTAGCCGAGAGCTAGATGACGTTGGCTGTCAGTTCGCCCAGCTTGGCGTCTCTGCCCTTTTCCTCCCTCCCACATGTTTCTTTCCTTCCCTGCCTGGAGGGGCGCCGAGCAGTCTTATCAAATTCTGCTTAGGGCAGCCACACAGCGTCAATCAATATTATTAAGTTGAACTGATCTGAAAAGTATTCATGTTGAGGTATAAAGAACTAATATGGAGTACACCTGGGAGCACGTGTGTTTGAGGCCTCAAAACCTTAGGCTAAAAGAATTTCAGCCAACCGAGGAGAAAAGGGCTTTCTTACCGTGCCAGAGCACTGTGTGCACCTCTGAATTCACGTATTCTGGACAGTCGCCCACTCTTTCCGTATTTAAAGTTGGCCCTGTTTCCAAACATTCAGCCTTACATATTTTTCCCTCCTGGCTCTCTATTGTGACTGTAGGATAAGGCCGGGCGGGGGCCCGATAACTGCTAATCTGAGTCTTTTTGGCTGGAAATCCCACAGGACTGCAGAAAAGACTGCTTTGAAGCATCTGAGACACCAGTGACGAAGAACAAAGTTGGGTGAGCAGGACGATGTTTAGATGTTGTCCCCTCTGCATGTGCTCACTAATTTAGTTCATTTTTGACCATTTGTTTATTTCCTGTTCCAGGACAGGACTGGCCTGAGTGAGAGTGTGAATGGGGATGACATTCTGAATGGGTGGGTAGCTATACTGAAATTATATTCCTAATGTTTGGTGGGAGGAAGAGGGGAATGACCAGTCACTTCCATGTTATTCTCCCTTGTAGAGTTCCACTAGGTCTCCCAAGGGCCACATTTGGGTGCACAGAGAGTTCTCTTGGCATAATGTCCCGCTTTGCTCTGTGTGTCCCCATCCAGAAAAGGTTGTGTCGATTCAGTCAGTTGTATTAAGAATAGTCCCCCTGTAGGAGCTTATGAAGTAAAGACTAGTGATTACATGTTTTTCAAACCTCAACCTAGTTCCTTCTGAGGAGTGGTCTTCTTTTAAACATTAGAAACTTCAATTAAAGTTTTAGAAAGTGGACACCTCTCAGTCAGCATTGTCCAATAGAAATATAATGGGAGCCACCTAATTTAAAATTTTCTAGGCATCGTACTTAGAAAAGTAAAAGAAACCGGTGAGATTAATTTTAGTAATATATTTTATTAAAACCATTATGTTAACACTTTATTAATTCAACACATAAAATTATTAATGAGATATTTTACTTTTTTTGGTACTAAGTATGCAAACTTTGGTGTTTATTTTTTTACTTCTAGTGCATCTCAGTTGGGGCTAATCACATTTCAGGTGTTTGTGTATTATGTGGCTGATGGTTACCTTTAATATTAACCTGTGGAGCTCCTGGTACCTTTTAAGTGTCAACAGTTTAACTCCTCTGGATAAAAACATTACAAAGTGGGAATCAGTGCACCTTGGACAAGTGATGCCTGCACACATTTTTGGAGAGTAAATTTTAGGCAGTGGGTAATAGAATTTAGGTTTCTAGTCCAGGGCTCTTTTAGTGACTTAATAAAAATGAAAAGCTATGACTCCACCTCCACAGTGTGTGAAGTCTCTGCTGGCAAATCTCTTATAAAGGAGACCTTAACAGAGCAAATGGCTCTTCTCCTGGCACCTGCTCCCAAGCCATGATACTACAAAACTGGAGAATGGGGAGGGACCTCGGAGACCCTGTCTAATTATATTACTCTCTGTGCCTGAGAATCAGAGAGAGGAATGTCAGGAAAATACTGATTCCTGGGCCCCCATCAGAGAATCAGCTTCAACTGGTCTGGGGTGGGGCCTAGACATCAGTATTTTTTAAAGACCCCAAGGTGATTCCAAAGGATAGTTTGGGCTCTGAAGGCCGGCACATCCCCTTCATTTTATAGGTAAAGGAACAGAGGCTGTGTTAAGTGACTCACCTGAGGCCCTGCAGCTTGTGGGAGGCAGAGGGAGGCCCAGAACCTGAGGATTCTTCTCTAACCGCCTCATATATAGAGAAATATTTTATAATACCTGCATTTTGGATCTTTTTCCTGTTTAATCCCAGAATTACTCTCATTTTGAATTGAGGTACATTACCCAGTTCAACCTAGACTGGACATAAACTTCAAGAAAAGGCTCTAAACCCTCCTTTCCCAGAAAAATCTTCAAATCAATGATAGCTTTTGAGTGATTCCGATCTAGGACAATGGCCCTGAGTGCCTCCTGTTTTAGGTTCACTTGGGAGCCGAAACTCTACACTTTAAATATGGAGTTTTATTGGCGAGGTGAGGGAAAAAGCCCAAAGGAGCAAACACTTGAATCTGATCAGCGTTTTATTTTCATTGACTCACAGCTGAAGCCAGCGTGGCTCAATAACAGGGGGCCTCACACACAAATAGATCCAAGCGCCAAGCAGGAAGTTTGTGTGAGTGAGGTGGGCTGGGGAGACCGACTACCTGGAGGGGAACCCGCCATTGTCCAGCTCCTGGCCCTCTGCTGTGACTTGACCACGCAGGTGTTGTGTCGCCAGCGCTTCCGAATGCTCATGAAGTCAGTAATGCAGGTTTGTGTTTGTTTCATTTTCTGCTTTTGTGTGTGTGTGTGTGTGTGTGAAATACCCAGATTTGTGAACATTGGCAACTAATTTTTAGAAAAACACTCTAATGGTCAAATACAGTCCACTTGTGAGCTCTATTCTACCTGTAAGGCATCCAAGTGCAACCTTTTAGGCACGTCTAAGACTTCATACTCAGTCTTGAGTTTTATTGGTTTATAAAATGTTGGTTTTGTACCATCCCGCTTACATTTACCCTAGACCCTGTGAGGCTGATGCAAGCAAGCATCAGTACCAGAAGGAAAAATAGTAGAAAAGTGGTGCCTCAGTTTCCTTATAAATTTTATTTATTTTCTCACTGTTCACATTTGAGTTTGGCACCTCTGACATGTCATCAATTTTCATAATGAAATTGAGTAAAGGTCATTACAGTTCATAAGATCTAATATAACTTTTTTTTTTAAATGAAAGACTATTCATCAAGGATCTGAAAACAGACCAAATGTGTTTTGCTGTGAACAGTTTGTAGAGACAAAGTGAGGCAGGGGTTTGGGTTTAAAGAAAAAAATAATAATGCAGTGATGGAAGGGTAAAGAATGCAAGGATTCAGACGTTCTGTGGAGGATTAGTATAACTTATTTTAAAATTCGATTCAAACATATAACAAGTCAGGCTATTACTAGCATTGCTGTGGGATAGACTAGCTGTGCTGTGCACGGCTGTATAAAGAAAAATGTTCTTATTCACTGTAGAATGAAATGGAAGTTTCCATTGTAGCACTGGAGCAAACTGGGAGCCAATGAAATGATAATCCACATAAAAATTAGAATCGCTCTTACGCACATTCTTTGTTTCAAGAAGAAAACACCCTGCATATGTACACAGCATGACCCTGAGAGCCCTCGACTTCCAATAAGTGAAGGCGTTAATAATAACAGGTGGAGCCTGTTTAGTTAACAATTTAAGAGTTGGTGCTAAATTACACTTTGAAGTGTATATAGCGAAAATAAAGGTAAGTTATTTTGTCAACATATAAGTGAAGCATATCAGAGATTAAGGTAAAATAGGAATGTCATTTGGAACTTGGTTATTCTCCCTACACATAACCTTGAATTTTGCCACAGGTTTTTTTTTTTTTTTTGATGTAAAAAAGTTAAAATTAGAATATGTATTTGTAAGCATCTGTTTCAGGTATATTTCTGGGAACAGTTCCACTGTCCTCAAATAACCAGAGGTGGGTAACAGTTTCTGACAAGAGCTAAAGGGAGCAGGATTAAACAAGAATTAGAGAGATTATATTTTCTTTATCTAAAACCTTCAAGTCTTTGGAAAGCTGCTTTGTTTCTATTTTGAGCATGCTGCCCACATATCTTCACGACAGAATTTTCGCATAATTTTGCTCTTCCTCTTTTTATCTCTGTTTGGGTGTATTTATTATTTCATATGTGATGATGCAAAGCTCATTAAAAGGTCCGTTTATATTCTTGTTATCTGTATGAGGATCTAGCTGTTTTTCTGTTTATAGAGCCCTCGCTGTAATATTCAGATTTGCTGGCAATGGGCCCTTTCTAACACTATACTTTCGCTTCCCCTCGGTGGCTCTATTTATGGGAGTCTATGCGATTTACTCAAGACTAATAAAGACAGTGGGAAAGGATGGGTCATGGGTTTATCCATCCATGGAATTTTAGCACTTTCAGAGGGAGGTTTATCTTATGTTCTTTCCCCCTACCCCAATTTAATTTAAACAAACAAAAGAAAAGCGTTAGTCCAAAGAGTGTCAGTTGGCAGATCTGCGTTATTCAACTGGAGAGCCTCCAGAGTTTCTGATGCTTGGAGATGGACAAGTAATTACCTCCTGTCTGTGACTATTTTTTACCAGGCTAAACCCAATGTTTATTGTAAACTATCTGCCATTAAAAGCTGTAATGGCAAGCCTTATGTTCCCACACCATAAATTTGACTTGCACTGTTTTCTTATTTACCTTCATGCTTTATTATATTCTTTGAAATGTTTCCTTTTAAAGGAAGATAATGGAAGAATGGAAATTGAGCAAAAGCCACATTCATGCTTGAAAACAAATAGGCTTGTCATATACATATTTTTTTCATAGACCCAGATGGCCTTGATGGACACTTTCTGGATGCTGGCAACTTCTGTGGAACTATAGATGCAACTGCTATTAGTGAATCACTTATGAAATGGGCCAGAAAATAGCCTAGAAATTATAAAGTTGAACTAGACCACATAGGTCCAGGGTAGCAGTTTTCAAACTCTTTGGTCTCAGGACCCATTTATACTTTTAAAAATTTTGAAGACCCTCATGAGCTTTTGTGTAGGTTGTATCAATATTTACTGCATAAGGAATGAGAATTGAGACCTCTTGAAGTTATTTGTTTGAAAACAAACCCATTACAAATGATTGTAAATACCATTTTAAAAGAAAAATAACTATTTTCTAAAAGTTTATGTGAAGAGGATTGTCTTAATTTTGTCGCTTAATAGAAGACAGGTGGATTCTCATATCTGTTCATTCAATCTGTTGTGATACGTTGCTTAGTTTAAGTAGTTAAGAAAATTTGGCCCTACTAGATATGTATTTGGAAAGAGAATATTTTAACAGCCTTTTCAAATAATTATGGAATTCTTCTTTGATCCAAAAACCTAGATTTGACAAAAGTGGTAATTTCTTAAAGGTTAGTTGCAATGAGGGATTTGAAACCCTATGAGTAGACCTTTTTTTAACTAGCAGATTTTACTTTAGAGTTGTTTTAGGTTTACAAAAAATTGAGTAGCTAGTATAGAGTACCCATATATTTCCCCCCTCAGTTTCCCCTATTATTAATATCTTGCATATTTGGCACATTTGTTACAATTGATGAGCCAGTAGTGATACATTATTGAAGTCCATAGTTTACCCTAGGCTTCACTCTTTGATATACAGTTCTATGGGTTTTGACAAGTGCACATTGTATATCCATCATGACAGTATCATACAGAATAGTGTCTTAGAATAATACAGACCAATGATTTTTTTTTTCAGACTGGCTTCTTTCACTAAGCAGTATGCACTTAATGGTTTTTTTTATGTCTTTTCATAGTTTGATAGTTAATTTCTTTTTATAGCTAAACAATATTCCATTAATGAATTCGTTATCTACCTTTTGAAGGACATCTTGGTTGCTTCCAATTTTGGAAATTATCAGTAAAGTTCCTGTAAACATTTTGCGCAGGTTTTTGTGTGGATATAAGTTTTTCAACTCATTTGAGTAAATGCCAAGGAATGTGACTGCTGGATCCTCTGGCAAGACTATGATTAGCTGTGTAAGAAACTGCAAGACTATCTTCCAAAGTGACTGTACCATTTTACATTCCCACCAGCAATGAATGAGGGTTCCTACTGTTCCACATCCTTGCCAGCATTGGTGTTATCGGGGTTTTGTTTTGTTTTTTAAGTGATTCTAAGGGGAGTATAGTAGTATCCTATTTTTGTTTTAATTTGTAATTCCCTAATGACATGATGTTGAACATCTTTCTCTACGCTTATTTGCTGTGTATCTTCTTTGGTGAAGTATCTATTGAGATCTTTTGCCCATTTTTAAATTGGATTTATAGTTGAGTTTAAAGAGTTTTTGTGTATTTTGGATACTAGTCCTTTATCAGATGCATGTTTTGTAAACATTTTTCTCCCAACCTGTGGCTTGTCTTTCTCTAAAATCAATGGACCTTTTATATATGTGCAGTATGGTGCCACTGTCCTGATTTATGCTAAGGCACCAGCAGTTTTACCCATAATTATTGTGAAATATCAATGCAAATTAATACAGATAAAAGACAAATGACATCTTAATATCATTGCAAAAATAATTTTCATGTTGTGAACACCCCTGAAAGGATTTTGGGGATCCCCAGGGCCCAAAGACTGTACTTTGAAAACCACTGGCCTAGAGCAAACAAATACAACCCATACTATTCTTTAGTTCAAGTCTCAGAAAGGCCAAATATAATTAGAAATATGAGTTCTCCAAATGTAAAGTGTTAACTTAGTTTTCTGCCAAAAGATTTAAAAGGCATGAAGAAATATTATGCACTGAAATCAGTGTTCTAATTCATTGGGCAGAGTTAATTTTGCTTAGGTTTTTTTCCTGGTGATTCTTGGCAGAATATTGTATTTATTTTTCAAGATGTACATTGTGTGTGTATATAATTATATCAACTAAAGTATGTGAGCCAATGAATGTCTCTGAATAGCTAAAATATTGGTAGATGATGCCCAATATATATTTGTATATAAAAACAATTTGTGGACCCTCAACTTTTTTCTTTCTTATTCCTTTACCAGTGTTCAAGAAACATAGAAATGAGGAAAGAACTCTAGCTTTTTTAAACAAGATGGATCTGGATTTGAATCTTGGCTGTTTAATCTTTTTAAACTTCTCTGAGACTGTTGTCTTCCATGTGTAAAATAATTGTCAAAGCTGTGAAGATTATAGACATAAGACAATATATAAAAATGGTCTGGAAACTCATAGGCATCACTCAAATAGCTAACATCATCATCAAAAGTCATTCCCTCTATTTTTAACAAATTTACAATCTATTCTTGCCCAGGAAATTAGCGTTAGTGTGAGTTTACTGGAGGAAACACTGATAAGACCTAGTATATCTTTCTAGAAATCCTATGTTTTCACAGGAACCCAAACATTAAACCAGAGGAATAAATATGTGGTATTGTCAACCCTCAGCCAAGGGATGAAAGATGTAAATGAGATGCAGCTAGAACAGAACCTAAGGATAAAACCATAGGAGATGTGATATACAATTGAGGAGGTGGCTGAGGCCCATTTCAAAGACAAAGATCTAGAAATGGTCAAAAGTTAAGGGTGAGAGAAAATCATGGGTGCATTCTGGAAGTATCAGGAGTGAAAATCAATGGTGAGCCACCAGTGAAATGTACTTCCCCACACGGAATTCTCATGGGCAAAATTAACTGCATATTCCCTTTTGACCAGAAGCACCTTAATGCTGCTTATGGAAGCAGGACATATCAAGAAACAGCTGGAAAGATGGTATTTTTAAGGCAGAGGTGGTCATTTTGACATTCTTGAAATGAAGAGTTTGGGTTCTGGAGCCACAATGCACGTGCTTTGAATCTTAGCTTCTCTTGCTATTATGTGACTTAAGGCAACCACTTAAGGCAGTTCTGCCTATGTCGTCTTATATGTAAAATGAGGAGGGTTATGAGGACTGTGCTTCACGTAAAGCATTCTGAAAAGTACCTGATGTAAGAGCTCGATAAATGCCAGCTTTTGTTATTGGTTTACCACCCATATTCATGCATCTGACCAACATTAAGTGCAGCTGTGTGAAACCTGTGTGCAGTTTACCTGTCTCCCTTAGACACTATGATGTTTTTGGTGAAATGATATATCCCATGTATTCTTCTGCTTCTAGTTCCAAGTTAATGCTAGGGCCAAAATTACCAGTAAATAGACAGTGTTATTTATGGAGACTCTAAATCCTCTACCAGTGACCCCAGCTTCAGGCCATTGAGTTTCAAAGGCTTTTCAATCTGCCCTTAGAATTATTTTTAGTCTTTTACTCTTTTCAGATATATTGTGTGATCACTGTAGAAAATTTAGAACACTAAGGAAATTTAAATCACTCATAATCCCACAGTTATTTGAGTTGTTTATTGTTGAGTTTTAAGAGTTCTTTGTATATTTTGGATTCTGGTCCTTTATCATATATATGTCTTTTAAATATTTTGGAGGTGGGGCTGCCTACATCCTTGGGGACATGATCCCTGTCTGGCAGAGCTGGGGAGGTAGGACTGCTGTCCTAGTACGTCCAGAAAGTTCAAACCAAAGAGGATTTTCTCAAACCTTTAAAAACCAATGGAATTTACCTTGTTAAGATTTGGACTTGCTTGAGACTCATCACTCTTTCTTTCTTTTCTATTTTTTTTTTTCCTTTCGGAATGGAAATGTCTGTCCTATGGCTTTCAGAATCTGTAAAAAACCTTCAACAGCTAATCTTATTCTTAATGGTGAAAGACTGAAGCTTTTCCTCTAAGATTGGGAACAAGGTAAGGATATCTGTTCTCACCACTCCTATTGAACATGGTACTGGGAGGTCTAGCCAGGGCAATAAAGCAAGAAAAGAAAAAGCATACAAATTGAGAAGAAAGAAATAAAACTGTCCCTATTTACAGATAACATGATTGTTTTTGACAAATTTTTTAGGATTTTCTATGTGGACAAACAAACTTTATGGAACTAATAAATGAGTTCCATAAAGTTGTATGATATAAGATCAACATACATAAATCCATAATTTCTATGTACTTGCAATGAACATGTGGATACCAAAATTAAAACACAAAACTATTAATAATAACTAAAAAAATACTTAGGTATAAACTTAACAATACACGTACAGAATTTGTATATTTTAAGCCATACAGTATGATGTGAAATATCAAAGATCTAAATAAATGGATTGGAAGATTCAACATGTTAAAGATGTCAGTTCTCCCTAAATAGATGTGAAGGTTTAATGTAATTCCTATCAAAATTCCAGCAAGAATTTTTGTATAAGTCTAGGCAAGACTTCTAAAATTTATATGAAAAAAATCAAAACAAAAAGCCATAACAATTTTGAAAAAGAATAAAGAGTAATCAGTCTACCCAATTTCAAGACTTACTCTATAGCTATAGTAATTAAGATTGCATAGTATTGGCAAAGAGACAGATACATATATTCTTGGAATAGAATATAGAATTTGGAATAGGGCACAAAAATGTGCCCAACTGACTTTTTACAAAGATGTAAAATCAATTCAATGGAGGAAAGCCTTTTTGAGAAATGGTGCTGGAGCAATGAGACATCCATAGGCTAAAAAACGCACAAACTTCAAAACAAAACCTTGACCCAAATTTCTCACTGTACACAAAAATTAACTAAAAAAAAATTCACAGACTTAAATACAAAATGTAAAACTGTAAGATTTTTACCAAAAAAGGAGAAAATCTTGGGGATGTAGAGCCAGGCAAAGAGTTGAACATGACACCAGAAACAGAATCCATAACAAGAAAAATTGATAAATTAGACTTTGTCAAATTAGAAATTTGCAAAAGATTGTCAGGCAGATAAAAAGACAGCTCTGGACTTCTACAGAAAAATATTTGCAAGCTACTTATATGGCAAAGGATAGTATCTAGAATATGTAAAGAATTATCAAAACTCAACAATAAAATAAACAAAAAAATACAACTAGATGATAACCAAAAGACACAAAGAAGATGACATTATAGATGTCAAAAACGAATGTGGTTCCATGGTGTAGTGGTTAACATGTCTCCTTTACTCACAGAAGGTCCTAGGTTTGCGCCCCAGTAGAGCCATGGTCCATAGTCTATGGCCATGCCACCCTGAACAAGCTCAATGTCTGATCTCAGAAGCTAAGCAGGGTTGGGCCTGGTTAGTACTTGGATGGGGAACCATCTAGGAAGACCAGGTGCTATAGGCATAAATAATAATAATAATAATGATAATGATGTCAAAATCACATGAAAAGATATTCAATATCTTATCCATTAGAGAAATTTAGATTAAATCCAACATGATTTCCACTTTCCTATCATAATAGCTAAAATTAAAAAAAACAGTGACAAGTGCTGGCAAGGATACAAAGAGACTGGATCACTCATACATGTCTGGTGCGACTGTAAAATGGTGCAGCCACTCTGGAAAACAGTGTGTCAGTTTTATAAAAAACTAAACACGTAATGACCATACAATCCAGCAATTACACTCTTGGCATTTATTCCAGAAAAACGAAGACATATGTTCAGTTCACACAAAAACCTGTACACAAATGTTAATCACAGCTTTATTCATAATAGCCACAAACTGGAAACAACCCAGATGTCCTTCAACTGGTGACTCATTAAACAAACCATGGTATATCCAAAATATTGCTGAACAATAAAAAGGAGCAAACTGGATACACACAGCAACCCCTGCCTGACTCTCCAGGAGGTTATGCTGAGTGAATAAAGCCAAGCCCCAAACATTATATACTATATGATTTCATTTATATGACATTCTTGAAATGGGAGAATTATAGAAATGGATTAGCGGTTGCCAGGAGTTATGGAAGGGGTCGGGGTGGGAGAGAAGTGGGGAAGAACAACATGGGACACCTTGGTGGTGAAGGGAGAGAACCAATGGTATATGAGGCTCTCTGGATTACTTCTAGTTGTATGATAATCTACAATGATCTCAAAATCAAACAAGAGTCAGATAACATTTGTGCTGCTTGGGCAAGAACATGATAGGTGTCCTAACAGCGTCCTCGTCTTTGTCATGCTCCAAGGCTGCCTCAGAATGGCTGTTCAGCTGCTTGACTCAGGTGGTTTCTTGTTGCTTCTGTCTAAAGCAGTCTATTTAATGCTTACCTCAACCCTGTGAAGGGCCGTTATTCCCAGTTCTCTTACGAGGAACCCGAGGTCAGTGAGGTCCACTGACTTGCCCTAGGCCACATGGTTGTAAAGCCCAGTGTTCTTAGACTTTAAACAACCATCCCATGTGGAGATGACAGAGCTCTTTAGTTGCCCAGAGGAGCCAGGTGCTAGCCCAGGAGGGAAGGTAGAGCAGTGTGAAGCCAGGCCCCAGATCAAGACTATGGGTCCCCAGAGCTATGGTTTGTCATTGTCCAGAGCTCTAGGGTGGAGAGTGGGATAAGAAAAAGGAGAGGTTGGCAGAGGTTGATGGCACCCATTGCCTGGTTGGGAGGAGACTAAAAATCTCACCACCCAAGTGCCACTCTTAGAGATCTAGAATTCAGCTCATCTGCCTGAAGGGCACCACAGTGGTCCCAGTGTCCCCAAAAGTGGCAGGCTGGCACACAGGCTCTGTTTGAGTCTCCTATAGCTCCCACATCCAGCCCGATAAGAAATCAGGGCTACATTAACAACAACAACAAAAAGTCTTATCACTTAGAGATAATTTACAGATGGGACAGCTTATGGAAATTTTTGGGTTCCATGCTAAGGAATTTGGTTTGTTTTTGAAGGCACAGGGTGTCTACCGAAGAATGTTAAGAAGTGGTTATATGATTTGTAATTTTCAAAGGCCATTTGGATTCGTTCCAATAACATCCTTTATAGCAAAAGAAAGTCCCAAATCACAGGTCGTATTCTGCCGTCACATCGCTTCAGTCACTTTCGGTCTGAAATGTTTCCTCAGGGCTTTCAGCGTCTTTCAGAAACGACATTTTTGAGGAGTTTGGCTGATTATTTTGCAGAGAGTCCCTTGATTTGGGTTTGTCTGATGTTTCTTATTAGATTCAGGCTATGCATTTTGACAGAAATATACCAGAAACAATGCTGTGTCATTAGTGAATCATATCAGATGATATCAATAGGGTCCCATTAATTGTGGTGTTTAGATTATTTGATTAAGATGCCTGCCAAGTATCTTCATTGGAAAGTTATTGTTTTTCTCTTTGTAATTTATAAATTCATTCTTTTATGGAAAGATATTTTGAGGCTGTTACTCAAATTTTTACCCTCTACTTTTAGTAAAACTTAATGATTCTTCGTGAATCAATTATTGCTATAATGGTTGCCAAATGACAATTTTCTACTTCCATTATTTCTTTCATACTTATTAGAAGGCTTTCTTCTGTAAAGCAGAAATTTCCCATCTCCATTTATTTATTTACACTCACATGCACGTGTGCACACAGACTCATGTATTCTTATTTAATGAATCCCTTGACTTTTCATCTTTCTGCATCATATTTTGGATGTTTCTCTTGTAAACAGCATAGAGCTAAACTTTTTTTATGTTTTTCCAAATTTTCCAACCTTTAAAGAGTAAGTTTTATTCATTTATATGAATTATGAAAATATATCTAGATTTATTTCTACAAAAAATTATGTAGATCTACATGTAATAAACAAGAATGTAGTCTTAAGGAAAAAAACAATGTGGAAAAGTATTATAGTATAAGCCCATCTGTTGGGGGAAAGAGTATATGTACATATATTTCCATAGTAATACAAATTTTTGGAAGTCTACATAAGTAGGTTACCATTGGTTATTTCTAAGGAGCTGGACTGTGAGTAGGGGCCTACTCTACTTATAGTTTTATAAATTATTTTAATGTCAACATCTATGAACAGGTATTACTTTTATAATGAAAAGGCCCAACATCTGTCTACCAGAAGTGCATACCGTAAGACAGAGACAGATAAACACATTGCATATCACCCAAGGCTACTAGAGGAAAGCCCAAGCAGGCTGCTGTAAGAGCAGGCAAGCTAAGGGGACAGGGCTGACTCAGTAGAGAAGACATATGAGTGCAGTTCTGAAGTGAGGCATCTTGCTTCATACAAAGGCTGTGGGTACTGGGATCAGGCAGGTTTGAGTCTCTGTTTAGCTCATTACCTGTGTGACCCTCAGCAAATTCTGAAAGTACCGTGAAATTGTTGGGAAGATTAGAAATTATTACGTATGTGTAGAGTACCAAAACCATGCCAGCATAAACATTCCATATATTTCTGAGGAACAAGTAGGTGTTAAGCAACGGAAGAAAGGTGGCTGAGAGGAGAAGGCCATTGTTCAAAGGAATAGCACAGGGTTTACTAGGTCCAAGCTTTGGGTGCTGGCCTGGGGGAGTGGAGAGAGTCACAGGAACACCAAATGAAGAGCACTGAATTCCATGCTAAGGAGTTTGGTTTATATTTTGAAGGCAAAGGGTATTTATTGAAGAATTTTAAGCAGAAGTGGTTACAAGATGAGATTTGTAATTTAGAAAGGTAATTGGCAGCAGACTAGGGTGCAGGTTTGTGTGGCTAAAAGTAGAATTAGAAAGGCCCATTAGATTGTCACAGTAATCCAGGAGGAAGATGGAAGACAGCCTGAATTAAAGTACTTAGCTATGGAGGAGGTTGAATCATTAAGACCTTAACACCTCTTGAATGAAGAAGTCTAAATACCTTTGTTTAAAGCATCTGTGTATGGTGGTGCGTACAGGTAAACAGGTAGAGGGGTAGATTTGGAGTAGAAAGGAGTCCAGCTTTAGGCATGCTGAGTTTAAGGTGTCTTTGGGACATATAAGTGGTGATTTAGTAAGCCAGTGGATATATGAGGCTGCAGTTCAGGAAAAAACTGTGCTGGAATTAAAGTCTAGTTTGTTAGTGTAAGAGAGGGTGGATGGCCAGAAATGCAATGATTACTCGAAGTAATGATCAATCACGAAGCCATATGAGCCTTGGTGGATTATTTGGTCTTATGGCTGTAAGTGGAAGGCTGATCAAAAGTCTCAGTATCAACAACAATCAAGGCCTAAGGGAGTGTCAGAGGCTTAAAGATGACACCAGGAGGCTACTGCTGTTAAAATAACCAAATAACTTTGAACATTTCCAAAAACTTTAATTATTTTGCTTCCAAGGAGAGCTATGAATGTGACAACCGTTGAAACACCTTTGGTGAGTAGTAGATGCCACCTGAAACAGACAATTATGTTATTTCTTCTGATTAGAGATTTAAGGATATGGATTGGAGAGTAGTCGATAAAGGCTATTAAATCAGACGAGAATCCTGAGTAAAGTATTTGAGAGTCCATATTCAGAACTTTGGGTGTGGTTCATTGTGGTTCATAGGGGTATCTATATGAGAATTGGGTGAAATGATCAGAGCAGTATTAAAGAAAAATTAAGAATCAGATTTTTTTGCCTTTACAACCGATACCTTGTATAATTGATAGGGTAACCTTGATGCCTTCCCATGAAAATTTTCAACCTAGGTATCTAGTGGAGAGATTTCACAATCCACAGAGCCCTGCAGATTGTTTGCAAATTAGGTGAATATATGTGTGCATTTTCTGGGGAGAAAGGCCCTCAAACCATCACTATAGCAGTTGATCTTGTTTTTTCTTGTTTCTCCTTTCTTTTTTCTTTTTCTATACACTTTTCCTTTCTTGCTTGCTTGTGTCTTGGGCTTAACAGACCATGGGAAAAATTTTCTTACCCCCTTGTCTAGCTGTGTTCATTCCACATCTAGTTAATATGATTGATGACCCTTGGTCTAGAACAGTGACTTCAAACCCCCTCCTCCTCTTTAAAAATATATAGAGAGAACATTTCTCCAATTCTTTTTGTTTTATTAAAAAATCTTTTTGACCTAGAGACAAGATTTATGATGTAGGAAAGCCAGGTCTCTACCCCAGGCCATCCCACAGATATATATTTGAGGTATATTTTAAAACCACTGGTCTAAAGCAGGGCATTGGGATGGAGATCAAGAAAACAACTCCATTAGCGTCCCACAGGGGAGCAGCATTAATCAAGGTGCCAAGGAACACAAGATAAGTACATTTCTGACCTGCTAGGCTTAAAAGATTATCCCAATGGGGTGGCTCTTGAGGGAAATGGAGCAAACCCTGGCTCCTCTGGTTAGTTTAGTTGTAGAGTGTCATGTGAATGAAACCGACTTGGCAGGCCTGATGTCTTCATCAGTTTGATCAGGTCGATTTTGTGCCTACAAAGTACACTCTGGGTTGTGGCTGGACTTCTTTCCAGAGTGGGCTTTTTGTGAGAAATTTAGAGTAGGAGTATTTATAGGGTTACATGCAACTCTATCTGTCATGCTGGAAAAAAAAAAAAAGCCACTCAAACTGCAAAACAGTACATATGATTTGTTCATTAAGAAGAGGATCCTTTTGTAAATATGCATCTTGAGATGACTACCGGATATCTAAGAAATCATCAGAAAATAAAGCAATTAGTCCCTATAACATCTTCACCCCTATTGACTGTCCATGAGTACAGCAGGTTCTTGAATAATGTCATTTCACTATAACATTGATGAGGGAGGAAAATCAGTTTCCAGCAGGGCCCACAGTCTGTGTGGAGTTTGCATGTTCTCCCCATGTCTGCATGGGTTTCCTCCCACATCCTTAAGATGTGCATGTGAGGCATGTCTAAATTGTTCCACTCTGAGAAAGTGTGTGTGTGTGCATGCGCGCACGTGCACAAGCACACACGTATGCACGCATGTGCATCCTGCAATGAAAGGGTGTCCTGTCCATGTTGGGTTCTTGCCTTGCACCTTGAGCTACTAGGACCAGGCTCCAACCACTTGCCACCTTGGGCTGGAATAAGTGGGCTGGAAAAGCATGGTCTCATTTGTTTTTATTAACCTTTCTTAAACATGTGTAGCTCATACTTGTTTCAATGTTTAATAGTAGAAGTGTTTCAAGTCTCTATTTAGAAGTTGGTTATGTTTTTGTGACCAGACATATATGTAGGAACTTAACTCTTGTTTGTATCAATTAGCCTGTGATAACACTGGTTTCATTACACATTGTTTAGCTTAAAGTCACAGTTTCCAAGAACCTATCGATGACATTAAGTAAGGACTTATTGTACGTAGTTATCCTTAGGCTTCATCTTCTTGGGATTAAGGAGAGGCTAACCAGACAGTCCTGAAGGTTTTAAAGTAGCTGTGACTTCTTCTATCAGGTGTAGAAGTGCCAGACACTTCCACAGCTTCATGACGCCATGTTGTCTGGCCACTTCTTTTCCAGCCTTGGGTGAGGCCAAGTTACCTGTCCAGCTCCTAACATCTTGTTTGTTTCGAGTAACCTGGATATTTCTAGTCCCCTAGGCTTTAGTGGCCCAGGTTGCACACCTAGTTCTCACATCTCCCCATCCAGCTTTTGGATGAATTCTCTTACATGCTTTACTGAGGTTTTCCAATTATCTGGGAAAAGTTCTTCATTTGATGCTTCTCTCTCCAATGAGAGCTTTATTCCCTCTATCCAGTGCTTTTGTCACCTACCTGGTTTTAGATTGGACTTGCCCCACCTCATTCCCTGACATTCCCTCTCCCCCATGATCCTCTGGGCCATATTTTCCTGCTGTTCCTGGGCAGGATGTCCTTACTCCATAGTAGAAGCATAAACTCTACAGAGAGTCACTTGGAGAAGCCATATCTTTATTCCAGTGATGCCACTGCCCAATAATTTATGTCATTCTTCTCTTAGAGCCTGTATCACATTATTTTTAATATTTTTTAGTGACTGTATTTCAAGAATTGGCTTTTTTTTTTTTTCAAATGGCCAGACATTATTCAGGGTCAGGCACAATAATGAAGACTATGATCAAATACGGCACCACTGTTTGTGTTACTAAAGCAATAAGATTGATTTTCTTTTGTAATTTGTGTAATGTGGGCTCCAAAAACAAATTCCACTAGACCATGAGCATGAGGGGCTGGGGCTCTGTTTTGTCCACTCTTCACTTAATGCTCAGCTTGGAAGATTGTGGCTGCTTCATAAATATTTGTTGAGTGAACGAGTAGGAGGACCTCCAAGAATGTGTGAAGCAGAGCATCACCATTCGAACAAGGAGATGACCTCTCAAGGTGACAGTCTTAGAGGACTCTACCGGCTAAGCACAGAAATCCTGATACACACAATCTTCGCCCCTTATTCCTTGATGCTCATATGGAAATATACTGCTGATGAGTTGCAAGCCCACAGAGTCAGTGACAATTAAATCAGGAATGTAAACCTTGGGATCTTCTACATGTTGAAGCCATGTGTGCAGATGTTATTCCCAAGGGAACTGCAGCAGAGGCTGATGGTCAGTACGTGTCTAAGTCTCTCTGTTATAAATCATTATTACCAGAAATAAAAAAAAATGTTTTCAAGTATAGCTCAGTGCTTTAGATAGACTTGTTTTTCTCTTCATGTAGTAGAATCACATCTGGACATTAGTTAGATGTATTTCATCTAAAAATAGCATTTATCCAATTTACTGTCACTTGAGGAGAGATTTTTTTTGAGGCAGACTCCACTTATAATTCTCTGCAGTCTTGCATGGCTCACTGCCATTTAATATAAAAAAAATAAAGATATCAAGTTGTGTGTGTATATGTGTGCATGGAAGTACAATGAAGTAATTATTCTTATAGACTTAAAAAAAAGACAATCCCCTGTCATTCCCCTTTTCTTCATTTTTTTTTTAAAGTTGTCACTGATGTTCCTGGTTATGTTGTTGAGCCCCAAACTCAGCACTGGTGTGGACACCATCAGACTTCAGGGCTACGGTATATGAATTTGGGGATTTTTGTCTGTTTCTTTTGACTGTCTTCTTTTCACTATCATTGATTATGTCCTTTCATCAATCTACCATTTGGGGCTTAGAAAGAAAAGAGGAGAGAGATGAGAAAGGAGCCAAGAAAAAGACATGAAGGAAAACAGAGAAGTAGGTTAAAGCACCAAGCTCGTGAAAACCTTTGGAGTGGTCGGAATACATTTAAAGGCGGAAACTGGAATTGAATCTGACTCAAGAGACATCAGCATGCTGCCTCCTCTACCTGAGGCACCGACATTAAGTAAATCAGCGTTGGCTCTGGAAAGGACTGATTGTAAATAAGAAAGCACTTACCAGTCAATTCCAATTTCACATTTGTCAAGGTCCTTGGGAGTTCTGGAAATGTTTATCTTCGGGGACAAGACTTGGACCCTTTGTGCCTTGGACACTGGTGCTGTCTCCCTAAAGAGAGCTCTGGCTTTTGCCCTTTTTCTCTGAGGTCACATTGTTCTCCCCGACTCCTCCCCACCGCCCACGCCGCCCCCCCATCACTTATCAAAGGGATCATTAGATGATGTTTTCCTTTTATTTATTTTATTATTTATTATCATTTATGCCTACAGCACTTGGTCTTCCTAGGTGGTCTCCCATCCAAGTACTAACCAGGCCCAAACCTGCTTAGCTTCCAAGATCAGACATCAGGTTTGTTCAGGGTGGCATGGCTGAAGACCATGGACTGTGGCTCCACTGGGGCATGAACCCACAACCTTCTGCATGTAAAGCAGACATGCTAACTGCTACACTATGGAACCACGTCCGATGTTTTCCTTTTAGACCCACCTTTCAACTGGAGTTAATGGGTCTGATGTGTCATTGTCAAAATGCGTTGTCCATTGCATGTCCCTCAACCCTCAGCTCCTTTCCATGTTGTGGGGAAAGGTTTCCTGATTCCATCCACATCCTCCACCCTTCTCATTTGTGACTTCCCATGGGGAGTGTAAAACTGACCTGACAGAGAGGTGTTAGGGCTATAGCCTGAGCTATAGCACTGAGCAATATTGACTGAGCTGTATGGAGATTCAACCCAGGACCTTGATATTGTCAGTACTGTGCTATAAGCAAGTTTGCTGATGTCCAATCTGCCCATCACGATGAGCTTAAACACATCTGCTTAGAAGATTCTCTTCCAATCCACTGACATAAGGTTCTTCCAATTCCTAAGTATATCCAGCCTGTAAAAACATTTGCAACATCAACCCTGAGATTGGACCTGTTAAGCCATTTTTCACTTAGTGAAACATTAGTATAGATTTTTCTTCAGATACATCTTGGCATTAATGAAACAATAGACTTAATGGTTTAAAAGGAACTCTCATTTGACCTCAGTTATTTGCAGCCTTCATTTCTCAACTATAAAAATTTAACAGATATGTATCATGGGTGGAATGAAATTAATTTTTACCACCCACAATAGTTCATTAGTGAAATAAGGAGAGTATTTAATGGATTTGTGCTTGGTGCGCCTAAAATTATTTCACCATAACAAAAGGTCTTGAAAGACTAAGAAAAAGTGTGATGACAATTAAATTGCCTATCTGAACAGAATTACTGTATAGGAGGAAAACAGTCTTAAAATAGATATTTGTCAAGCTGAAAAAGATGAAGAAATCTATAAAGGAAGAACAAAGGTGTTGCAAATGGATTGGATGTCTTTTTTAAAAAACCAACACAGTACTTGTTCTTTGCTTGCACAGAGTCCCAGATTTTCACAATCTTTCATGCTTCCATTTCATTTTTGTGGGCGTGTGACTTCCTTTGGTTAGAATAGTCAGCAAGCTCTATTTCTCGGCTTTAAAAGGTAGACCTTCATTCTTCCCAAATGTACAGTAAAGCTCTGTACTCATCATGTTTTGAAACCTACTAATTAAGAATTCGACATTCTTTATGAAAAAAGGCCGATGGGCAGAAAGACAGCAGGAGGGAGGGTCTGACAAACAAACATTGCCCAGCCCTTTAATAGCTGACCCTTATATAATTTCAGAGGTAGAAGGGATCTCAGCAGCCATCTAGTCCAACACCCTCTTTTACGGATGAAGACAATGAAGCAATGAGAGGATAAGTGATTTACTCAAAGGCATACAGCCAGTTAGTTAGTGGCCAAATAAGAGAATGCAGTCCAGAGTTCACTTAAACACTAGAACACTTATTTACTTGATAAAGGCTTGCCTAGACTTCAGCACAAATCCATGGTTATAGCTATTAATCTTTATTAATGCATCTACTTGAAACAAATAGCATTCCTTTGAAATGTCCTCTCATGCAGACTTTTCACAGATAATATTTCAATACTTCGTCCTTTGCTCTCCATCCCGAGCCTGGGTTTGCGTGGTTTGATGTTTTCCTGCAGATCCCACTGAAAGCCAGTGGGGTACCTGGCCGCCTTTGGTTTGTTAAATCAAGGAATAATGACCCTCCTCAGAGTGAGGATGTTCTGGAATCCTCTTGGTCTCATAAGGCTTGTCTGTCTTACCTCCTTCTGCTCCTCTTGGCTTTGAAAGGAAAAAAACAAGGAATGAGATTCAAATTTCTTTTTCATTACCTGGTAATATTGTGCCAAAACAACTGTTGTACTTTTCTGGTTTTCCAGCTATTCATGTTTTTATTGTCTGAAGTTAAAAAATATTTTTTGATTATCAGTAGTTATTTTCTGGAAGATCAAGAGAAGGGCAGGTGTGATATCTAGCATCCGGTGTGTCTCCTGCCATTTTGTTCTTATAACTAAGTGCTTAATTCTATGCTGGGCATTTGTTGTATATGGAGGGTAGGATTTCAAAAACAATAGAGGGTCCCTATACTCAAAGAATTTTTAGTCTGGGGAAACAAAATAAAAACAACCAACCAGAAATTATAAGGGGGTGACTAATAATAAAGTAACCATGATGACTGGCCATAGGTAACTTTGTAAAGTGGGTAGCATTTAGTCTCTT